>OY821520.1:247624479-247921979 GCA_963682025.1 Cordilura impudica | reverse complement strand
ATAAAACTGACCATTCGTTTTGACCAGTTTCGATAAAACTACTACTGAAAATTTTTTTCTCTAAATAAATATAGTACGAAAAATATTATTCCAAAAAAATTTTTTCCCCCTTTTTCTTTTAAAAGTAATTGTATCATATTGAAACAAAAAGTGATAAATGACATTTCCTCGGGTAGTTTTAGTGTTAAGGGGTCTACCTGGCCAACATTTCAAATAATCTTATCTCTTTCTGTATGTCGCTCAAACACAATATTGAACTCTGTTCATTAATTTTCGATAACAATTTCAAATTACATATATTTTTTTGTGAGTCTTTCTAAAACAATTGCAACAAATTGAAACACTTGAATGAAGTTTATTTAATTGTTAAATTCTTTAAAAAATATAAAAATCTTATTATTAAGTTGTTGACATAATTTTTTAGTAGTTTTTATTTTGATTTAGTTTTAACGATAATAAATGTTATTGTTTTGATTTAGTTATTTTCAGTCGAACCTCACTACCGGTCCCGATCATTCCAGATAACTTAAAGAAAAATCGAGTTGAACAGCTATATAGATGAATTTTTGTTTAATTGCAAGAATATATTTATATACTTAAGTGTTTTTTTTTTAGAGAACAATAGAAATAAATTTCAAAATACAATTACCAACAATCAGATTCCCCCATTTCGTTTTATGTACATGAGTAATTTTATTACAAAGCGAAAACCTTTTTGTTTTCTTCAAAATTTGCTTTAAAAGCTTTTTACTTGTGAAAATATTGAACAAGTGTTTTTTTTAAAAACAAAATGAATTTAAAAAAAAAAACAAAAGTTACCGCTTTTACAAATTGTCGAAAACATGAAAAAAAAGATAGGCAAAATTAGTTTACTACTAAAAGTACCAATGGCTCGTTTAATGGTTTTATTTAGGCTCGACTTATTTATTTTAAAATTATTTTTTTCGTTTATTATTTTAATTTGTGTATTTCACTTATAAAATTTTATAAAATATACAGTAATATTTCCACATATTTTTTAAGTCATGCTGTGCGATTCTGAATGGAGAAACGATGCCTTCTAATCTTTTACATCATTTTAAACAGCTGCACCATACAAAAATCAATTTTTCTGCAATAATGTAAAAACAATGTTTATAAACAATGTTAGGAGGAAAAAATGTTTATAAGCATGGCTTGTAAACATTTTTTGAAAATATGTTTATAAACATGGTTTCTACATAAACAAAACTTTTACAATGTTCATTTGTTGGTATAAGGTGTTTTTTTTACAAGTTTACAAAAAATAAAATTAAATCATGAAAATTTTCGTGCAAAGATTTTTTATGATTTTCACCGTGATGAAGCGCCATCCCAGGTCACTGTATTTAGCAGGTTTTCCGAATTAAAATGCGGTTTGTAGTGCCACAAAATAGCGGGCATTGAAATTGCATGATCGCCAGCTGACTTATTGCGAACATCCACTTGCACACATATAGTATTCCATATATATTTGGGTGCAAAAAATAAAAAATAAATATTAAAACAATTCGATCGCGGTGCATCAAAATATATTTATAAGATCGTGATATGAGCCAAATCATGAATCTATGTATATAAGCCCGCAGTAGACTGTATCTGAATCTTAAGCTCATGAAGCTCTTCGAAAAAAGTGGTCGCCTTATTGCTAGGAAAAACCTTATAAGTCGCCAGAGTGCAATTAAAGTAACGTAAAATTATCAATTCGAAATGTGATACCATCTTATGTCCGCCATAAATCTTTGGAAAAATAATTAAAATCAATTTTCAAACACCGCGATTATGTGACCTGTTACAGGTCGGTTTAAACCAGTGACTTTAAGCGTTCAAAATATCGAATTGAGAGAATGAGATGGAGGGACGGACTTTATATAAAATTTATTTTCTAATTAAATGAAGGTTAATGACTGTGAAACATGTACACAATGCTTTAACAGATATTAATTTATTTCAATAGCTATTAAAAAAATAAACAAACAAAAAAACAAATAATAATATTATTCATATGTAATGTGACCAACTGTTTTTGGTCAAAAAGGGAGATGTAAAGGTCGAAGCGAGTTAGTGACAAAAATTTTTTAAAGGGAATTAAAACTTAATACGTATTAAATGTCATCTTTTTTTAGATTTTTATATATCCATTATTTGAATTATTTACTGAGTATTCAGAATAAAATATCTACTCAAGGGCAATATTTTTTTTTTTAATTATTATATCCATTTCTTTTTGTATTATTTAATTTAAAGATGCCAATAAAAAATTATTATTTCATTCATTGAACTTCAGGTATTTTTCTTTAATCTTTAAAACGGATAATGAAACATATGGAAAACTAATTGGTGCTCAAAGAATAAATCTAGGCTGGGAGAGATGCCGAGTTTTTGATGGAACTGAAGTAAGAAGATGCTTTAAATGCAAAGGATATAATCATTTATCAACTGAATGTAAAAATCAAGAAGTGCGTATTAAATGTCATGAAAATCATAAATCTCAGGAATGTAACAAGGATCCAATAATTTAATGTATTAATTGTGAAAAGGTAAATCAGAAATTAAATATGGGTTTTGATGAAAACCATGGAACGTAGGAATGTCCAGTATATAAAAATAAAATCAATATGAAAAAAAGAAGAATGGGTATATCTTTCTAACAATTAAAGAACATATTTATATTAACCACAAATGTTAAAGGGCTGACGAATAATTTTAACTAAATCGAAATAATAGCTGCAACAGAAAAACCAGATTTTTTCATATTATCGGAAACTCATATGACAGATCATATAAACGAAGATGAAATTAGTATACATGACTATAGCCATGTAAAGGTCGAAGCGAGTTAGTGCCAATTAATATCTTTCTCAAATTCCACAAGAACTGGCGGTGTTATTATATATTATAGAAATGGATGGAAAGTAACAAAGAGATTTGAAAATGTGGCATTTTCAAAATACTGGATTATAGCTTGTAAAGCCAAACATGAAAACACACAAATGATAATTCTTGCAGTATATAGATCATTAAGTGGCTACGAATCTGAATTCTGTGAAATTCTCCAGGAAAGTTTAGAAAAGTGACTGAGGAAACTTATAATATAATAATAACCGGTGACTTCAATATCGATTGGTCGACAAATAATTTCTATAAAAACAGAATCGAAAGCGCGTTAAATGACAATGGTCTTAATCAAATAGTAACGGAATATACACGGGTAACAAATACAACTAGAACTATAATTGACTGTGTGATAACAAACAACAGATACAAAATATCGGCACAAATCTCTGTTAAAAATTAAATATCTGATCATGAAATGATACAAATATTAATCAAAGATGAAAAAAGCAACAATGAAAACGAATATATAAAAAAGACCTTTTTACAAGAGAAATAAGTGCAATAATTAGATATGAAGAAAATGTCGATGTTAGTCAAAATGTATTAATTTTTGATAAAGTACTACAGGAAACAATACAAAAATTTACTAAAAAGAACACGATAAAAAACTAAATAATGTAAATAATTGGTTTAATAATGAATTACGTTTATTAAAAAGAAAGAAGACATTAAAATATCAAACTACAAAGTTTGAAAACACAAACGAAGCATGGAAAAATTATAAAACAATTAGAAATAAATATAAGATGAAAATAGGAAACGAAAAATACAAATACATAAACAACTGAATAAATAATACAAAAGACCAAAGACAAATGTGGAGAGATATCAAAGACTTGGTGATAAAGAAAAATCAACCTGTGATAAAATCTGTGATATTTAGTAACGTAGAATATAAGGAAAATAGTCAAATAGCTAGTCAATTTAAAAAATATTTTGTAGATAGTATTAAAATAATACGAGAATCAATAGAAGATGTGCAATATATAAATCAAATAAATTTGGTAAAGCCAAAATTCAAATTCAGTGCAATAACAATGTTAGAGCTTAATAATATAGTAAGATAATTAAAAAACAAACCAGACTATTGTAAAATATCAACAAAAATTATACTTGATAACTGGCATTTAATCGGCAAAGTTCTGCTAAAAATTATAAATAGATCATTACAATCCGGAGAGTTCCCTGAAAATTGGAAAGAGACAATGGTTCTACCGATTGAAAAAGTGGCCAAAACAAAAAAATGCGAAGAATATCCTCCCATAAATACACTGAAAACATGTGAAAAAATATTGGAAAAAGTCGTGAAAAACCAAATAGAAAAATATATGGAAAAAAATAATTTAATATCAAAATATCAATCAGGTTTCAGAAAAAACTTTTCATGTGAAACTGCAGTGAATTATATAATAAATCGATGGAAAAATATAGATACGAGGTGAAAAATTATGGCAATTTTCTTAGATTTCAAACGAGCATTTGAGACTATTGATAGACGAATATTAATTCAGAAGCTGTTTATGTATGGCATCCAGGAAAAAGAACTAGACTGGTTTAAATCGTATTTGACAAAAAGAAGACAAGTGACAAAAGTAAACGGTAGGTATAACATCAAAGTTTATAGATAATGATTTCGGTGTTCCCCAGAGGTCAAATTTGGGCGCTTTACTATTTATTATATATAAGAATGACATGTCAAACGTAATAAACAAATGTGAAATAGTATTATATGTTGATGATACTCTTTTATACACAGAAGGAGATACATCCGAAGAATGCCGCGACAATATGACACATGATATTAATAATGTTAACATATGGCTAAAAATGAATAAGCTTAAACTTAATGAAAATAAAACAAAACTTATGGAAATAAATATGACTAGTGAAATAATAATAAAAATAAATAACAAGATCATAGAAAAAGTAAAAAAATTAAATACCTCGGCTTAGTAATAGACAAAGAGATTAAACTTAAAGATCATATAGAGTACATATGTAAAAAAATTAGTAAGAAAATTGGCTTCTTTAAAAGAATACGAAACAAAATATCTGTTATAACGGCAATTAATATATATAACTAGCTGGACCCGGCAAACGTTGTTTTGCCCTCAATGAATTTTTATTTTAGTTAGAATCTGTATATACCTATATAAAATGTGTGACGAAGATCTCCAGATAATAAAATGAGAGCTTCACCAAAAAATCTTTCATTGCCTTTCAAATCTTTTATCAAATCAAATCACAATGTTTGTGAGCCATGGTACATTCATCCCAAATAAAAATACTGCATTTTTGCAGAACTTTTGCCATACCGGAATGTTTTTTGATATTACAGACGGCATTCTCATTTTTTTGTACGTTTAACGGTGATTTGAGTGCTGAATGAGCTGTGCGGCCACCATGCAATAATGTAGCGGCTTTTTCCTTCTTTTTCGTTAGAATATTTATATATAAAAACGTTTGTGAGTTTATTTATTAAAATTTATATAAATTTGACAACTCATTATTTTTCGAACGACAGCGCCATCTACCGGGTCCAATAAAAAAATGTTTCTAACATACATATATGTACATTCTTAGTTTCATTAAAATCACACCATAAATAAGAATATTCGAAATAACTTTACCCAGCGCCACCTATCGGGTCCATTTATACATACAAAAATTTCTTATGACGAAACATACGTTCATTCTGAATTGCAGTCAAATCGCGCTGAAAGTAAAAATTTTTGTTTTTAACTTGACCCCAACGCCAGCTAGAGGGTTAAAACTAAAAAAAAAACACAGAAGAGCTCGAACCGAACCTATGCTGGAAATCCTACCTCGACAGCTCTTATGGTTCCGGAGATCATTCGTTACAATCGAATGCATCAACGTTTTTATATATACGCCACGCCCCTTTGCCCACTAACAACTTTATATAGCTAAGGTCTTATTATTTCGCAAAAATATCCTTTTGTGAAAATTTCATGACGATCCTTCCAGTAGTTTAGAAGATATTACGATTTTTTATTTTTCTAAAAAGGGGCGTGGTCCCGCCCACTTTTCTTCTTGTATGTATTTATATTCATGCTAATACCATATGTACCAAATATGACTGCTGTAGGTAAAAAAATTCCCGTGATATGACTTTTTCAAATTTTTGGTTATATGGGCGTGGCACCGCCCCTTTGTCCAATCAAAAATTTATATAGCATATTATTCCTTCCAGAGTCACAGTAACACGCTCTGAAAATTTCATGAAGATCGGTTCTTTGGTTTGGCCTCCTATAAAGCACAAACAAACACACATTCATTTTTATATATATAGATAGATTGAAAGCAGATTAATTATGATTTAAGATAAAATGGGGCGAAAAAGGGGGACTTGGTAATAAAAAAATGTATGGCTACCTTACCTGTAGATAAAAAGTGTATAAAACTTTAGATAAATACATATTACAAAAAAATAATTTTGTATAGCAAACATTGTTAGTGGTATAAGTAAAAAAAAAGGGGGCGGTGAAATGGGCGTGGTTCATAGTTATATGGCGACGTTAACAGTATTAAGAGCAATATACTACCAAATAAAAAATCCGTTGGAAGGAACAAATTTGTACAGAGAAAAAAAAGTTTAAAACTTTCAAACAAAATTTGGCGTGAAAAGGGGCGTGAAAGGGGGCGTGGCGTAAGAAATGTTTATTTCTACCTCGCCTGGAGTATAATGTGTATACAATTTGAAGTAAATCTGTTAAAAAATATATGGGAGCAATTACATAATTTTAAAAAAGTGGGCGTAAAAGTGGGCATGGTCAAAAAAAGTACCCTATTAATCATGCCAGAGTCCCAGTTAAATGCTGTGAAAATTTCAGGAAGATCGGTCCAGAGGTTTGGTCTCCTATAAGGTACACACAAACAAACAAACAAACAAAAAAACAAACACACATTCAATTTTATATATATAGATAGATACAATAATAAAACCTCATTTCGAATTCGGATCTACAATAATATACACATGCTGCAATGAATCTCAATTAGAAAGACTGCAAAAGTTAAAAAACAAGGCGATGAGGACTATTTTAAAATGTAATAGATATACAAATATATGTACGTGCAATGCTTTCTTTACACACTCAAATGGCTAAATATAAAACAAAGACTAGCATTAAATACCTTAACTTTTATACATAAAATAAAAAACAGCATCGCTCCTGAATACCTATGTGACCAACTCAAATACGTCAGAGATGTACAACCCTATGGACTGAGAAATGCAGAAAACTTCAGGCTAAATAAGACGACCACATCTGCAATGCAAAGATCTCTTTTTTATAAGGGACTGAAATTGTTTAATATTTGAAATTGTTTTATTTGAGACCCCTTGATGGACAATTTTGCGCCACTTATCGTGAAGCATGTCAAAAATTAGGATTGCTTCAACACGATACACATTGGAAAGATACATTAACTGATGCATCAGTATCAGCATATCTACAACAAATTAGAATTTTATTTTCTATCATTATTGTAACTTGCAATCCGGCTAATCCATCTGATTTATGGATGCAATGTGGTGATTACATGACGGAAGATATTGTACATTGAATGCGCACCTTAAATTTTAATCGTCAATTGAATTATGCAGAGGAAATATGTAATGAGGCATTGATATTGATTGGGGATATGTGTTTAGGAATGATGAGTAAAAGTTTGGATCAGTTGAGTATATCAAGAAATTATATTTTTAATCAATATGTTGATGTTCTCTTTTTAATAAATAATGGTTTTGCACTTCTTTTTCAAAAAAATGTCAATTCTTTTTAACAGATTTCATTTTTAATACAAAGACCTAAACTTATATTATTGCATGGTCCAGCAAAACGGGAAGGGTTGCTCTAGTTGTATATAAATTACAAATTTAATTTATAATTTTTATTTGTATAAAAAATATTTCTTTTTATTTTAAAAGTTTACATTATAAATTCTTAAATACAAAAAATATACTCGTACAATAACGTTCAAAAATATGTTTTAAAAATTACAACAACAATTCGATGCCATATTGTTGTAACCCTCTTTATTCGAAAAAGTAGCTTAGATCAAAATTGATTTTGGTCTATTGCCTACAAATATGCTTTAGCATGCATGTGTTTATGCATTTGCAATAAGGATGCAAATCGAAATCAGCATTTTTAAATTCCGGAAATGGTGATTTTGTAATAAATTCAAAAATGGTGATTGTTTGTTCGAACAGAGTTGTTTGTATCTTCTGAGATTAATACGAAGTAAAAGCTGTAGGGAATGAAAACTGATTCTTAACCACACTGCTGCTCAGGACAAAAAATGCAAGTATGAGTGTATGTGAGATAGAAGCAGGTTCAAACCTCACGGACACCCCAAATAGATAAATTTCATATGGAAGCAATCTATTCAATTATAACATAGCAATTATCACAATGTTCAATAAATCGCTGATGAAGGCTGAAATGCCAGAAACCGGTCCGATTAAGAATACAGTGTGGTTATGAATTTTAAAAATATATGCTTTCTTCTTCTCTACCACGCACCATTGAAAATAAATATTTTTTATTGTGTTGTTTATATTAACTTTTAATTTTTTATAAAATAGATAAAATAATAAATATATATAAGAGCGACTCACAAAAAAAGTGAAAAAGTGCCTCCCTAGAAATCTACCTTGGTTTGTTCTATAACGATTTCCGAAATATTTCTGAGCTGAACCGTTTTTAAAATAGGTCTATTTTTTAGTTTTTTGAAAATATTTTCATTTTTTCCAGATCAACATATCCAATATGGGCATGACATGATAGATTTCTTCAAGAGGCGTTCAACGGTATATAGAACATTTCCAAGCATGTCCTAAATGTTGTGATATTCGATAAAATATGTAATTTTTGATGGGTTTTGTATTAAAATGAGTCAATTAGAAAATCAAATGAACACATTTTTTAAACATTACTCGATTGAAAATAACATACATTTATTTTTTTCCCCTTAATATGTACTAGTTCGCGTTGTAACTAAAATGTAATGGCGTGGTTAAAGATAGGCGATATGGGTATCAAAATTTTTCTTTTCTCAAGTACATTTCAGTTCTGTGTAAAAAATGGATTTTTGCTAATTTCATATATTTTTCACGGTGCTCCGGAGTAAATTTAAACAAGAATGTGGAGTTTATTAAATTTAGAAGTGAATTAAGTTTCTTCGCGTTTAAAAAAAATTGATTATTCCATTTACATATCGACAGCTCAATTCTAATTCATGCTATGTCGACTTAGCAAGTTTTTAATTTTTTTACGTTTTTCAATTTACTAATTTTCAACTTAAATTCCAATTTAATCAAAAGTTATAAGCAAACAAGTAAGAAAATTATAGTCGGTCTAGACCGACTATACGATACCCTATACCATGGTTTAGAAACCTTATCTCTTCGGTCCAACTAATTGGATATAGAAAATAAGCATAAACAAATTTGAGTGGCATTGTTATAAATTGTTTTGGCTGCAGATATGAAAAAGTTCATATTGGGTGCTATATTTATATGTGGACTAGGTCGAAAAATGGACCGATCCTGACCATTTTTGGAAAAGTCACTTATATTTTTTAAAAATATATACAAACCAAATTTGGGAAAAATCTGTGCAATATTTTTGGTCTTTGATAGATTTAAGTGAACATCGGGAAGCAGCTCTATATGAGGCCTATGACTAGCAGTTGTCCCATAGGCATAATTTTTGGACTACTCATTAATGCATGTAATAAACGCATACAAATCCAATTTGAGTAAGATCTATATGGCAATTTGGATCTTATGGCAATTTATGTCGATTTCATAGGGGTCATTTGTATGGGGACTAGGTCTGAATATGGACCGATTTTCACTAATTTCAATAGCGTTCATCCTATGGCCGACAAAAACTTATACACCAAATTTCATCAAAATATATTCATATTAGCGACCTGCAGTTTGATTACAAGGTTTAAATGGACACACAGACGGACGGACGGACGGACATCGTTAAATCGAATCAGTTAGTGATTGCGATTCGATCGGTATAATAAAAGATGGGTCTAGGTCAAATATTTTTGGTAGTTACAAACAGCAGCACAAAGTCATTATACCCAAACCACATAGTGGTATAGGGTATAAAAAGTACTTAGCACACAACTGTTTGTTGAAAAAACTCCAATTCCAAAATAGTGTAAGTGTATTTAGCATATTTTGATTTTGAGCTTTTTAAGTTTGATGAAATTCTAATTAGACTTAACGTTACCTTTACCTTTACTTAACTATTTTTTTTAAATACCTTTTCTTTAAAAATAATTTTCTTTTAAAAAGCACATTTACTTAAAAAAAATGTACCCTCTCTTAAAAAGAAACTTTTAGTAATAACTTTTATATTTATTTAAAAATTATTTTTTCGTAAGTAGTACCCTGTTTCCATAACACAATTCATCACAGACGAACGAAAATTTGTATGAAGAACAAAAACAAAATACACACAAATTTTCGTTCGTCTGTGACGAATTGTGTTATGGGAACAAGGTATAAATATATTTTTCAAAACGTGCTATATTGTATATAAGTTCCTTTTTTTAAAAGAAAAAAAGGGAATTTTCTCAAATAAGTTTCTCTGCTTAATAAGTATATTTTTTTAAAATTGTAATTAATACATATTCTTAAAAACGGTACCTTTTATTAAAGAATTGCATTTTATTAAAAAATTAAATTTTTTAAAACAGAACATTTTATTAAATAAGTACTATTTATCACCTCTTATTAAAAAAGTCAATACCTTTATAAACTATCTTTTTTTAAATATACCTTTTCTTGAAAATTATTTTTTTCAAAGGTACTTTCTCTTTAAAAAGCACCTTATTTTTCTTTAAAAAGCACATTATCTTCAAAAAGTACCTTATCTGCAAAAAATACCTTGTCTTTACCAGATACCTCTCACTAAAAAGTATATTTATTTAAAAAGTGTCTTTTCTTAAATTTGTACTTTTCTTAAAAAAGAACATTTGCTTAAAAATTTACCTTTTAATAAAAAATTACCTTATTAAAGAAGAACTTTTTTTTATTAAAAAAAGCTTTATATTAAAAAGTACTTCTTTTTTAAAGTACCTTACTTAAAAAAATAATTTATTTTGAAGAACTTTTCTTAAAAATCTTTTTTCTTACAATAAAGTACATTTTCTTATACAAGTACAATTTCTTACGAAAAAAGTACTTTTTCTTATAAGAACAACAATTCTTAAAAAAGTACCTTTTATAACAAAACAAATCTTTTTCTTATAAAATGACATTTTCTTATAAAAGTAAATTTTATTAAAAAAAAGTTTTTTTTCTAAAAATGTTTATTTTCTTAAAAAAGTATTTTTTCTTAAAGTTTCTTTTTTGAAAAAATAGGTTTTCTTTACAAAATTATTTTTCCTAAAAAACTATCACTTCTAAAAAATACCTTTTTTTAAAAAAGTATATTATCTAAAAATGTACCCCTTCTTAAGAAGGTGCATTTTCTTAAAATTATAAATTTTTTTTAAATAATTACCTGTTCTTAAAAATTTACATTTTCGTAAAAAGTTTATTTTCTTAAAAAAGTTCGTTTTGTAAAAAAATACATTTTCTTAAAAAAAAAATAATTTTCTTTAAAAAGTACATTTTCTTTATAAATTACCTGTTCTCTAAAAGGCCCTTTCTGTTAAAGTACATTTTCTTAAAAAATTACCTTTTTTGAAAAAAGTACTTTTTCTTTAAAAATATCATTTTAAAAAATTTTGGTCTTCTGTAAAAATACATTTTCTTTAAAACTCTACCTTTTCTTAAAAAAGTGAATTTATTTCGAAAAAGTACCTTTTCTGAAATAAGTACCTACATTTTCTTGAAAAAGTACAATTTCTTAAAAAAGTAAATTTTCTTAATAAAGTACCTCTGCTTAAAAAGTACCTTAACTTAAATAGTACCTTCTCTGAAAAAACCAATTTTTCTTACAAAAGTACCGTTTCCTGTCGGCATATTTGCTGTTGAGCATATCTCGAGTTATGCTCTTATTTCTATTATAGCTAAGCAATTCTTGTATGACTTGTAGACATTAGTTTACAAAAATTACTCTAGAAAGTTGTTGGTGTATAGGATTTTAGAGAAAATACCGTCCTTTTACGCTAAGAAGTTAAGCTCCACCAAATATATATTAATCAAATACAAGTAATTCCAAAAACAATAATTCTCGATGTAACAATTTTAAAAGCAAAAAGCGGCCAAACTTGTAGTGTATAGTTCTTAGTTATTCTTAGTTCATCATCCTTCTATATATAAAAATATTTAAGAAGCTTTTATTTTCTGAACAATTAAAATAAACATGGTTATTTATTTAATATTTTTTTTTTTTATTTATCAAATATCATTAAATAAAAAACTAAATTTAAGAAATTAGAATGCGACTAAATTCGTTTGTATATATTTTTCATGGTTTCTATTGACGTCACATAATTAGTTTTTGTTGTTGTTGTTTTTTTTATATAAATTATCAATAGCTGTTTTTTTTTGTTGTTGTTACATGTTACTCGTAAATTACTAATTTTGATTATGAGAAAAAAAACTCAATTGTTGTTAAACCTGACATAAAATGTTTCTAAAAAAAGTCTCACAATCTTAGACTGTAAAAATATTGAAACCATAATCAGTTTTTTTTTAAATGTTCTATACAAAATATATGAAAATTTTTTATATTTAAAATATATTTTTAAACTGACTGTCTGTAAGTTTTTTCTACCTCTAATTAGACATTAGTTTATATTACCGAGACACTAAGAGATAATGAAATAAATGAAGATAACGATGTCTATATATTTTTAAATTTTCTATAGAAAAATCTTCAAAATCTTAAACTAATTTTTAAAAGTCTGCAAATATTTTTCCATAGTATCTCTGTCATTGACAATTGATTTAATAAAGGTTTTCTGCAATATACAAAGTTTTCAATAGCTGTAATTATTATATTTTCATGTTTGTTGTTATTAAAATTCGTTAAACAATTGAAAAATCCATACATGAGCATTTATTTAACAAACGTCTGTGTTTATGTTTTGTAGTTATTTACTTTTGTAATTTTTATAATGGGCCTCAAGTGTTGCTAACTTGAGTAGAGTAGTCAAAATGTTGGCAATACAATTTGTTTTAGAATTTCAACACATACAAGTGCACTTCTTGGTGAAGTGTTAAAAACAATTTTGAGGCTGGGTATGACGTCAACTATTATCATGAGCGTTTAAGTTTAATGTACTTTGGTAAATTACTTTTTATGTGCACACAAGATTGCCCATAAAACAAAATGATAATTCATGCAACCCACCATAAATAATGAAATGTTTACAAAGTCAAAGCATACCTTTAGGCTGTTAAAGAAAATCAACAATGGATTAATAGAATAAGAAATAATTAAAGTGGGCAAACAAGTGATTGAGAACTAAAAAAGATTTCATATAATTGGAATAGAAGAAAGTTGCCGGAACACCTATTCATATAATGCCGTCTTTAAAATTACTTTATATATAATATATATTATATATTATATATTATATATTATGTATTATATATTATATATTATATATTATATATTATATATTATATATTATATATTATATATTAGATATATTATATATTATATATTATATATTATATATTATATATTATATATTATATATTATATATTATATATTATATATTATATATTATATATTATATATTATATATTATATATTAGATATATTATATATTATATATTATATATTATATATTATATATTATATATTATATATTATATATTATATATTATATATTATATATTATATATTATATATTATATATTATATATTATATATTATATATTATATATTATATATTATATATTATATATTATATATTATATATTATATATTATATATTATATATTATATATTATATATTATATATTATATATTATATATTATATATTATATATTATATATTATATATTATATATTATATATTATATATTATATATTATATATTATATATTATATATTATATATTATATATTATATATTATATATTATATATTATATATTATATATTATATATTATATATTATATATTATATATTATATATTATATATTATATATTATATATTATATATTATATATTATATATTATATATTATATATTATATATTATATATTATATATTATATATTATATATTATATATTATATATTATATATTATATATTATATATTATATATTATATATTATATATTATATATTATATATTATATATTATATATTATATATTATATATTATATATTATATATTATATATTATATATTATATATTATATATTATATATTATATATTATATATTATATATTATATATTATATATTATATATTATATATTATATATTATATATTATATATTATATATTATATATTATATATTATATATTATATATTATATATTATATATTATATATTATATATTATATATTATATATTATATATTATATATTATATATTATATATTATATATTATATATTATATATTATATATTATATATTATATATTATATATTATATATTATATATTATATATTATATATTATATATTATATATTATATATTATATATTATATATTATATATTATATATTATATATTATATATTATATATTATATATTATATATTATATATTATATATTATATATTATATATTATATATTATATATTATATATTATATATTATATATTATATATTATATATTATATATTATATATTATATATTATATATTATATATTATATATTATATATTATATATTATATATTATATATTATATATTATATATTATATATTATATATTATATATTATATATTATATATTATATATTATATATTATATATTATATATTATATATTATATATTATATATTATATATTATATATTATATATTATATATTATATATTATATATTATATATTATATATTATATATTATATATTATATATTATATATTATATATTATATATTATATATTATATATTATATATTATATATTATAAAAAATGTACCTTTGCTTGAAATATTATCTTTTCTTAAAGAAATATCTTCTTAAAAAGTGACATTTTTAAAAAAATTTAATTTTTTCCTAAAAAGTTAAGTTTCCTGGGAAAGTAAATTGTCTGAAAAATGACTTCAAATCTAACAACCAAAAATTTTCGCTTCAAAGCATCATCTCAAATATATGTAAAAAGTGCAATATGTAGTTGTACAAACCGTACATCACATATGGCAACTCTTACGACACAGAGAATAGTCGAAATTAGAAGTATAAATGCATAAATATTAAAAAAATTCAAAAATAACGCTTGTTTGCTTGGACAGAGTTGTATCTTCTGAAATTAATTAATATGAAAACTGATTCTTAGCCACACTGCTCGTAGGCCTGACTTTAGGTGAGCGTGTTAAACCGCTGACCAAAAAAGTGCAAGTACGAGTGTATGTGGGGTGTGAGGTTCAGGTTCAAACCTCACGGCCGCCCGTAGTAGAAAAATGTCATATAGAAACAATCTATTCAATTATAACACAACAATTATCACAATGTTAAGAATACAGTGTGGTTGTGAATTTTAGAAATATATGCTTTCTTCTTGTCTACCACGCACCATTGAAACTAAATTTTCTACATATGTAGATTTTCATAAAAACATATTTTTTTTAAGAACTTTATTTGAAAGTACTTTTTTCTTAAAAAAAAAATACTTTTTTCTTAAAGTAGTAAATTTTCATGTGATAAAAAAATTACTTTTGTTTTTAAAAGCATTTTACTTTTTTTCGAATAACTTCCTTTTCCAAAATTAAATTTTTTAAAAACAAGTAACTTTTCTTGGAAAAGTACCTCTTCTTAAAAGAGTACATTTTCTTAAAAAGTACCTTTTCTTAAAAGAGTACCTTTCATAAAAAATAAGCTTTCTTAAAAAGTACATTCTCTTAAATACTTTTAAATTTTGTTATTTTTTTTTTGAAGTTAAGCTATTTGATGTTAAATTTTTTTCTTTTTTAAATAAAACTAGTTTTTAAAATTTCAAAAATTTATTTTGCTAAAAGTTTCCATTGTATTGTTACTCGTAGTATATTTATATTTGAAACATTTTATTTAAAATTTAAGAAAGTTTTATTTTTTATTATATACAATTTTTGTTATTGTTAGGTAATTGGAAACATAAACTTATCAATAACTTGTTTTTAACTTATTTTAGAGTTCAAATAATATACATAAATTGGCAATACCAAGAATTGGTTGCGGTATCGGTGGACTCGAATAGAATAAAGTCAGCGCCGAATTAAATGAAGTATTGTCGTTTATAATTTTGTACTAAAGTAACATGATTTTTTTTATTAAAATTTAAATAAATAACAAGAACAATATAATTTTAAATCCTACTTATCATGACAATATTTTGATACTTGTAGCAATTTGATTTCCATGTTAAGTATGCTGAATTATTATAAATGCTAAATTATTTATAAATATTCATTCTGACTGTGGAGAATAAAGGTATATAACAATTGTTCCAGGATCAATTCAAAAAACTACTTTTCCTCAAAAAAATACATGTTCTTAAAAACGTATGGTTTTTTTTTTTAAAGTACATTTTCTTAAAAAAGTACCTTTTCGAAAATAAGTACTTTTCTAAAAAGTGTCTTTTACTAAAAAAGAACTTTTTCTTAAAAAAGTACCTTTTCTTAAAAAAATACTTTTTCTTAAAAAGTACCTGTTCCTAAAAAAGTAAATTTTGTTAAGAAAGTACCCGTGCTTAAAAAGTACCATTTCGTAAAAGTACATTTTCTGAAAAAAGTACCTTTTCTTAAGAGGTACTTTTTCTGAAAAAAGTACCATTTCTAAAAAAGTGTCTGTTACTAATAAAGTAAATTTTCTTAAAATAGTGAATTTTCTTAAAAAAATACCTTTTCTTAAAAAGTACATTTTCTTAAAAAGTACCTTTTCTTAAAAAAGTACATTTTCTTAAAAAAGTACATTTTCCTAAAAAAATACTTTTTCTTAAAAAGTACCTGTTCTTAAAAAAGTACATTTTGTTAAGAAAGTACCCGTGCTTAAAAAAGTACCATTTCGTAAAAGTATATTTTCTGAAAAAAGTACATTTTCTTGAGAAGTACTTTTTCTGAAAAAAGTACCATTGCTAAAGAAGTGTCTGTTACTAATAAAGTAAATTTTCTTAAAAAAGTAACCTTTCTTAAAATAGTGAATTTTCTTAAAAAAATACCTTGTCATAAAAAGTACATTTTCTTAAAAAGTATCTTTTCGTAAAAAAGTAAATTTTCTTAAAAATGTACCTTTTCTTAAAAATTACTTTTCTTAAAAAGTATCTTTTCTTAAAGAAGTACCTTTTCTAAAACAAGTAACTTTTCCAAAAAAGTACCTTTTCTTAAAAAAGTACCATTTCTAAAAAAGAGTATTTTACTAAAAAAGTACATTTCCTTCAAAAGGTACCTTAAACTAGTGAATTTTCTTAAAAAAGTACCTTTTCTTAAAAAGTAAATTTTCTTAAAAAGTACATTTTCTTAAAAAAGTACATTTTCTTAAAACAGTGTCTTTTCCTAATAAGAGCCCCGTCTTAAAAAAATAAAAATATCTTTTCTTTAAAAAGTACCTTTCTTAATATAATGCTTTTCCTTAAAAACGAAATACATTTTCTTAAAAAAGTACCTTTTCTTAAAAAGTACTTTTCTTAAAAAGTACATTTTCTTAAAAAAGTGCCTTGTTTTAAGAAGTGTCTTTTCTTAAAAAGTGTCCTTTCTTTAAAAAGTACCTTTTCTTAAAAAGTATCTTTTCTTAAAGAAGTACCTTTTCTAAAACAAGTAACTTTTCCAAAAAAAGTAAATTTTCTTAAAAAAGTACCATTTCTAAAAAGTGTATTTTACTAAAAAAGTACATTTCCTTCAAAAGGTACCTTAAAATAGTGAATTTTCTTAAAAAAGTACCTTTTCTTAAAAAGTAAATTTTCTTAAAAAGTACCTTTTCTTAAAAAAGTACATTTTCCTAAAACAGTGTCTTTTCCTAATAAGAGCCCCGTCTTAAAAAAATTAAAATATCTTTTCTTTAAAAAGTACCTTTCTTAAAATTATGCTTTTCCTTAAAAACGAAATACATTTTCTTAAAAAATACCTTTTCTTAAAAAGTACTTTTCTTAAAAAGTACATTTTCTTAAAAAAGTACCTTGTTTTAAAAAGTGTCTTTTCTTAAAAAGTGTCCTTTCTTAAAAAAGTACCTTTTCTTAAAGAAGTACCTTTTCTAAAAAGTACCTTTTCTAAAAAAGTACCTTTTCTAAAAAAATACCTTTTCTTAAAAAAGTACCATTTTTAAAAAAGTGTATTTTACTAAAAAAAAGTGCATTTCCTTCAAAAGGTACCTTTTCTTAATATAGTGAATTTTCTTAAAAAAGTACCTTTTTCTTAAAAAGTAAATTTTCTTAAAAAAGTACCTTTTCTTAAAAAAAGTACATTTTCTTAAAAAAGTGTCTTTTCCTAATAAGAGCTCTGTCTTAAAAAAAAATAAAAATACCTTTTCTTTAAAAAGTACCTTTCTTAAAATAATGCTTTTCCTTAAAAACGAAGTACATTTTCTTAAAAAAGTACCTTTTCTTAAAAAGTACTTTTCTAAAAAGTACCTTTTCTTAAAAAGTGTCTTTTCCTAAAAAGTGTTCTTTCTTAAAAAAGTACCTTTTCTTGAAGAAGTACCTTTTCTAAAAAAGTACCTTTTCTAAAAAAGTACCTTTTCTTAAAAAAATATCATTTCTAAAAAAATGTATTTTACTAAAAAAGTACATTTCCTTCAAAAGGTACCTTTTCTTAAAATAGCGAATTTTCTTAAAAAAGTACCTTTTCTTAAAAAGTAAATTTTCTTAAAAAAGTACATTTTCTTAAAAAAGTACATTTTCTTAAAAAAGTACATTTTCTTGAAAAAGTGTCTTTTCCTAATAAGAGCCCCGTCTTGAAAAAAATAAAAATATCTTTTCTTTAAAAAGTACATTTCTTAAAATAATGCTTTTCCTTAAAAACGAAGTACATATTCTTATAATAGTATATTTTCTTAAAAAAGTTTCTTATGGGATTTTTTATAATTACATTAAAAAATTCCACTATTTCCCTCCGCCTACTGCTTCTTTAAAACACAGGCAATTCGACTTTAGCCAATTTGAAATTTAAACCCAAATAAACAGACTATTTTCAAAATTTATGAGATTTAGATGTAAGATAAGATTACCCAGAGGAAAAGATGAAACAAACAAAAACAACGAACAACATACATTTAGCTGCTGCTACTAGAGACAGAAAAAATAACAACGGACATTCAAGTAATTGTTGTCAACATAATGTTGCATGTATTTAGAAAACCATCAAAAACTCACAACAACACACTACCGTAACATACACTCACAGAAAATCCTTCTGTTTGTGTATAAACATGAGTTCAAATGTTTTTTATGTGATTCGAAATGTTTATTTTCAAATAACATTAAATACAATATTTATTTATTGAATAATAAAAAAACTGGCACATTAATTTTATTTTTATTGCAGCTTAAACGCCCAAACACCAGTTGGCAATAACATTTCCATATTATGTTGTTTTTAAGGTCCTGTTTTATACGGCTGTGTTTAGACTGTGAGTGTTTTAAAAACAAAATCGTTTTAGCCCAAATCTGATTAGAATTACTTTATAACTGGCAAGCTTCACTAATATCTTTCCAAGCAGTAAGAAAGCTGCAGTCTAAACGCTTTATCGTTGACAAGATCTTATGAAGCTAGTGACGATTTTGTGGTATGGTGATCATTGATGATTATTTTAGTCATATCACTAGACTCATTGTCTTTCTTTGCTTCATTTGATTTGGTAGATTTTTTTTTTATTTTTACAGACGGTTCTTGTTGTTTGTTCTTCCTCTTTATCTCTTGGCACTGTTGTTTAACTTTGCTGGCCTGGGCACTATGTACCAGCGATCTTCTTATCTTAAGGCCATGTTTATGGTTCCTCTAGTGTTGTGTGGTTGTTACGTTGTTTTTATATGATTTTAACTAGGATTTTGTCTAATTAGAACATGAGTTTTTACATGTTCATAAAGGTGTTTGTGTTGTTTTTATTTGTTTTTTTTTTTAAGTTTTAGTTTTTAATTAATGATGTTTGGTGCCGCTTTCCATGTTTTTCTCAATAACATGAAAATACTTTAAATTTATCATACATCTTTTTCGTTATTATCTTATCCTGCACTGAATATTTAAATTAGCTTTGCCAGATAATAAGTTAGAAATAAGGAAATTAGCAATTTTTCTTATCAAATGCTACTTGTATTTTGCGTTTCAGAAGGCAAAATATATAAAAAGAATAAAATTTAAACAAAACGATTTTCAAAAATCTAATAAAATAAAGTATTTTTGATTTTTATAAAAATTATGAAAAATATAATAAAATAAGGTCATTTTACACTATACTGAGAACTCGTTTTAACCTCTGATGATACTATCTGAAGGCAACAAAATTGCACAATTTAAGAAAGAATACTGTTTTAAGAAAAGGAACTTTTTAAGAAAAGTTTCTTTTTAAGAGAAGGTATTTTTTTTTTTAAGAAATGGTACTTTTTTAAGAAAAGGTATTTTTTTTATGAAAATTTACTATTTGCAGAAAATATGCTTTTTGAAGAAAAGGTACTTTAAAGAAAAATGCTTTTTTTAATAAGAGTTACTTTTTTTTTTTTTTTGAAGAAAAGCAACTTTTTAAGAAAAGGTACTGTTTTAAGTTGAAAACAGAAAAGGTACTTTTTAAAGAAATTGTACTTTTTAAGAAAAGCACTTTAAGGAAATGCACTTTTCAAACAAGGTACTTTTTTAATAAATGGCACTTTTTGCGAAAAGATACTTGGTTAATAAAAAAGGTACTTTTTAAGAATAGGAACATTTATTAGGAAAAGGTACTCTTTTTGGAAAGTTATTTAAAAAAAATTCAGGGCAATTATTTTGTAAACTAGTCGTAATATAAAATGTAAATGCTATAGCATTTTGTCATTTTGCATCACAATGAAAATGATTGTTATAGCATTCACGTCTGCGAACGTGTTAAAACAGGTACACTCAAATCTGTTTTTGTGCGGCCTTTTTATGTGTGTTTTTATTTTGTGCGGCATATGAAATTTTAACAAATTTAATAATTTTTTGCTAATGAGAAAGTTGGTGATTTCAGAAAACATTAATTGAATTTCAGAAAACATCAATTTTATTTAAGAAAACATCAATTGTATTTCAGAAAACATCAACTGCATTTCAGAACTCATGAATTGTATTTCAGAAAACATCAATAGAATTTCAGAAAACATCAATTGAATTTCAGAAAACATCAATAGAATTGCAGAAAACATCAATTGAATTTCAGAAAACATCAATTGAATTTCAGAAAACATCAATTGAATTTCAGAAAACATCAATTGAATTTCAGAAAACATCAATTGCATTTCAGAACACATCAATTGCATTTCAGAACACATCAATTGAGTTTCAGAATACATCAGTTGCATTTCAGAATACATCAATTGAATTTCAGAAAACATCAATAGAATTTCAGAAAACATCAATTGTATTTCAGAAAACATCAAAATTGAATTTCAGAAAACATCAATTAAATTTCAGAAAACATCAATATAATTTCAGAAAACATCAATTGCATTTCAGAAAACATCAATAGAATTTCAGAAAACATCAATTGTATTTCAGAAAACATCAACTGTATTTCAGAAAACATCAATTGGATTTCAGAAAACATCAATTGAATTTCAGAAAACATCAATATAATTTCAGAAAACATCAATTGAATTTCAGAATACATCAATTGCATTTCAGAATACATCAATTGAATTTCAGAAAACATCAATAGAATTTCAGAAAACATCAATAGAATTTCAGAAAACATCAATATAATTTCAGAAAACAGCAATAGAATTTCAGAAAACATCAATTGAATTTCAGAAAACATCAATTGAATTTCAGAAAACATGAATTGAATTTCAGAAAACATCAATATAATTTCAGAAAACATCAATTGAATTTCAGAATACATCAATTGCATTTCAGAATACATCAATTGAATTTCAGAAAACATCAGTAGAATTTCAGAAAACATCAAAATTGAATTTCAGAGAACATCAATTAAATTTCAGAAAACATCAATTGCATTTCAGAAAACATCAATTGAAAACATAAATATAATTTCAGAAAACAGATATAGAATTTCAGAAAAAATCAATTGCATTTTAGAACACATCAATTTAATTTCAGAAAACATCAATTGAATTTCAGAAAACATCAATAGAATTTCAGAAAACATCAATTGAATTTCAGAAAACATCAATTTAATTTCAGAAAACATCAATTGAATTTCAGAAAACATCAATTGAATTTCAGAAAACATCAATTGAATTTCAGAAAACATCAATTGAATTTCAGAAAACATCTATTGAATTTCAGAAAACATCAATATAATTTCAGAAAACAGATATTGAATTTCAGAAAAAATCAATTGCATTTCAGAACACATCAATTTAATTTCAGAAAACATCAAAATTGAATTTCAGAAAACATCAATTAAATTTCAGAAAACATCAATATTTCGACTTATTTTTAATGCACCTTAATGCAATTTTAGAAAACATCTATTAAATTTCCGAAAACGTCAATATTTCGACTTATTTTTAATGCACTAGAAAATATGATGTTGATGTTTTCTGAAACATAATTGATGTTTCCTGTAATACTATTGTTGTTTCCTTTTTTTAAGAAAATTCTCAATTTACTTTTTTTAAAAAGTACTTTTCTTAAGAACATAAACTTTTACTTTTTTAAATAGATACTATTTAACAAAGATACTTTCTAAAAGGAGGTGCTCTTTCAGAAAAATACACTTTTTAATAAATTGTAATTTTTGAAGAAAAGGAAATTTTAAAGGAAATTTATTTTGATAAGAAGTTTTTTTTTAATATTATAATTTTTTTTTAAATTTACTATTTTAAGAAATGCTGGTTTTAAAGAAAAATAATTCTCTTTAAAAAACGTATTTTTTAAGAAAAGGTACTTTTTGAAGAAAATGTAATATTTTAAGCAAATGCACTGTTTTAAGAAAATTTCCATTTTTTAGACAACGCACTTTTTTTTAGAAAAGGTACTCTTTTAAGAAAAGTTACTTGAGAAAAAAAAGTTAAGAAAATTTACTTTTTTAAGAAAAGTCAATTTTTCCTTATCAAAATTTGCTATTTTTAGATAAGGTACTTTTTTAGAAAAGGCACTTTTTTAAGAAAAAGTACTGTTTTAATATTGAAATAAAATTAGCTATTACTCGTAGGGATTTTGCATATAAACGCTGGAAAATGTTTAAAATCACTGATCTACATACGGAATATGAAAATGCACGAAGAGAAGTGAACACGCTGATCAAAGCTGCTAAATCCAAGTTCTATTCATGTCGTTTTTCATCTGCAGCTGGTACTAAAAAAACTTGGAGAACTATACGAGAAATTGAGATTGGAAAATCATCGCCATTAGTATCTAGTGAAATAGATGTAGATAAACTCAATGTATCTTTCATGAATCTCCCTAACATTACTTCAAATATGAACTTTTATGATCAAAGAGAAATTTTAGCCCCTCAATGCAGTTCATTCTGTTTTATTTGTATAAACCAAGAAGATGTATTTTCAAGCTGTCAAGCAATTAAATCTGATGATGTAGGGTTCGATAATATTCATCCTAAATTTTTAAAAATTATTTTACCGTATGTTCTGCAATTTATAACGTATATATTTAATAATATAATTACAAAGAGTATTTACCCGCAAAGTTGGAAACACGCAAAAATTATACCCACCCCAAAATCTAACAACGATTATCGTCCAATTGCCATACTACCTTATCTATCCAAGGTTTTTGAACGACTGCTTCATGGAAAAATTAGCAAGCATATTAATGATAACGATTTACTGACAAAAAGGCAATCAGTCTTCCGACCCAAGCATAGTTGTATATCAGCACTCATAGATGTTTCAGAGTATATACGAGAGAGTATTGATGCTGAAGACATTTCTTTTCTTGTTTTACTTGACCATTCCAAAGCGTTTGACATGGTGGATCATGAGGTTCTATGCTTTAAATTACACAAAATAATTAATTTCTCTCCTTGGTCTATTCGTTTGTTGTCTTCATATCTGTTGCATCGTAGCCAGTCAGTTTTTGCAAACAATAAAACCTCTCGTGTTGTTATGAAGGGCGTACCCCAAGGATCAATACTGGGACCTCTTCTTTTTACCATCTTCGTGAATGACCTAGTAGAACAATTATTGTTTTGCAATGTACAGATATATGCTGACGATGTTCAGTTATATATAACTACTGGTATAAGCAGCATAAATGATTAGGTTGCAAAATTAAATTCAGATCTTAATAAGATTTATACATGGGCAAGTGCAAATGGTTTATGCCTCAACCCCTCTAAATCAAAGTGTTTCATTTTTACAAGAAAAACAATGACACTGCCTTTTGAACCATTGATTATGTTAAACAACCAGAAAATTGAAATCGTATCAACAGCTAAAAATCTAGGTATTATTTTTAATGATAATCTCACATGGTCTAACCATATTACTTCTGCTGCTGGGAGAACTTACTCAATGCTTAGAACGTTATGGAATACACAACATATAACCCCCCTTAACATTCGAATTTTGCTTGCAAAAACATATCTTATGCCAACTCTACTATATGGCTGGGAAATATATGCAAGCACTGATTCTAAAAGTTATAAAAAGCTTGAGTCCACTTTCAATGCAATTTTAAGATATATTTTCAATATTCGAAAATATGAGCCGATTTCATACTACTCAAAAAAACTTTACGGAGTAACATTTGAAAATTTTCTATAGATAAAAACGCTACTGTTCTTATATAAAGTTGTACGTACACATCAGCCAACATTTCTGTATGACAGACTCGTTTTTATGCGCACGGCTAGAAATCATGACATAATGTACATTAGATACCAATATTTAGTATCCAAATGGCTATTTTATGTCTCCTCAATAGGTCTTTGGAATTCGCTACCATCGCCCATTAAAATTATAAGCAACGTAATCCATTTTAAGAAGGAACTTTTTAAATTTTTTAGCTGATCCTTTTTCTTATTTTTTTAAAATTTTTTTTTTTGCTGATCCGTTTATATTTTATATTTTTTACTTAACTAATTTTGTTATTTTTATTTTTTATATTATTTTATTTACTAATATTTGTATTAACATTTTTGGTTATAATTCGTTAATTTTTTTTTTCTTTAAAATTATTTACTATTTTTATTTTTACCATTATTTTTTTTTAAATAATGGTCAATTCAATGTAAAACTCCTATACTTTAATTATAAGATTATAAATCTTGTTGTATGGGAAATCATAAATAAATAAACTAAACTAAACTAAGTAAAAGGTACTTCTTTAGGAGAATATGCCATCTTTAGGAAGGGTTCCTTTTTTAGATAAGGTACTTTTTAAGAAATGGTGTTTTTTTAGGAAGAGGTACTTTTTCAGAAAAACGTGCTTCTTTAAGAAAATGTACTTTAAAAAAAAAAAAATTTTATTTTTTATTTAAAAATAACTTTTTCCAAATATAATTTTTATATTCCTTATTTATTTTATACCTGGTAATACGATGTTTAAAAAATGGGTGGGGTAACTAAATAAAAATATAAACTTTTAATCCTCTATCTGCCAAAAAATGAAATGCTTTTCTGTAATAAATGATTTAAGAAATTGTAGTTTTTCCTTATAAAAATCTAAAATTTCTGTTTGATAAATCGAATAATACAGGAAAGTGGGTAGATACAGATTGCGGTAGTTCATAGCAACATTTGTTGTTTTTTAATGTTAAGCCGCATCTTTAAAAATAAATAATACATAAAGTATAATATATCATTTTTTTAAATTAATTTTGTTGACATCAACTAATTAGAGCGGAATTGTTTATAGCGAGAATTTATTTCGCATGACTTTTTAAAATATAATAACCGTTATTCGAGTTTTATTTTGTAGCAACAAGAAAAATATAGAAAAACGCTTAAAACAATATTCCCGCAAAATGTAGAAAAAACAAATTTCACCCCGCTCAAAAAATCGCTATATATAACGAGATAATAGCTCAATTGATCACAGTGTCTAGCTCCATTAATATGTGTCATTCTTAACGCGAAGCCGCTGACAAAATATTTTTATATTATTTTTTATAGTTTTTTTTTTTTTTTTTTGAGTTACTATGAAACTTGCATTTAAATTAGAATTTAAACTTCAGTCTTCATCTGCATCTAAAAATCATAACTTAAAAACGCCTTTAAATAAAATTGATGCATTTTATGTAACAACTCGACATGTGGTAGACAAATACTCGAACATACTCACTCGTACATGGTGCCAAAAGCTTGAAAAAAATAAAAGTTTTTGACAACTTATAAAGAAAAAAAAAAAAGAGAAACAAACACTACATGGTTCTGGCCACAAAGGCAGATTTCATGGCCAAGATTGAAAGCGACAACCACTGCGACGAATTTGTATTATGATTTACATGACTTGGAGTAAGAAATACAACAACCTCATAAAAACAAGTACTTAACATGCAACTTTTAAAAGAATGATTAAAAACCAATACTCACACTTACAACTATGAATAAAAAAATATATGGAATTTTTTTTTAGATAAGCTAAGAACTACAAAGACCGTATTTGCATAAGACTTTCAAGAAGCGGCTTTATACATTCGTGTCAATTTAGTAATGATTTGTTTTCAATTATCTCTACATTTTTATTAAATTTCTTAATACTATATTTTCGTTTCGCTACGGCTTGTTTGTTCTCCGGCAAGATTTTTTTCGGTAGAAATAAATCTTAGTTTGAGTTAATTGAGTTGGTACGAATTTACAGCTAAAAATCCGAAATAGAATATTCATGTAAATTTTTTTTCAAATTGGAAAAGGTCTGAAATGCCTATTTTCTTTGTTGATTCCAGGCGAAAGTTCACTTATGTCTTATAGCTCGACATTCTTACGTCACTGCTATGTTTGTCTTATGTCTGGAATATATCTATTTTAAACTTTTCTCAGTTTATGTCGACCTTATATCTCTGTCTAATGTCTATCTCACTTATCTCACTTATCATAGTATTTTGCCGTGCTAATATTTTTATTATGTCTGCATTATATTTGCTTAATTTATGTCTTATTGCTGGTTTTGCTTATATGTCTGCACTACGTTTATCTTATATGTAACGTATGTCTCTTTATTAAACTTTTGCCAGTTTCTGTCTGCTTCATAGCTGTCTTAAGTTTTTACAATTGTTGTATGTTAGATATCGCATGTCTTCTTCATGACTTGTATATGTCTCTCCAATGGGTGAAGTCATATCATAACAAATATTTTAAATTCCCAGAGTATATCAAATCATAAACTTTCCGACTCGTTATCCTTTCGGCTTCCATAATGGAACATTTTGAAAATATTAAAATTTCAATCGTCTTTTTATGGGATTTTGAGTTCAAATCTCCTTCAGCCCAATTCTCAATAACAATTACCTGGGAATTTTTTCCCAATTCCCTGTTCCCCTATTCTTAATAAAATCTCCCCGGGAATTTTTTCTCTTTTCCCTTTACCCTTATTCTAAAAGAACTTCGAAAATGGGAATCTCTTCCCCGGGAAAAAAAAGTAGCTATTCTGAATGTCAATAAAAGGAGAATAATTTGGGAATAATTCCGCCAAAAAATTGAGAGGGAGTGCTGCGAAAAATGTAAGTATTTAATATTTTTATGAAAAATAGTAATATACATATATCATTTAAAATTTTGTATAATAATATTATTATGGCATTACTGTTGCTTTCAGGTCAAAAGCAACAAAAAATAAAAAAAATTCATGTTCTTTTGAACACAATGCAAGCCAACCCTGATGTTGCATGAGGGATGTTCAAAGGAAGCAAGGAGGAGCTTAGCCGGGTATGGCGCAATTTGGAGTGGAAATTAAGCTCAGCAGGCAATTCAAGTGGGTTGCTGGCATCACGTAGCTTTCTTCTTGCCATGCTTTGCTACGTCTTGTCCTGCTGCTGCTCTTCTGCTTCAGTTACCATCAGAAACGCTACACTGAACATTTTTTGTATTTATTTTAATTTATTAAAGATTTTAAAAAAAGTTTTACTATTAATTTCCACAAAAATTTTTAAATTTGTAAACAAAACAAAACAACTGAAGCAAAACATCTGTCTTCGAATAATCGATATTCTCTCTCCCATATTATTCTTCTCCCCGCCTGTTTAGAATAGGAGGATTTATTCTCGGGAAAAATGAATTCCCCGGGAACTCATTTCCCTGGGAATAGTTAGAATTGGGCTGCTTATATCTTATATTTGTTTAAAATTATAAAAGATATTTATGATGATAGTTGGAGGGCTCTTCTACATTTATGGACAGTTTCAAGATGGGCCTCTTTTAGTTTCGGAGTTATGCAGCGAAAACTGACTTTAGCAAAATTTTCTATACGTGTTGATGTGAAAAATTAAGTTAAGTTTTGTTTAAGTCCTCAACTCTTATTTAGTTAAAATTCACATCATCAATAGGACTTCTTGTGATTAGTCAAACAACACTAAGGCATTTTTTTCATATAGACCATCAAAGTTCAGAAGTTGTGGATATTGCAACAACAACAAAAAGGTTTTGTGTCATTATCACCTTAGATATAAAAAAATTGTTTTAATATAAGGAAATGGAAGGTTGTACTAAATGCAGTCATGGAAAAAGTGATAAGTGCTGCTCTCTATGTCAAACGTGTCAAACTGATGTCGGAATGAAGGAATATATTGTTTCAGCAGGTCTGCCAGTTTTTGGACCCTTTTTGTCGAACGTAATGTACGACAGCTTACTCAATATGAGTTTACATAACGGAGCTAAGATAATCGGATTATTTTGGATTTTTTTGGTTGGCTACGTGAACACGTTCTGAAGTTAGCCACTGCTAAAACGGAAGCAATATTGGTCGCAGATCATAGATTGTTTGATATGCCAAAACTGAAAATAGGGAATAACATCGTAAATTTCGGTCGTAGTTTACGATACTTGGGTATACAATTGACAAAATGAAATTAAAACAGCACGTGGATATAAAGGGTTTTTCAACAGGGACGCTACAAAAGTAGAAAGACAGGGACAGCAAACGACGCCATATTTCTTGCCGCTCGTTTGACATTTCTCTTCAGTAAGGTTTGCCATTTCATGATGGAAAGATATAGAAGCCAACAACGAGTCGAAATTATTAAAATTTGGAGTTAGTGGACTCAACGTTAAGAGCGCTACGTCCAATTTATGGTCGTCATAATCATCCTAGCAGATCAACAATTAAGCGTCTAGTGAAAAAATTTGAATCCACAAGCACAGTACAAAATGTTCCCGTGCCAGTGAGACAAAGAAGTGCCCGTAGTGTCGAGAATATTCCTGCCGCATTCTTCAGTTGAAGAAAGCCCAAATGTGTCTCTCACACGTCGTTCTCAAGCGTTGGGCATCTCTGTGACGTTGTGGCGAATTTTGCGAAAAGATCTTAGCCTACATCCTTACAAGATCAAATTGATGCAAGAACTGAAGCCGCTTGACCAACAGAAGCGTCGTATGTTTGTGAATTGGGCTGAGCAACAACTTGAAAATGATTCGGATTTTCATCGAAAAATCATCTTCAGCGATGAGGCTCATTTCTGGCTGAATGGCTTCGTCAATAAACAAAATATGCGTTATTGGTCAGACAGCAATCCACACGTACTCCATGAGTCATCATTGCATCCCGAGAAAATTACGGTTTGGTGCGGTTTGGGCCGGCGGCGTCATTGGGCCGTACTTCTTCCGTGATGATCAAGACCGGCACGTTACTGTGAATGGGAATCGCTACCGTTCAATGATTCAAATTTTCCGAAAACAATTTCCCGAAATTACAATTTCCCGAACACAATTCCCCGAAATGACAATTTCCCGAAATTACAATTTCCCGAACACAATTTCCCGGAAATATAATTTCCCGAAATTACAATTTCCCGAAATACAATTTACCGAACACAATTTCCCGAAACTAGAATTTCCCGAAATAACTATTTCTTCAAATAGCTTGTTAATGACATTTCCGAAACAATACCATCAGAAATTCCGGCCGAAGCGCGAGCAATCAGTTCATGACCACTTGATGTAGTGGTCCGGGCAAGATCTTTCAGCTCATTAACGATTTTTTCTAAAGCAGTGAGCGTTATCCGTCGGGAGGTCTGAATACCGAAGTGTTCAAAGTCACAATGAAAAAATAAGCGTATGACACTCCCATAAATAGGTCCGGATGACGAGGGAGGGTGGAAGAGGAAGGGCGCGGTGCGGGGTGGGGGAATTATTTTTTCGAGAAGTCGTATATTCGGGAAATTGTTTTTTCGAGAAATCGTATGCAGCAAGTTTTTTTATGGGGGAAATCAAGAATATATGGGAAGTTGTAAACTAAAAATAGGGAAATTGTAATTTCGGAAAATTGTTTTCGGGAAACTGTAATTTTGGGAAATTGTTTTCGGGAAATTGTAACTTCGGGAAATTGTTTTCGGGGAATTGTTTTTTCGGGCAATTGTTTTCGGGAAATTGTATTTGGGCAATTGTTTTCGGGAAATTTTCCGCAGACGACATTAGCTAGGGTAATGCCCAACATAAGAGGACCGAGAGATTCCACTACAGGACTTATAAATAGTGTTATACACGCCAATACTCTATGCTGCTCGAACTTTCGTAATGGCAACAAAACGAATTATACAACGGCGCAACTATTAAAGCGTCAAGGGTGATATCAGCATATTGCACTATTTCTGCAGGTGTTGCCCTTTTACTAACTGGTATTCATCCGGAAGATCTACTTGACCTTGCATATAGGCTAATACCGAACATTACCAAATGGGTGGAGAGAAGGCACGGTAACATGAACTACTCTCTGACACAGCTATTGACAGGACATGGTTGTCAGTAGAACATGATGCAGAACATATTTTTTTTAGCTGCAAAAAAATGTATGCTGGGCTCATTAATTTAAATGATAAGATCGGAGCTGTATTAACATCCAAAAATATTGTGGATGAAATGTTGCAGTCAAAAAAAAATTTTAAAATGGTGTGAAATATTTATGTGTCGCATTATGAGGGAAAGATATGACAGAACACCGAATCCCTAATCTACCTGTAGGATGGGGGACTAGGATACATACAAAGCTCATGACAAAACTGTTAAATAACCATCCATCCTGATGAAGCTAAGGCGCTACCAGGGTGGTAAGGGGAAGATATCGGGAGACATATAGAAAGAAGAGAGACAGACGGACAGAAGCAGCAAATTCCATTAGGTTGTCGTCGAATAAAGCGGGACTCCAGTTAGCAGAACAAAAGACTGAATTGATTTTAATAAGTGGTTATAGAAAAGCGGAAGCTATCAATGTAAAGGTTGGACAGCACGAAGTAACAACAAAAAACGAATTAAAGTACCTTGGAGTGATGATTGATGCGAGATTGAATTTCAAAGCACATTTATCAATCAATAGTATGGACAGCGCTAGAACGAATGATGCTAAATGATGGAGGACTAAGACAGGGTAAAGTGTTCTTAATATCAAGTATCATTAAATCGATTCTGATATATGCTGCACCTGTGTGGTCACCTGCATGAAGTGTCAGTTCTCGAAAACTATTCTCAGCAGTGTACCTGCTGAGTACACTTCAAGTCTGTAGTGCATATTGAATAACATCAGAGCACGTGGTAGCGGTTATTATTTCGGTAGATTTACTGGCAAGCGAAGCTTAGAGACTTTACGTTTCGAAAAGGAATAAAGAAATGTGTACAAATCTGAAATACATAGAGCAGAACGCAAAACAACAATACTTCAGTGGCAGACTACGAGCACATATTTATTGGAGCAAAAGATAAGAGTTCAAGTGAAGCAAGAAACTATTTAAGAAGCGGAATAAGGTGAATGATTTTATTAAGGTGTATAATACGTTGAGAGTAGAAGAGTAAAAGCTGTGTTGATTAGCTAATTTTTTTTCTGCACTGCGACGTAATAATTTAATAGGTATCTCGCTGGGGAAAAAGGACGAAGAGGGAGGGGATTTTAGTTAGTAGGAATCCGACATATTCCATATTCGCTAATCTTATGCAAGATTTTCACCTCCCAAACCAAAAAAAAAAAAAAAAGAAAAACGGACAGACAGACGGACAGACGAATGGACGAACTTCGCTAAATCGACTCAGAAAGTGATTCCGATTTTAATCGGTTTATTATACTAAAAGTTATTTATTACGTTGGATTCAATTCGAGCCAGAAAATTTTGTTGAACTTTTGCAATATATTGGACTATAGGATCTATGTTGAATTCCATTTAAATTGAATATGACATGGATTCTTTTAATGTCAGATTCATATCTGCCTGTTTGTGGCATATCAAGAAAAAAAGACTGAGAACATTATTTTGATATAGGGCAAAACTACATTCGACATTGCCTTCAATAGCACTTGGTGTTAATTTCGTTTTTATTTTATTTTATTTGATTTCATTCATTCATATGATTTAATGTCTGCCACTTACATTCTGAACTATTTGTATGTAGTATGTCGGCTACAAAATGGTTACTTTATCAGAGTTTTTATCTTGGTTTTCTTTAATTTTTTCTTCTGATCTTTGAATTTGCTACAGAATTAATTGGTGTTGATGTTTGATAAGGACCGTAAACACAACTGACAGTTTGCATGCCCCTTTGATGATGCAAATGATGATGATGATGATGTCGATGTAAATGCAGACTTTGTAATCGAGTATTCAGATAATAATGATGTTTGTTTGTTTGTTTTTGTTATTCACTTTTTATTATGTATTTTAATTAGTTTTGGGGTTATAAAATTAATAAATTCCTATACAACTGTTACCGGTATTGGTTGTTTTGTAATCATTTTATTCTTCTTCATTCGTTTATATGTGATTGCTAGAATTATTGATTGATGCATTTTTGGTAAGAATTTGTTGCGTGTATGATATATTGGTTGTTATAATAAAGTGTTCATGTTTGTTATCATTATTCGTAAGTGTTGAAGAAACAGGCTATGGCTAGAAAAAAGGAAGTGACATATTTTGAAATGAATAAATCTAAGTCTTTCAATCAAATACACAGCTAGATGAAGTCAGAAGAGACAAATTTAAAGTCTGAGATATGTAGAGGCAAAGGAGAAAAGAGAGATAACGGATCTTTGAAGCCTAGTGGTTAGAGTATATACCGTATGTCAAGAAAGTGTTATGTAACTATAGTTTTTCTTTTTATACCCTATACCAGTGTTCCGCAAAGCGTGTGCCGCTATGTGGTTTGGGTATAATGACTTTGTGCTGCTGTTTGTAACTACCAAAAATATTTGACCTAGACCCATCTTTTATTATACCGATCGAATCAGAATCACTATCTGAGTCGATTTAACGGTGTCCGTCCGTCCGTCCGTCCATCTGTGTGTCCATGTAAACCTTGTAATCAAACTGCAGATCAAACAGCTAGCTACGTTAAATAACACTAAATTAAACTGGGTAAGCGCGTATAAGTGTTTTCCGTAAGATAGATCGGAACAGCTGATACGTTACATTACGTTAAATTAGGGTTACGGTCGGGTAATTCAGCCTTTACTCTTTGGTGAGTATTTCGCTTTCGTTCGGCTGTATGCATATATATAAAAACCGATTAGAATTCGGCTCGCTGGAGGCGGTATGGCCAGCGTTGATTTTATGTTATTGTGTTATTAACAACAAAGTTATTTAAAACAATTAAGAAAATTATAGTCGGTCTAGACCGACCATACCATGCGTTTAGAGACCCTATATCTTAGGCCCAACTAACTGGATATAGAAAATAAGCATAAACTAAATTTGAGTGGGATTTTTATTAATTTTTTTGGCTGCAGATTTGAAAAAGTTCATATCGGATGCTATATCTATATGGGGACTAGGCCCAACAATGGACCGATCCTGACCATGTTTGATAAAGTCTCTTGTATTTTGCAAAAATATATACAAACAAAAGTTGAGAAGAATCAGTGCAATATTTTTGTTTTTTGATAGATTTAAGTGAAGATCGGGAGGCAGCTCTATATGGGCCCTATGTCTAAGAGTTGTCCCATAGGGATCATTTTTGGACTACTCATTAATGGATGTAATAAACGCATACAAACCCAATTTGAGTAAGATCTATATGACAATTTGGATCTTATGGCAATTTATGTCGATTTCATAGGGGTCATTTGTATGGCGGTTAGGTCTGAACATGGACCGATTCACCAAATTCAATAGCGTTCATCCTATGGCCGATAAAAGTTTATATACCAAATTTCAACAAAATATATTCATGTTTGCGACCTGAAGTTTGATTACAAGCTTTACATGGACACACAGACGGACGGACGGTATAATAAAAAATGGGTCTAGGTCAAATATTTTTGGTAGTTACAAACAGCAGCACAAAGTCATTATACCCAAACCACATAGAGGTATAGGGTATAAAAAGAACATTTACTAAAATTAATCCCAATAATTATTAGACAAACATTTAATAGAATCTAAACTTTCAATAAAATCACTGTTTTGGAAATTACATGGAATATAAACACTGCCCAAGATAATTTTCTTTATGCTAACGGAAAAAGATAGAGAAATTTCACCAAAACAATTTGGGAACTTAACGTTTGCAATATTAACAACCGAATATTTTATTTTTTTGTTAAAAGCAATTGCAGTTCCCTGAGGAGAGTTATATTTTACTGTTATAATTTTCTAAAGTAAGAGTGTATCAATTGTATTTCAGAAAACATCAAATGTATTTCAGAAATGGTCAAATGTATTTCAGAAAATATGAATTAAATTTAAGTAAATATCAATAGAATTTCAGAATTAAAAAGTAATTTACCCTACAATACCAAAAAGTATTGATTTGGAGTCACAGAAAATGTTTGTCAATATAAGCATGACTTAATATATCTTACATATGATACTTACGTCAACAATGAAGATACCTACTATACCTTTCGTGATTTTCGAAACTTAAATGAAATATTTTTAAACCAATGCCTTGATAGTGTTTAATGGAATTTAATATTCAGTATGGATAATATTAATGATCAAGTTACATTCTTGCAAAACAATATTACTTCAATCTTCAATGAATGTGTACCGCAAAAAACGAGAACAATTAAAGCTCCTCCTTGGTTCAATTCCGCTATAAAAAATCTTATTGATAAGCGGGAACTAGCATAGCATGGAAAAAATATAAAACTTCCGAACTACATCAATTATTTAAAAATTTATGAAATAAAGTAGTACATCTGATTAGCGTCGCAAAATCAACATATTACAAACAAAAGTTCTCTTCGGCTGTCGGATGTAAACAAAAATGGAAGAAAATACGGGAAATTGGTTTAAATTCCATACCTATACATAACATTAATGTGGATATTGATGTAAATGTCCTGCATCCCTATAAAAATAAAACACCAAGTTTATAAAAACAGTTCTTCCAAAATTATTACCTATTTTCACACACATATTAAACACAGCTCTTATGAAATCTATCTTCCCAGATATGTGGAAACATTCCAAAATAATACCAATTCCTAAAGCAAATAACGAATTTCGTCCTATTGCAATTTTCTCTTTCCTTTCCAAAGTCCTAGAAAACCTCATGCACAGGCAAATGGATGATTATATCAACCGTCTTGGTCTCCTATCCGAAAGACAGTCGGGTTTTAGACAGGATAGGAGTTGTATTACTGCATTGGTCGACGTGGTTGAACATCTGAGAAGCAAACTTGATTGTAACATGATCTATTTTCTTGTGCTTTTGGATCATAGCAAAGCATTCGATACCGTCGACCATGCGATACTTATTTCTAAACTCGATAAATTTTTCAAATTTTCTATATCTGCCTGTAGACTTATTCGGTCATACCTCTCTAATAGATATCAATCTGTATCTCTCAATGGAAAAACCTCTGAAGCACTAAATGTTGAAAGAGGAGTACCACAAGGTTCAGTACTTGGGCCCTTACTTTTCTGCATGTACATAAATGATATATCAAATGTTCCCCAATACTGCAATATCCATATGTACGCAGATGATGTTCAACTATATGCTAGTGCTAAATGTACGGATGTCAACAACTGTATAGAATCTATTAACAACGACTTAACGAATATTCATAATTGAGCTAGGTTTAATGGTTTGTGTCTAAATCCAACTAAGTCATATCGAGAAATAACGTGACACTCGAATTTGACGAGAATATAAAAGTTGACGATACAAATATTGTTTTCGTTCAAAACACAACAAATCTAGGAATAATTTTCAATACTCAACTTTCATGGACAAACCATATAAACTCTGTTGTTGGAAAGGTACATGCGATGTTAAGGAATCTTTGGGCTGTCCAATTGTCAACGCCATTTGAGATAAGAATGCTTTTAGCAAAAACTTATCTTATACCTGTCCTCCTTTATGGCTGTGAAATATTTGCGAACTGTAATAGTGTTGATACCAGAAAGCTTAATGTGGCATACAATAATATAGCTCGATACGGTTTTAGAAAGAAAAGAACTGATAGTATATCGTTATATTCATACAAATGTATAATGTGCGCTTTGATGACCTACTAAAAACCAATGTCTTACTCTGATGCATAAGATTATTTATTTGGCTGAACCAGATTATTTATTTAAGTTAATAAATTTTGCAAGATCACCTCGTGGAAAGAATCTTGTCAATCCATTCTTTAATTATGACGTCTCAAAGAGACAATTCTTTATCTATACAATTGGTCTTTGGAACAAACTACCTAATACAACACAGACAATTAGCAACACACATCGTTTTAAAAAGGAATTATTAAAATTTTGTGCCTAAAGTAGTATATTTTATTTAAAGTTTCAGTTTTAAAGTTTAATATTGCAATGTTTCTTGTTAAATTTGTTTTCCTTTTTTGTACTTTCTTTTATTCTTAGAAATTCAAATTATCTTATATATTAAAAGAATTTATGAATAAACTTTGCATTCAAGATTTTTTTCAATATTTTTCTTCTCTCGAGCCTCTATAACTAGAGTTCTAATGAACGTAGGCTGCTGACATAGGTCTAAGAACACTCAGTGGATCAAGCTCCTTCTTTTGAGCTATTAACTGCTTAAATTCGTTGGGTTTGAGGAAAGTTATGCATGGAGAATCAACTTTACTTTTACTGTACGTTAACTTATCTTGGCATATTTTGGCATTACTGTACGTTAACTTCTCTTGGCAAATTCGTTGGGTTTGAGGAAAGTTATGCGTGGACAATCAACTTTACTTTTACTGTACGTTAACTTCTCTTGGCATATTTTGGCATTACTGTACGTTAACTTCTCTTGGCAAATTTTGGTATTATATTATAAAAATTAATATAATATAATATAATGCTGCGGAGCAGCAGGGGTCCTCTAGTAAACTATTAAAAATAAATTGAAATTGTACCCATTTGTAATAAATGTAACTTAAATCCTACTATCGTCTAACAGTGTAACTTATAAGAATTTATTCTTGTTGTGTTAGAATTACAAAAATTAAATAAATAAATAAAATAAAATAAAAAATAAATATTTGGACTCATTTTCTATGCAGTGGAAAATAAACTATCAAGGGCAGACTCTTCATGGTACAATATAAAAAACTAGGACAGGAATCGGGAATGAAGTTTTGCCTTATGCCAAAAACAACAAGTCCAGCTATGACAACAATTCAACCTTTAGAACAACAACAAGAACAATATAGAAACATCATGTTTTTCATTTATTTTTTTAATTTTTCAGAGATTTCCCTGGACCTGTTCCACCGATTTAATTGATTTTTGAAATAGAAATCTTTCCATGAATTTGGTGAATCATTCTCACTAAAAATGATTACCCTAGCTGTACTCTTGAGGGCGTGATCGTGACAAGAACAACATAGAAAATTATATTTTTTCAAGATTTTTTTTAGTTCTTCATTCAAATCTCGGACCCTAATCGACCGATTTGGACGATTTTAAATAGCAAACTTTTCAGGATGTTAATGAATCATTTTTTGATGCCGTCATCGTGATTTCCACAGACGGACAGACGGACATCGCTATATCAACTCCGGTTGTTATAAGGATCACAAATATATATATTTTATGGGGTCCAAAATTTTTTTTCTAATTATTACAAACAGAATGACAAACTTATATATACCCTCTGCACACTGGAGTGGAGGGGTATAAAAAAAAGCACAAAAGTACCTTTCAGTGCAACAGTAGCAATCAGCTGTTTTCTGTCAATTATTAAGAATTGTGAAATTGAAATTGAAAACAACCATGTTTGCAACTGAAAAAGAACTTCTAATTTTTTAAACTTATTACATTTTGTTTATGCTTAACTCTCCTGTCAAAATTCCGTTCAGAAAGAACGAAAAATTTGATATTCCTGCTCGAAGCCTGGGTTGCCTAACTTAATTTACGTCAAAAAAAAAGTAGTAAAAACAATATTACTTTTTTAAAAAGCTGCAGACTAACAACAGACATTTTTAGACAGAAAAATTCCTTAAGCATTTCTGAAGCGTTTTTATGTATGAAGTTTCTGATTCCTTAGCAAGCTGCATACAGCTCTTTAAAAGTAAACAACAATTTCATTCAGTCTTATGAAAGCTTTTCAGCAAAGCGGGTGTATGTTGCATTGCATTTTGAAATACTTCCATTGTTTTTTTAATATATACACAGAGAATACACGCAGAATTTTTTTTTTTTTATTAAAGCTTATATTTTATAAATAGATTATTAATAAAAATAAAGTAATCATGTGAATGAAGCGAATTGCCTGGTGTGTAATTGCCTACTTACCCACGCGTAACGGTATCGGCGCGAATCAGCTAATTCAACCTGTCTTATGTAAAACACATACATGTGCTTACCGAACTTAGCTAAACGTATCGTATCGTTAGCTTCTGTTGATTTTAGATTTTTGCTACGTTTGTACGTGACATTTGTGAACAGCTGATAAAGTATGGTTCGTTTTATGCCAATTGCGATACGATATGGTTACATTTTAACAACGTGTTGGCCTTAACACTCATTAACCTTTGAAATTTCATACCTTTTTAATTTTTGATATTTTTTGTTTATGTTTTTGAAGAAGTACATTACTTATTTGATTTAATTAATTTCAAACTTATGGATATAAAAGTGCTTACTGCTTTTTTTAACATCACTGACACCAAATCTTTATTTTCCAAACAACAAAAAAATAAAAATAGTTTTATTAAAAGTCACTAATTTTTTACAGTGTAAATATCTTCTTTTACTTTTACTTTTGAATGCAAGTATGCACAGATCGAGAGTAAAGCTGGCAACGCCACACAAAAAAGCTTTACTCTCGATCTCGCTTCCACATTAGAACAAATCATACTGTCTCATTCTCGTTTTTTCTCGCACTCGCACTCGCAACTCGCAGTGAATGTGTTTAGGGCTTTATTCAAACGCTGAAGTTGAAAGCGTTTTTAGCGACATGAATCTTTTCAAATCTATAATTAGAAATCGAATGTCATTACGCTCGGTTAATGTTTTACTTCAAATTAAAAATGGATTGAAAAGAGAAAATTCCTGTTGCAAAAGATATCAAATACCAGATATCTACTGTAAATATTTTATTTAATAGTAATGATGTTTATAAATATCAGAATTTGAAATTAAAATCATTTTATAGTCGGGTGAAAGTGATGATGAGGAAACAATAGACTTTAATGTATGTGATATTTTAAATTAAAAATTTCAATTAATAATTCTTGTTTGTATAAAATACAAAGAATGTTTAACTTTAACAGGTTTTTTTATTTGTTTTTATTATTTAATTTCTTTATTTTGATTTTTTGTTACTTTTCGCAGTTAAAAACTGTATTTGTGAACTATTTTTTTTATTATTTAATAACAAAATATATAAATAAAGAGAAAAAATATAAAATGGAAATTTTTTTACTTTTTTCAAAAGATTACACGTTTTCCTAACCGGTTTTGGTGGTTTCTGATATTTTAAAGTTGACAACCCTGCATAAAATGTACAATTAAAAAAATGTTAAGAACCGTATTAAAAATATGTAACGCTCAAAAAAGAAGAAAATAACACAACATAACAAAAAACACAGTAACTAGCCGCTAGTTTGTAATTGTCTCGTCGCGAGCGTAATAGACTTGTTAATAACAAATAAATAGCACATAATACGTGTATATAATGCATAAATTCGTTAAACGTACCGCAAGTTATTCAAGTGATAAGATTTGTAATAAGTAAAATCTAAAGCCAACACCCAAATCTCATGGAAAATTGTGTCTGGCACCCTTGTTATCCTTAGGTGTTTGGAGTTGAAAATGGGCCGTCTAGATCCAAGTGTTCAATATTTATATGTGAAAATTAGAGATACCCCTAAAAGCTCTTAAGACGTCTTAAAAAGTTATGTATTCTTATCAACAGAAAATAAAAAAAAAATATGATAATTTTATCAGCGACTTTTTTGTTTCCAGTTTTTAATTACTTTTAGCTAAGAATTCTTTTATTAAAAAAATTTATTCATCTTAAAAGTTACAAATCATATATTTTTTTCACAAGATGATATTCTTATTTACAATAATATATACATATATGTATATATAGTAATATACTTCATATAACAAATTTTAGTGATAATAAATTAAAAAATTGTAGTATTTTTTTTAAATTGAAGAAAAATAATCCAGCTAAATTTATTATTTTTTTAAATTATACATTCAAAAAATTACATTTTACTCTAATAAAAAATTTCGCCTAGATTTTAGTGCATTTTTAATTGATCACGGTCGATTTTATTTGTAGGCAGACTTCCCCTCTGTTGTTTACAAGTATCTTCTTCAATCATATTTTAACTTGTTATTGATTAGTTTCTCTCACTCAACAGTGAATTACGTTAAAAAAAGTGAATTATTCGCTCTTCACCACTTCAACTGAAGAATTCATAAGTGGCAACCTTTTGCGCAGTCACCGCCTGCAGTAGCTGATGGACTTTTGTGTACTTAAACTAGATATTGTGTGCTTCATGCGTTTGACGCATGTGCGCGCTTAAAACAGACAGACAGACAGACAGCTGGAGCAAACATTGGAAAATAAAAAAATATTCGTTATGAAGTGCATAAAGTATGGAGAGACGGAAAGAAGCTGATACTCAAACAATAATATAACATGTCTGCAAACAAAAAATTTTACAAATATAAATGAAGAAAATATAAGGAAATACTTATTATTTTTTTTACCGAATGATGACGAAGCTGATGAGAGTTTGACGATGTAATAATTTTAAGATCAGGGTGAGGGAGAACTTAAGGATCTCTATATACATAAATTTTTAAAATTTTGCGATAGAATAATATAAGAAAAAGAGTCCAGATGTACTTTTTCTTAAAAAGTACATTTTCATAAAAAGCACCGTATCTTGTAAAGTACAGTTTCTTCAAAATTACCTTTTCTTAAGAAGTACATTTTCTTAAAGGACCTTTTCTTAAAAAAGTAAATTTTCTTAAAAAACTATATTCTCTTAAAAATCAAAATTTTCTCAATAAAGTTAATTTGTTGAAAAAAATTAAATTTTTAAAAAACTTACTTCTTAATAAAAGTGCCTTAAAAAAGTACCTTCTTAAAACACGTACCTTTGTTAAGAAAGCACCTTTTCGTAAAAACGCACCGTAACTAAAAAAAACGTTTTACTATAAAAGTACCTTTATTGAAAAAATACCTTTCTGGGAATACTACCAATTTTTAAAAAAGTACCTTTTCTTAAAAAAGTACCCTTTGTTAAGAATTCGTTTTTCATATTATGTGCACTAGCATGTTTTAGAAATTTTTTTGAAACAGTTAATTTTTGCCACACGGTGTAAAAAGTTATATCTCGATGTAAAGTGACGCTGTTAATTTTTCAATGTAATTAAAATAAATCGCACCGCAGTGATTGTGCTATAAATATTGATAGAAATAGAATCGATGAAATGGTCATATTAAAACAATAGTTTGCTCATTACTTTATAAACAGTAGCTTGAGGAAATATTTTATTTTAATATTGATTTTATTTCGAATAATTTTAAGAGAAGGTACTTTTAAGAAAAGGCAGTTTTTAAGGGAAGGTACTTTTATAATGAAATGTACTCTTCAAGAAAAGGTACTTTTTTTAGCAAGAAAATATACTTTTTAAAGAAAAGGTACGTTGTTAATAAAATGTACTTTTTAATAAAGGGCACTTTTTAACAAAAGGTACTTTTTGTAGAAAATAGTAAAAGGTAAATTTTTAAAAGAGATACTTTATTAATACAAGTTTTTAATAAAAGTAACTTTTTTAATAAAACGTACTTATTTAATAAATGGAATTTAAAAGAAGAGTTATTTAATAAAAAGATACTTTTTTAAGGAAAAGTAGTTATTTAAAGTTTTTTTTTGTTAAGAAAAGGTATTTTTTGAGAATAGGTACTTATTTAAGAAAAGGTACTTTCTAAAAAAAAACACTTTTTAAGAAAAGATACTTTTTTAAGAAAGGGTGCTTTTTTAGTAAAATATACTTTTTTAATAAAAGCTACTTTTTTAATAAAAGCTACCTTTTTAATAAAAGCTACTATTTTAATGAAAGCTAATTTTTTAATAAAAGTTGCCTATTAAATGGTTTATTTTATAAAAAGTTCTTTTTCAAGAAAATTTACTTTTTGAAGAAAAGGTCCGTTTTTAAAAGTATTTTCTTTTTTAACGAAATATACTTTTTTAATAAAAGGCAGTTTTTAAGGGAAGGTACTTTTATAATGAAATGTACTTTTCAAGAAAAGGTACTTTTTTAGCAAGAAAATATACTTTTTCAAGAAAAGGTACGTTTTTAATAAAAGGTACTTTTTAATAAACGGAACTTTTTAACAAAAGGTACTTTTATAGCAAATAGTAAAAGGTAATTTTTTTATAAGAGATACTTTATTAATACAAATTTTTAATAAAAGTAACTTTTTTAATAACTTATTTAATAAATGGAAATTAAAAGAAGAGTTTTTTAATAAAAGATGCTTTTTTAAGGAAAAGTACTTGTTAATATAAGTAAATTTTTTAAGAAAATGTACTTATTTAAAGTTTTTTTTTAAGAGAAGGTATTTTTTGAGAATAGGTACTTAATTAAGAAAAGGTACTTTCTGAAAAAATACACTTTTTAAGAAAAGATACTTTTTTAAGAAAGAGTACTTTTTTTGGAAAATATACTTTTTTAATAAAAGCAACTTTTTTAATAAAAGCTACTTTTTTAATGAAAGCTAATTTTTTAATAAAATTTGCTGTTTTACAAAAGGTACTTCTCTATTAAATGGTATTTTTTATAAAAAGTTCTTTTTCAAGAAAATTTCTTTTTTACTTTTTTAAGAAAAGGTACTGTTTTAAGAAAAGAAACTTTTTTAAAAAGGTAATTTTTTAAGAAAATTTACCTTATTAAAAAAAATACTTAAAAAAGGTTTATTTTTTTTTAAAGAAAGGTACTTTTTTAATGAAATGTACATTTTTTTTGAGAAACATTTACTTTTTTAAGAAAATTTACTTTTTTAAGAAAATTTACTTATTTAAGAAAAGGTTATTTTTTAAACTCTTTCTTTTAACTCATACTCTCTGTCTGTATGTCTGTCTGTCGTGGGTCAACCCCATTCTACCTTATCCAATTAATCTGAAACTTGGGCCATAGTCTTGTTGTGACTACATAGTAATTTTGGGGTAGTCACGCATGGTCACGCACAGTCACGGAGAGATTTAAAACGGATTTCCCCTCATCCAATCAATCTGAAACTAGGTCGATATACCTGCTGTAAAGAAAGATTAACTTCGACGTAGTCACGTACAGTCACGCATAGTCACGCACAGTCGCGCATAGTCACGCACAGTCACGGAGTGATTTAAAATCCATTTCCCCTTATCCGATCGATTTGTAACTTGGTCGATAGACTTGCTGTGAAAAAAGATTAGCTTTGACTTAGTCACGCACAGTCACGGAGTGACTTAATAAAAACTTGTTTTTGTGGGTTAGATTATTAATTAAGTCTGTTTTTTTTTTTAGAAAAATTTCCTGTTTTAAGAAATGGTGTTTTTTTGAGAAAAGGTAATTGTTTTAACAAAAGGTACCTTTTTAAGGAAATGTACTTTTTTAGGAAAAATTACCTTTTTTAAGAAAAAATACTTTGTGAAGAAAAGGCACTTTTAGAATAATCTTTTTTTTAAGAATTACTTTTTTAAGAAACGGTAGTTTCATAAGAAAAAATACTTCTTTAAGAAAATGTTTTTTTTAGGAAAACGTACTTTAAAAAAAAAATTCTTTTTTCCGTACTTTTTTAAGAAAAGGTCCTTTTTAAAAAAACAAAATTTGTTTAGGAAATTGTACATATTTAAGAAAATGTATTTTTTTAAAGAATAGAAGAAAGATATATTTTTTTAAGAAAATATATTTTTTCAATAAAAAGTAATTTTTAGTGAAAGTAACTTTTTTAATAAAATGTACTTTTATTATTTTTTTAAGAAAAGGTACTTTTTTGAAAAAAGTTCTTTTTAATGAAAGGTACTCTGTTTTTAAAAAATGTACTTATTTGAGAGAAAGCACTATTTTTAGGAAATGTACTTTTTTAAGAAAAGTTACTTTTTTAAATAAAGGAACTTATTTAGAAATGGTACATTTTTTAGAAATGGTCTGTTTATTCATAAATGGTACTTTTTTAAGAAAAGGTACTTCTTAAAGAAAAGGTACTTTTTACAAAACATTAACTTTTTTAAGAAAAGGAACTTCTTTAAGAAAGGGTATTTTTTCAAAAAATTTCCTTATTCAGAAAAATTTACCCTTTTAAGAAAATATATTTTTTTAAGAAAATTAACTTTTTTAAAAAAAGTTACGTTTTAGGAAATCTACATTTTTAATAATTGGCAATGTTTACAGTGCACTGTGGCTGGATTTGCCATATTTTTGACATAAAGTAAAAATTTTCATGAATGTATTTTCTAATTTTTTCTGGATATTCTTAGAGTACATAGTCTTAGTATACTTATTTCAAAATTAAAAATAATTTGATGGCAACCCTGTTACTTTACTACGGCTACAAACTACAATGTTTAATTAACAGCTGTTTTTTTTTTATCAAAAATAGAGGAAACTTTTTCTAAACTTCGTGCTACTAGGAAATTGATACAAAAGAACAAAAAAGTTTTAAAAAATATGGAAAATGAAGGTCAAGGTATGTAGAATGTAAATTATATGTAATTTAATGTCAGTGTTTGTCATGTGGTAATTATGTGAATTATATGTGTTAGGTATTATAATAGTGAAAACCTAACCATCTTGACAATGCCTCGTAGATCGAAAACTAATTTTCTGCCAACTTGTGCCAAAATGTATTTATTTACGAGTAAATTAGAGTCCGCCTATTTTAATATGTTATTAACGTTTTTTTGCCCAATTTTGCCCATTCTCCAAATATTTTGGATTTCCCAGTGAATTTAGCTTTTAGCCGTTCAACCTTGCTACAGTTTTGGCTGGATAACAAGCGAAATGCAAACGCTGTTTAAAACTGGATATTTGAATAACTTGGCACTAATGGTATTAGTATTGCTGAAAAAAAGAGATGTTTTGAAAAAAAAATAGGAGTTTTGAACTTTATATCAAGAAAAAATTACCAAAATGTTATAGAAACATGCCAAATGGCTCTCATCGACTATGATGGTCAAACTTGATAACAAAAACGCAGAAACAGAACAGCGAAATCAACTAATAGGACGTCCACGCCTGGCATACAAAGATGCGGGACCACGGCTTAAGAGAAAGTTGGCATCCGAACTAGCAGAAACCCACGAATATGACACAAGTCTGCTTGTACATGCTGCCACGGTATCAGCAAAAAAATCCGATGAAAAAGATACAGCATTGATTTTAAAGGAATCTCGGCTTACTTCAAAAAGACCAGCCGAAATAAAAAAAAATTATTTTTGAACGAACCGATCTCTCTTACACCAAATGAAGCTCTTTAATTTTTTCTGGAAAATATATAAATATATACAATATATTAATATGAGAGAAATAAATAAATTGCATTCTAGTAATATGTACCCAAGCTATGACAAAGTAGTGCAAGCTAAATTAAAATGTAGACCAGCTGGAATAATTGTAACAGAAACCGCTGCGCAAGTTTCTTTGTAAAATTTGCTAAATCACACTGCCAGTCAAATGCTACTTTTGCATGAGAAGGTATTTGCACAATCCAGAAATAACTGATGTCATGCTAGTCCTAAGTTATGGATTTGACGGATCAACTGGACAGGTCATATACAAACAGCGATTTCAAGGGAATAAACCTTCATCAATGGATCAATCACTATTTGTAACAACAGTTATCCCACTAAAAATAATAGACAGATTGGGAAAGGTTTTGTGGATGAATCGTACACCTCAGTCTGTACGATTTTGTAGACCCCTTAAAATGGAATTTGCTAAGGAAAGCAAACAACATATTATTTCAGAAAAAAACAATCTGGACATACAAATACAAGAATTGACGCCATATAAATATTCTATTTTAAATGAAAGAAATATTACGATTTCTTATAATCTGAATATGACCCTTATAGATGGCAAAGTTTTGAATATTTTAACGGGAACTAACTCGTGTCAATCGTGTCCAATCTGTGGCGCTACTGCAAAGCATTTTGTGAAAACTAGAGACATTAATTCGGAAATATTTAAGCCAAAGTCTGGTACCCTGAATTTCGGTGTCAGTCCACTTCATGCTTGGATACGCATACTGAAGTTCGTATTAAAAATTTCTTACAGCATTGGATTAAATAAATGGCAGATAAGGGACAAAAATGAACAGGAGGTGATGAAGACTCGCAAACAATCAATACAGAAAAAATTAAGGAAAGAAATGGGACTACTTGTGGATATGCCAAAACAAAACGGCAATGGAAGCACTGATGATGGTAATACTGCAAGGAGGGTATTTTCAAATAAAAAGTTATTTGCATCCATTTTGGAATTTGATTTAGGTGTTCTTGAACATTTTCGTACAATTTTAATAGCAATTTCCTGTGAATATAAAATTAATGCCCCTAAATTCCACCAGTTCTGCGAGAAAACTATGACATTATATATGTCTAAGTATCCATGGTATCCGATGTTGCCAACAGTTTATAAGATATTGGTTCATGGTTCCCAAATTATAGCTGTATCTCCTGTTCCTGTCGGATGCCTCGGCGAAAATGCTTCAGAAGGGCGCAATAAGATTTATAAAGAAGATAGGAGATCTCATGCACGAAAAAATTATCGAGTTAATACTATGGCGGATGTGTTCAATAGGTCAATGGACTCTTCGGACCCTTTACTTTCCAGTATTTTTATTAACAGAAGACCCTTTACTTTCCAGTATTTTTATTAACAGAAGATTAGCCATATCAAAAAAAAAAAAAAAATATATTGCCAAAGGAAATCATTGCGCTACTTGAGCTCCCGACTTTTGATACTGACCAAGCAAATTATGTTACCGATAATGATTCGGATGAGCAGGACATCGAATTAGATTATGATTCTGATAACGAAAATTTATATGAATTTGCGGTTGAGTTAGATGTCGAAGATGATTAAATAAATTCTTAGTTCTAAGTTTGAAAAATATTTATGTGAGTAAATTGTTATTTTTTTTATACATATTATGGTAATGTCCTTTTTCTTAGCTTACAGATTTGGGGAAATATAACGCATGCTTATATTCCAGACGTTAAATAAGAAACGTTATTTAGCTAATTAGAACATCTACCTGCAACTTAGCTTTATACGGACGGTAAGAGTGGGCGTGGTCGTATCGATCTGAAAATTTTAATATTTCTTAAGAATATCATTATTAGTATATGTACCAATTTACAGCTCTGTAGCATCTTTATTAGACTTTATGCCAAAAAAAAAATGCATTTCCGGCGATAGTGCAGTGGTAGTTGTGTATTTAAAATAACACTCAACTACGAGTATTACAATAAAAACATTGCATTGTTAGTATTTTTAGATCTCTCTTCACATTTTGGCCATAAATTGATGCAGTGCTCGAAATAATGCTAAATATTTACATTATCCACCTTAATATTCTATTTAAAAAAGGAACAGACAGAGAGATGGATTTGTTATATCCGTCAAAAATATCTGTGGTCACAAGCATTAACCGCCTAAGTCGAAAATCATGCTTTCGAGAAAAATAACTTTTTATATAAATGTAATGAGGCTTCATTACGACTTAGGTCAGTATATTTTTATTAATATCTTTTTAATAAATAGTGTTAGAAAAATGGGGATTTTACGTAAATATAAAGCGTTTTTAGCAGAACATGATAGCATACATAACCCAAATCGTCGAATATCATGCTTTTGAGAAAAATAACATTCTATATAAATGTAATGGGTCTTCATTACGACTTAGGTCAGCATATTTTTTATTAATAACTTTTTAATAAACAGTGATAGAGAAATGGGGATTTCACGTAAATATAAAGCGTTTTTAGTAGAATATGATAGCATACTTAACTCAAATCATTCTTAAGTCGACTTAGGCGGTTATCGCTTGTGACCACAGATATATATACTCTATTTTGTGGGACCACAAATCCATTTTTCTATGCTTTACAAACTGAATATCAAACTGATATATCACATACAATTGAGGGTATAAAAATGAAAAAACCAATTTATATAGATTCCATAATAAAGCCCAGAACTTATTTCATATTTAATAACACCGAGATCTTCAGAGAACATTGGCTTACTAGAATATGTAACAATTTAGAGGACTAACTAATTTCAAGCCCCATTCTAATGTAGAGCATTCAAACTTTAGAGTTTTTGTAGTTTACAATGAACCGGATTGTAAGTCTGTGTTGTTAAATAAGTGCGTGTGTTGGACATGAAGATTTTTTTTTAAAGTATTTTTTCTGTTACTCTATGACATTTGTTAAGGCTGGGCGAATGTTTTGGGGATTGGGAGAAAACTATTATTGTAACATATTTTCTTAATGGGAGAGATTTTCGTAAAAAGCAAAAAAATAGCCTGAATATAAGAGTTAAAGCCAAGAAATGAGTTGATGTTTTAAGGATAAGGAGATTAGAAAAATTATGTATGCTGTCTAGTATTCGGTTTTCATTTGTTAATGATCTTTTTCTTAAGAAAGACATTTTTTTCGGCTCTCAATTTTTATGAATAAGAAGTAGAGATGTTGTTGTTGCTGTTTATGCTAGAAATTTGCTACTATTCTGTTGCGGTTTATGAGGGAAAAATTAAAGGCTGGAATGGATGTTTGGCTGGCTGGCTTGTTGGTTATTTAGTTGTTTAGTTGGTTGTTTGTTGCTTTGGTGCTCTGTAGCGTAGTTAAACGTCGTATGTGATTGTGTGTTTTTTTTATTTTTCAATACAATTTTTTTTCTTCTGTTTGCTGTTTGTTTGTCTAAGCGCGTCGCACTTAAGTTTGCTCATTTTTATTGCTATACAATTGACTCAGTTGTAATCATACTTTAGAAACGAAAGCAACGTTTACATTTGGAAAAGAAAAAAAGAAAATTTTGATAAAGAAAAAAAATTTTTTTTTTTGTATATAAAATTTTATAAAATTTTTAAGTTACTTAAAAAGTGTTTAACAAGATTTTGTTAATTGAAAAGAGAAAGAAAGTCTTTATAATTTATTTAAGTGTTTAAGTGTTAAAAAAAATATTCTAAAAAAAAGATTTGTATTTTTTTAAAACATTAAAGAATTGTGTAAGTATTTTTTCATCTTAGGGATTTTCTTGTGAATATTTAAATGAAAAAAAAAAAAATCAATCTTGAATTTATTTCCATAATCCTCTTACATTATTTTCTTAATAAATATTAATTCAATTTAAATGTTAAAATTGTGTTAAATATGATTATTTTTTTATTTATTTTTTTTAATCCCAACTAGTTTTGATATATGATTTTTATCCATTTTAAGTTGTATTTATGTTTGTTGTGTATTGCACTCGAACCTCGTTGCAATGTTTGTTTTTGCTAATAAAACCAGCGTAAAAATTTGAATGATGGCATTATGCTAGGAAATTGTTACAAAAAAAAAATGCTGTTATTGATTTAGGAAATTTAGTTAAGAAAAAGAAAAAAATACGACAGCCTGTCTATTTAGTGATTCAAATATTATCCTAATCAAAGATATGGCAAACAAGAATTGCAGGATTGAATCTTAATTAATGTAATTTAAATCTCGCCTAGACGAAAAACAACATGTGGGAATTTCCCAAATGTATGAAAACATAAAAATTTTTTAAGCTCTTTTTAAATGGTTAATTGCATTTCAGTAGCACTATTTTTGAGTAAAAAATGCAAATTGTACAACTCTTACATTCTGAAAATACGTTAAAAAACATATCATTGCGAACGGGACAAAAAATGGAAGTCATTTTTGCCAGTATGTGGAATAATTTAAAAATTAGCAAATTTAGTCGTATTTTTTAGGAGTAAAATTTGTTTGACTATAGTAGAATAATAAAGCTTGCTTTATAAAGTTATTCCTTTCAAACACCTTCAATTGTTATTTTTTAAAAAACATTTGTAACTTTTGCGAACGGGACATCGTTAACGGGACAAAATTTCCAAAAAAATTTTTTTTTATTTTTTTCTTTTTATTACATACTAAAAAAAATAAAAAAGTAAACATTTTTCAAGTAAAAGAAACAAAATATAATAATATATCAAGATAATTATGAAATTTTCATCTTTAAAGAAATTGCCGTTTCAGCTACATGTACTGCAAAATTTTCATTGCAGCAGATCCAATGAAGCTTGCGGTTACCGGTTAAATTTGGTACATTATTACATTTTTCTGTCAAAAACGGAGGCTCTTTCATACAGCTGTCATCCACATATAAAATTTTAATTCCTTTAATGTGTTGCACTGCACATTTATAAAAATCCAATGCGTTGTTTAAACAAATATTTTTGGTTTTGGTCAGCTGCCAAATTATTCGTTTTATTACGGCTCCAACGCCATCGACTGCGCCTTTTCCGTGCGAAGTTGCGAAATAGTTCCACTGAATTATTTCGCATCCAAATTTAGTGATAAAGTCTTATAGACTGTAAACTATAAATTTATTTTTGAATTGAGAACTACTGCCGTCTGAAAATATCAATATTTTTTAAACTGCCCGTGTTTTTTCTTGATTTGATCAACTATTTCTGTTAAAAAAATATAAACATCAATCTTACTATGTTTCAAGCTATTACTAATAACAGCATAGGATTGAATAATTATTAACAGTCCACGCGACGCAAGTAAAAATTGAAACTTGTTTGTAGCTAAAATGCGCACTTTGTATTTCGTTTTGGAAGACAAGCCTATAATTTTCGGCAAAATCTATTTGTAATACCAGCTCCCCTTCTTTTAAATTACTTTTTGTGATATCAAAGTGATTTTGTTGGGCTCTCTTAACAAAAAAATGTTGTTTGAATAATGAGAGCTGCACCCCTACCTCGTGAATTAAATCGGAAAACAGAGCAACAGTGTCTGTTAAAGTTATTCTGTCTTCAACTTTCCTCCAATGTTTCCATTTTATATTTTCATCAATTTGTCTAAAATGGGCAAGGGGTACCAAGTTATTTTTCAAATTAGTTATACACTTTTTGCAATTTTCATTTCCAATGTCGCAACAAACAGATTCCAAAAAGTTTTGATGGCCACCAGGAAATGATTTTATAATTTGAGACCAACATCTAATAACAAAACAAAACTTGGCATGATGAACGCAGACACACATGTTATGTGGCATTTTACTGGATAGCTGAACACGTTTTGGCCGACATTGGTAGAATGTTGTTTACTAACAGGTTCGCCAGTACATTATTTTGTTATTAAATTTAATATGCTTCTGCCACCGTTATTAACATAAAACGCTTAGAAATAAGTTCTCCATCTACGATTAGTGTGTCCTTTCTGCCAGCAGACTGAATGCTAATATCACTACAAAGAAAACAAGTAAGAAAATTCTAGACCGACTATACGATACCCTATACCATGCGTTTAGAGACCCTATCTCTCAGGCCCAACTAACTGGATATAGAAAATAAGCATAAATCAAATTTGAGTGGGATTTTTATTAATTTATTTGGCTGCAGATATGAAAAAGTTCATATCGGATGCTATATCTATATGGGGACTAGGCCCAAAAATGGACCGATCCTGACCATGTTTGGTAAAGTCTCTTGTATTTTGCAAAATATATACAAACAAAATTTGAGAAGAAGCAGTGCAATATTTTTGTTTTTTGATAGATTTAAGTGAAGATCGGGAAGCAGCTCTATATGGGGCCTATGACTAAGAGTTGTCCAATAGGGATCATTTTTGGACTACTGATTAATGGATGTAATATATACATACAAACCCAATTTGACTAAGATTTGTATGATAATTTGGATCTTATGGCAATATATGTTGATTTCATAGGGGTCATTTGTATGGAGGCTAGGTCTGAACATGGACCGATTCTCACCAATTTCAATAGCGTTTATCCCATGGCCGATAAAAGATCAAATACCAAATTTCATCAAAACATATTCATATTTGCGACCTGCAGTTTGATTACAAGCTTTACATGGACACACAGACGGACGGACATCGTTAAATCGAATCAAATAGTGATTCTGATTCGATCGGTATAATTAAAGATGGGTGTAGGTCAAATATTTTTGGTTGTTAGAAACAGCAGCACAAAGTCATTATACCCACACCACATAGTGGTATAGGGTATACAAATTGTTGACTTCATTTATTGCGGTTTTCGGTCCAACGTTTTCAGTATGAAGTTCATCAAAATTTACTGACTGAATATATTTTAAAAACAAGTAAGAAAATTATAGTCGGTCTCGACCGACTATACGATACCCTATACCATGCGTTTAGAGACCCTATCTCTCAGGCCCAACTAACTGGATATAGAAAATAAGCATAAATCAAATTTGAGTGGGATTTTTATTAATTTTTTTGGCTGCAGATATGAAAAAGTTTATATCGGATGTTATATCTATGTGGGGACTAGGCCCAAAAATGGACCGATCCTGACCATGTTTGGTAAAGTCTCTTGTATTTTCTAAAAATATATACAAACATAATTTGAGAAGAATCAGTGCAATATTTTTGATTTTTGATAGATTTAAGTGAAAATCGGGAAACAACTCTATATGGGGCCTATGACTAAGAATTGTCCAATAGGGATCATTTCTGGACAACTGATTAATGGATGTAATATATACATACAAACCCAATTTGACTAACATTTGTATGATAATTTGGTTCTTATGGCAATATATGTTGATTTCGTAGGGGTCATTTGTATGGGGGCTAGGTCTGAACATGGACCGATTCTCACCAATTTCAATAGCGTTCATCCCATGGCCGATGAAAGATCAAATACCAAATTTCATCAAAATATATTCATATTTGCGACCTGCAGTTTGATTACAAGCTTTACATGGACACACAGACGGACGGACATCGTTAAATCGAATCAGATAGTGATTCTGATTCGATCGGTATAATTAAAGATGGGTGTAGGTCAAATATTTTTGGTTGTTACAAACAGCAGCACAAAGTCATTATACCCAAACCACATAGTGGTATAGGGTATAATAAAACTTTAACAATCTTCGCTCTTTTATCAGCTACCCGGGGCAATGCAATTTCTGCCTTCTTTAGAGCTTTTCCAAAACTTTGCTTGCTGTTATAGGGTGTGGAGCTAATTATGTGGTTTGGGTATAATAACTTTGTGCTACTGTTTATAACTATCAAAAATATTGACCTAGCCCCATCGATGCTATCGTATTCTACTAAAAAATATTTATATTTACGTGAAATCCTCATTTCTCTAACACTGCTTTTTAAAAAGATATTAATACAAATATTCTGACCTAAGTCGTAATGAAGCGCTATTATGTTTATATAAAAAGCTATTTTTCTCAAAAGCATGATTTTCGAGTTAGGCGGTTTTTGCTTATGATCACAGATATGTAGATTATATACTGTTTGGTAGGTATTGAAAAAATGTTCAAATATTTTTATTTCTATTTTTAATTTTTACATTTTCTTTAGTATACAATATATTTATATATGAACTAAAATTTTTCATAGTATTTGAAATTTAGTAATGGAAGGGGTAGGAACCCGTTTCAAATATTTTTATTTCTAATTTTTATTTTTTTTCCTACACTGAGTACACAAAATATTTGTCAGAAATTATATGCTGTTTGAAAGGTATTAAAAATTTATTTCAAAAATTGTTATTTAAAAAAATTTTAGAAAAATTGTGTACATAAAAACCTGGACTGAATCTTTAAAATAAGATACTTACTAAGAAAATTGAGAAATGATGCAAAACGCTTTGGAATATGTTTAGTATCTTTAAGTATACATAAGTATATTAAAAACATTTTTGTTCGAAATCTGTATTTCTTCCGTATAGTGGTATATACAGTGGCGAGCACATGTGTTTGTATGTTGGTCAATTTGGTAAAAAAAAAATATCAATAAAATTATTACTTATAGAGATAATTCTAAGAAAATTTCCTTGTTTGTTTCAAATTTATTGCATTAGACAACACTGTAAAAAGAACGCAACGTATATATCTTATTCGAACACTTTTGCACGTTGCGGTTTATTTCTTTTTGAATATGTTTATTTGTTATGTACCGTTATTTTTTAATGACATCTTTGACATCTTTTTCTTTTTATTTAATGTAAGTTTAAGTACCTTTTTCTAAATATTGCAAGGAACTTAGTACATGCAGAAAATAGCTAAGTCGTTAAATATTGCACCTAGTACTTTGCATTTTGTCCGAAAAAAAAACGAAATTTGGCACCCAATTCTGTCACAAATGGTCGCCCAAGGCTTCTTACAGACGCAGACGCATGTCATATTGAACACTTAATGAGAAATAATGATACCAAAATACCAAAGTTACCTGATGAAATGAAAATTAAACGATTTCAATCAGGTGGAAAAGAATATTATTGGTTACGACCATATGAAAAACTTAAGTGGCATCAGCTTAAGCAAACTGTAAAACATGGTGGTGGGAATTTGATGGTGTAGGGATGTTTTACATGGTGGAACTTTGGCCCATTAGTTCTTAAAAAAAACATGGAGTATACCTATATAATATTTTTAAAATTTTTTTTTTTAAGAGCTGTACGCAGCTTGTTAAGGAATCTTAACAGAAAATTTTCATATATTTCTTAAAGAAAAAAAATGGACAAAAGTACCTTTCAGTGCAACGCTAGAAATCAGCTGTTTTCTGTCAATTATTAAGAATTGTGAAATTGAAAACAAATTCGGTTCTGCTTTATTTGGCCTGCTAAACGCTTTTTAAGCTCAGTATCAAAATTACCCATCCGCTTGTTTTTTTTTTGCCGAATTTTGTTCGTTTTTTCCCAGGTTTGCAACTGAAAAATAACTTTTATTTTTTAGCATATTACATTTTGTTTATGCTTACCTCTCCTGTCAAAATTCCTTTCAGAAAGAACGAAAAATTTGATATTCCTGCTCATAGCCTGGGTTGCCTAAGTTCATTTACGTCAAAAAAAAGTAGTAAAAACAATACTACTTTTTTAAAAAGCTGCGGACTATCAACAGAAATTTTTTGACAGAAAAATTCCTTAAGCATTTCTGAAGCGTTTTTTTATATGAAGTTTTTGATTCCTTAGCAAGCTGCGTACAGGCCTTTAAATTTAAATTAAAATAAGTAAATAACAAACATTTGCCTTTTTCTTAGTTTCTATAGAGCTTTAAGTAATGGATTGATCAACTCAAACACATTATGTAAAAAAAAACTTTTTTTTCGAGAATTTTTGTCTGGGAGTATATCTCATATTTTCGAAATTCGAGTTTTTTTTGTTTACATTAGTTATGTACTCATAAAAATAAAGTTTTTCATACGCATATTGCCTATATTTTTTGCCACATGGTTGCTACAATCAGCTAAAACATCGAAAAAGGTCATGAAATAGGTCCTCACTAAAACAGAACTACGTTGTGGTTTAAAATTCACCTCCATACAAAACTCCACAAAATTTTAAGGATTTAGTAAGTAACACGAGTATTTAAGCTTGATCATGCATGACTTATACTCTATTGGATAGGCCTTGAAAAAACCTTTCATACGATGTCAAATTTCTACATGGTCAAGAAATTGCAAAAAAAAACGAAAAACTTCCATTTTTTGTTGCCTCCTTTTACTCTCTAAACATGAGATTGGGCCGCCAAAATGTATAGATACTTGCACCTTTTTTGTAATCTACTCACCCAGGTCAACAACCATACTAGGTGATTGGACAAGTACAAACTCATTCTAGCATAGAGTAATTTTAACATTTTTTTTTAAAAATTTTCGATATTATAATTTTTATATAAGAAACATGTTCGAGTTAAAGTTAATTGAAATAAATTTAAAGCGATAGAATCCTTAAAAACACTCTCTAAGATTTTATTATACATATGTAAATATTTTTATATGAGAAGCAATTACAAGTCGTAGTTATTTGAAACTGATTACAATTAAAGCTTGCTTATGAATTTTTCTTTATTAAACTTGAACTTAAATATTTCGCTTTTTGTAAACACAGAAAAAAAAAACTTTGCTCTGCATATACGTTGATGACTGAAGAATGTTAAACCAAACACGTATTTAGTTTATCTGCAATGTCAACGAAAGAAAACAATACTCGTATTTAGAGCATTTGTAGTAATAGACAAACAAGTAAGTGTTTTCCGGGCTACTTCTAGAATAGTGCCATAAAGTGGTTTACAGTATCCCAACCATCTTCAGAGTACTTGGAGCTGGTCATACACCCTGTCTTTTGATATAAAAATTAGCCATAAAGATCAAAAATCATTAAATGTAGCAGAGAGATTTGATGAAAAAAAAGATAACCTCTGCAACATATAAATTTGGAATATGTATACAATATAATAAAACTTACAAATCGGATCGATGATGTGATAAAAGTGCTAAAAGTCGAGCAGGAAAATTATTAATTTAACAATTTAAAAAAATTTTAATTTAACATTATAATTTACTGCATATTTAAAATGAGTTATAATATTCAAATATAAACATATAAATAAAAAAGATATGTGCATCGAAAATTGACAGTGTTTTTCCTAAAGAAATCTAAAATTTATTCTTATTTTTTCAGTTTTTTTTTTCCAAATTTGACTACTTTTATTTATTAAATTTTCTATGAGAGCATACAAATTTGCATATTAGTTTTTGAAAATAATTTTATTCTGAATCAAACGATCAACATATTCCAACATCTATATATATATATATTTTTTTTCTCTTTATTAATTTGCAATCTATCATATGATAATAAGCAAATTTGATACAATCCAGTATAATAAAACTAAGCATATAGTACTTTAGATCATTATGTAATATCACTACTAAAATATAATAATATAATTATTTATATACAAAATAACATTAAGATAGTTTAAGAAATTTATACAGTTATACAATATATTTACAAATTTATTCCCTAAATGGGAGATCTAACACATGTATTCTCTTCAATATTTTTGTTTAATTGGTTTCAGCTAATAAACAAATGGCTAATGTATTGGAGTGATAACTCAATCTATTTAAATATTTGTCCGAAAACCTTTTGATTTCATCCTCCACTTTCGGTATGTTGAGACCATTATGAATTGTATTATTTTTCACAAACCATGGTGAGTTCAGAATAGTCCGCAGTGACTTAGATTGAAATCTCTGTGATATTTCCAAATTGGAATTGCTCGCAGTTCCCCAGAGGTGGATACCATATGTCCAAATTGGTTTGATGATCACTTTGTAAAGTCGTATTTTATTTTCTACACTTAGCTGCGATTTCGGACGAAAAAGCCAATAAAACTTTTTAAATTTATTGTTGAGTTATTGGCGTTTATTTTTAATATGATTTTTCCAAGTCAGTCGCCGGTCCATATACATTCCAAGATACTTGACACAGTTTTTATGTGGTATAATTTCATTGTTGATGCTGACAGGGTGGCAGTCGCCTTTTCTCATTGTAAATGTAATGTGGTTAGATTTATTTGAGTTGACTTTTATGTTCCACCTGGTAAACCAGTTTTGAGTGATGTTGAGTTGATTTTGCACTAAAGAAGATTATTCGGCTTGCGTATCACTACATAGTTGCCAGTATAGCTGTATCGTCTGAATATGTTGCTACTAAGATATCATCGGATATTGGTGGGTCAGATGTGTATATAGTGTACAGAACGGGTCCCAGAACACTACCCTGCGGTACGCCAGAGTTTATCTCTAAAAATTGTGAATAATCATTGTTGTGTTTGACATAAAAGAATCTATCAGATAGGTACGATTTTAAAAGTAAATAATATGGTGTCCCTTTAGCTTGTACAATAGCCCTGCATGCTATTAGTTATTCTAGAGCCTTGGGATATACAACATTTCTGGTTTTTCCTTCTGGTGCATATATGAAAAGATTGTGGTTGCTCCCAACCCTGGACCAGGCGACATATAATTGTCTATGCGAAAAACATGAGATTCTAAGTTGATAGCTGCTAACGTAAGAGATTGTCCGCTGGATTTCTAGATGTTATTGAGTTTGCTCAGATGTTTCAGCATTTCTCAACTCAGATTGTCTAACTCGTTGAGACTCGATTCGATTTGGATCTGATCGGGTTCTCTAGTGTTCTGTTTAGTTTAAGCCTTTTCGCATTTGAGGTAGTACGGCCTATATGCTAACGTTTCATGTGCAAGTCACAATTGCAAATAGTTCTTTTTCCACCATTTGGTCTTCCAGTATAGTTAAAAAGGCCAGATGGAAATATTTGTACGAATTAACCTCATTGGAGTAATCCTGTTCAATGTTCACCCAATAAATAAATCTGCACTAATTTTGTGGTGTTACACCTCATATAATAAAAATGGCAAGAGGGGAATATTTGTAATAGGTTGATTTACAATATTTGTTTCATAATGGTGTAAACTCAAAAGTAGTAAGTAAAGAGATTTGTGCACTAAGTTTTAGACAAGTCCATTGAAAAATTAAAATATGTTAACAAACACTAAAAACGTATATAGAAATTTAAAAAAACTGGGCGAGGCCGATAAAAATATATATGACCTTGCCTGGGATATGAGAATAATGTGCAGTAAATTCGAGTGAAACCCGTAAAAAATTAAAAAAAATGTGGGCGTAAAAATAGGCGTGGCCGGTAAGATAGTCTCTGGGGTATAGATCGTGTGTACCAAATTTCAGAGAAATCCGTTGAAAAGTTAAAATTTGTGTAGCGGACAAACATACAAAAAAACAGAAAACGAATTGTATATTAAAAGTGGGCGTAAAAGTAGGCGTGGCAGATAAGAAGCATATACTGACCTTACCTGGAGCACAGAGATCGTTTGTACCAAATTTCAAAGGAATCCGTTGAAAAGTTAAAATTTGTGTAGCGGACAAACATACAAAAAAAACAGAAAATGAATTGTATATAAAAAGTGGGCGTAAAAGTAGGCGTGGCGGGTAGGAAGTATATGACGACCTTTCCTGGGGTACACAGATTGTGTGTACCAAATTTTAGAGAAATCAGTTAACAAATAAAAATTTGTATAGCGGTCAAACAAACAAACAAACAGAAAATAAATTTTTTATATATAAAAGTTTGCATAAAAGTAGGCCTGGCCGGTAAGCATGCGGTGACCTGGAGTCCAGAGATTGTATATACCAAATTTCAGAGAAATCCGTTAACCAATAAAAATTTGTATAGCGAACAAATATACCAAAAACAGAAAACGAATTGTATATAAAAAGTGGGCGTAAAATAAGGCGTGGCCGATAAAAAGTATATGGCGACCTTTCTTGGGGTACAGATATCGTGTGTACCAAATTTCCGTTGACAACTACAAATTTCTATAGCGGTCAAACAAACAAACAAACAAACAGAAAATGAATTTTATCTATAATATTAATAGGCTAGGCGATTTCTTGTGACCGATGTTTTGTTCTACCATTTTATTCCGATTTTGGCAAAACCTATATTATTTGAAAGGTATTTCTTTTTAGCCATTTTGCAGATTTACAGATTTTTAAATTTTTTCCTTTATTTTGAGTAAATTGCATTTAAAATTGCTACTAACACATAAAATTGTATATATGCTATGTGTGTGTTTATTAAATTTGTTAATGTGTTTGGTAATGGGTTTGTTATCTTCATTCAGAATAATAATAAACCATAAAAGTGTTGGTTTGTGAATTGGCTAAGTTGAAAAAAAAATTGCGCTCGAATTTCGAGCGCTGGAATCTGCTAGTATATATAGATAGTCACTTTTCTAACGAACGGCAAATTTTAAAACAAGATACATTTTTCAGGAAAGTTACTTTTCTAGGAAAAGTTAGTTATGAAAGAAAATTTCCTTTTTTATTAAAAAGTACTTTTTGAAAAAATTAATTTTTGAAAAAAGATATTTTTTAAACAAAGATACATATTAACGAAAAAAATATTTTTTTAAGAATGGGTACTTTTTTGAACGGTAAGGCTATTTTCATAATTTTTTTTTTGCAGATATGAATAATGTTGGATTATTTATTAAATTTTTTTTATTTTTTGGCAGCAAGTGAAAAATACGGTTTTAGCTAAAAAAAATTTCGCTGAATTTGCTGTTTAAAAATGGGGAAAAGTGGGGGAAAAAGCTCTTCGTTAGTTTTGCTCGCATTTAATTGACATTTTGACACAACATGTTGTACATTCAGACATGTTGTACATTCAGAAAAAATAAAGGTTTTAAAACTTTACCCGCCCCTTCAAATTTTATTTATTATTTTATTTTTTAAGAAAACTTACTTTAATTAGTATGAAAACATAATTTTTAAAGAAAAAGGTATTTTTAAAAATGTACGTCTTTAAGATGATATACTTATTTAAGAATGATACTTCTTTTTAAGAAAATTTACCTATTTAAGAATAGGTACTTTTTAAGGAAAAGGTACTGTTTTCAGAAGTTGTACTTTCTTTGGAAATTTTTTCAGAAAAGGTATTTTTTGTAGGAAAAGTTTCTTTTGTAAGAAATGGTACTTAAAAAAATACTTTTTAAGAAAATGTAAGATAAAGTATTTATTTAAGAATAGTTGCTTTTTTAAAACAATGCAGTTTTTGAAGAAAGGGTGTTTTTTAAGGAAAATGGTACTTATTTCAGAAAATGTACTTTTTTAACAAAATTAATTGTTTAAAAAAAGTGTTTTTTTTTTAAAGGGTACAACTGTGCAGATTCTATATATCAGTTCGTTAATCCATTTCTAGGTCATCGAAAAAAATTTCGTATACATATTCTTGATCCTTATAAACGGAGATGTCAATCTGGCGATGTCTGTCTGTTTGTGGCTCTGCCTGTCTGCTGAAAATATTATCCTGTCCGCAATGGGTCGTGTTGGTCGTACTACTTAGGTTTAAATTGTCGTCATACTTTGCAGCAGTTTGGAATTGAATTTGGAGCCTCTAGACCAAATAAATGAGGAATGATGCATGAAAATATAAAAAACTAAACATAGTGAAAAATATTTATACGTAACTGAACATGCGTGTATATAGTAGGTATGTATCTGCGATGCATACACATTTTTGGATGGCTTATTGAATTTTTTTTTGTGTTCAAGTAAATAAAAATGTGTATGCATCGCTGATAAGCAAAGAAAGAAGAATGTAACTGTATGTACAATATCGGAACGTATGCAGCATTCTCTGAACTATACCCTCAATTGGTGTCTGAATAAAGAGTTATCTATGAACCCATCTAAAACTATACCGATACCCTGCACAAGATCAAGGAAACTCTACCTTGTGAAACCAAATTTAAACGGCTTGATAATAGGGTTCTCGGACGAATCATCTTGGGGTGACCCTAGTTAAATCCCTCACACGGAATAACCACTTAGATCAAATTACCAAAAAAACCATATGCCTGCCAAAGGCTATTTAGTAGAACGTGGGGTTCAAAAACCTTACAAGATCTACTGGTCGTTTAAGACTATAATGAAACCAAACGTTACTTATGCTGCTCTTTCATTATGGCCAAAGATTGAACAAACGAATGTTAAGGAATGTGTACCGCATTTCCTGTATTTGCATCACCGGAGCGAACAGATCGTGCCCAATCGATGCTATCGTTGTCATGCTTAACATCACAACGCTGCACATTTCGGTCATTGAAGATGTGTGCGTGAGTACCGTACGACTTCAGGATTTTGGTAGTATCAAGGATGGTGACCTGAAGTGTAAAATGAGAGTCGCAAAACTCTTCATCAATGACCCGATAGCGTGAGTCATGGATTGAATGCTACCAAGAAGGATTTTTATCAGGGAATTTGAAACCATGGTATTGGAACGAAGCTTATGGACTAGTAGGACTTGGTAACTGGAGCAGGGTTCTCACGTGTGGTTCACAGATGGCTCAAAACAATCGATTGAGGATACGGGCGCGGGCATATTCCGGTCCCAATTTTCAACGTGCCTTACCTGTGGGAAAACACCCATCATTTTTCAAGCGAAGGTCTTTGCTATATATGTATGCGTGACAGAATATCTTAGAAGAAAGAAAAAAGGGCACAACGTGACGTCGGTCCGGAACCATTTTGTGGTGTTCCAGTAGGATACATCAAGGAAAAAATGAAGGAGTGGAGGGAACAACAAATTTCCGATACTGGAACAAAAGTCCCCGCTAATGGCAAGCAAAGAGATTCATAACTCCATCCAGTGTTCAATCGGAAAGATTACTTTCCCTTGCTAAGAAAAACTTAAGGACCTTGACGGGAATCTTTGCCGGACATTGTAATCTTAGATATCGTCCACGAATGAAAGGTCAGTATGTTACGAACATGTGTGGGTTCTGCAGCAGGGGGGGTGGAAACAGCAGAAGTGGTAAATGAACCCTTGCAATTGGAGGATAAACTGTATCTCCCCGGGATATAGGTATCTCATGCCAAATAGGGTAATTGGCTTCATAAGGAGCCTTAATTTTAATTTCTTTCAATTCAAAAATCACGAAAAACCTTAAATTTTTGTAATTATTTTATAACTTTTAAACATCTTTGTAAGAAATCTATCCAGGATAATTTGTAAGAAATCGATCCTTGGTTATAATAATGTGGTCACAACACAGTTGGAGGGTATTAAAGATTCGGCACAGCCAAATTTAATACTCTTACTATTTTTATGTAAAATAGTCACCTTTTCTTCTACGTTATGTCCGGTTTTTTATAGTTTTTTTGTTTTTATTAAACCGTTTTTGGATTTTATGCCCAAACAGTTTTTAACATACGTAATTGTATTAATCTATCATATAACCAAAATTGTAAAACTAATTATTTTTATTTTATATGACAAAATAAAATTAAAAAATTCCGTTGTGTTCAACATGTTATTATCGTCTGAATTTCATTCATGCAATTTCTACTCAGCTAGCAATACCAACGGAGGTTAAAAGTTTTTAGTTCTTTTGTTATAACCAAAAAATAATTACAAATACAAATTGATGGTTGTCACGTTTTAACAAGAATATCAATTTGTACATTTTGTATTAAAAAAATATTGTTGTTGCAAAAATATTGTTGTGAATAAAGCATTTTATACAGCTTTTCATTTATTTGCATCATTTGAAGTAGATTAATGATTTGTGTAAATAAAATTACTGATTCTTTTTTCTATTTATAAATAACTTTTTGATGTGTAAACATCTATATGCGCAGGGGGGGTAAATTTCTATTTCACAATACAATCACAAAAACAGCTTAACATGTGAGCATAAGACAAGATCGGTATGACTTATGATAGTATTGGTGAAAAAATTATGATATGTAATAACTTGCTTGAAAATGAAAAAAAAAAAAAAAATAAAAAATGAAAAATAAAACTGATAAATGAAAATTAAAAGAAAAATTTAAAAATAAAAAATAAAAAATGTATAATGAAAAATAAAAAATTAAAAAAAAATTAAGAATAAAAAATGAAAAACGAAAAATGAAAATAAAAAATAAAAAATAAAACACGAAAAACTATAAATGAAAGATGAAAAATTAAAAACAAAAAAGGAAATATAAAAAATTAGAAATTAAAAATTAAAAATAAAAAATGTAAAATAAAAAATGAAAAATAAAAAATGAAAAATAAAAAATAAAAAATAAAAAATAAAAAATGAAAAAAGAAAAAATAAAAAATGAAAAATGAGAATAAAATATGAAAAATAAAAAACGAAAAACTAGAAATGAAAGATGAAAAATTAAAAACAAAAAATGAAATATAAAAAATTAGAAATGAAAAATAAAAAATGTAAAATGAAAAATAAATAATGAAAAATGAAAAATGAAAAATAAAAAATAAAGAATGAAAAAATAAAAAATGAAAAAAGAAAAATAAAAAATGACAAATGAAAAATTAAAAACGAAAAACGAAAAATGGAAAATAAAAAATAAAACAAGCAAGAAAATTCTAGACCGAGTATACGATATCCTATATCATGCGTTTAAAGACCCTATCTCTTAGGCCAAACTAACTTGATATAGGAAATAAGCATAAACCAAATTTGAGTGGTATTTTTATTAATTTTTTTAGCTGCAGATATGAAAAAGTTCATATCGGATGCTATATCTATATGGGGACTAGGACCAAAATTGGTCCGATCCTGAGCATGTTTGGTAAAGTCTCTTGTGTTTTGCAAAAATATATACAAACAAAATTTGAGAAGAATCAGTGCAATATTTGTGTTTTTCGATAGATTTAAGTGAAGATCGGGAAGTAGCTCTATATGGGGCCTATGATTAAGAGTTGTCTCATAGGGATCATTTTTGGACTACTCATTAATGGATGTAATAAATGCATACAAACCCAATTTGAGTAAGATCTATATGACAATTTGGATCTTATGACAATTTATGTCGATTTCATAGGTGTCATTTGTATGGGGGCTAGGTCCGAATATGGACCGATTCTCACCAATTTCAATAGCGTTCATTCTATGGCCGATAGCATGTCACTTACTAAATTTGATCAAAATATATTCATATTTGCGACCTGCAGTTTGATTACAAGGTTTACATGGACACACAGACGGACGGACATCGTTAAATCGAATTCTGATTCGATCGGTATAATAAAAGATGAGTGTAGGTCAAATATTTGTGGTAGTTACAAATAGCAGCACAAAGTCATTATACCCAAACCTCATAGTGGTATAGGGTATAAAAATAAGAAATGAAAAAAAAAATTGAAATGAAAAATGAAAAATAAAAATCGAAAATTTTAAAATTAACCGGTTGAAATAATAAATATTTTTATATTAGCAGAGCCCCTGCAGTTGATTGCTTAAGTGATACATAGATGACGCTTTCTGTTTGATATTAAAAAGTGCCATAAAAAATATTTAATTACTAGATGTCTACACATCTCCCCTGTGATCGGACTCACATGATTTTTTTTTATATTTTATTAATTCTACCATCAATTTAAAAACAAGTGAGAAAATTATAGTCGGTCTAGACCGACTATACGATACCCTATACCATGCGTTTAGAAACGCTATCTCTTAGGCCCAACTAACTGGACATTGAAAATAAGCTAAAACAAAATTTGAACGAGATTTTTATTAATTTTTTTGGCTGCAGATATGAAAAATTTCATATCGGATGCTATATCTATAAAGGGACTAGGTCCAAAAATGGACCGATCCTGATCATGTTTGGTAAAGTCTCTTGTATTTTGGAAAACTATATACAAACAAAATTTGAGAAGAATCAGTGCAATATTTTTGTATTTTAATAGATTTAAGTGAAGATCGGGAAGCAGCTCTATATGGGGTCAAAGGGATCATTTTTGGACTACTCATTAGTCGATGTAATGAACGCATACAAACCCAATTTGAGTAAGATCTATATGACAATTTGGATCTTATGGAAATTTATGTCGATTTCATATGGGTAATTTGTATGGGGGCTAGGTCTGAACATGGACCGATTCTCACCAATTTCAATAGCGTTCATCCCATGGCCGATAAAAGCTTACATACCAAATTTCATCAAAATATATTCATATTTGCGACCTGCAGTTTGATTACAAGCTTTACATGGACACACAGACGGACGGACGGACGGACGGACATTGTTAAATCAACTCAGAAAGTGATTCTGATTCGATCGGTATAATTAAAGATGGGTCTAGGTCAAATATTTTTGGTTGTTACAAACAGCAGCACAAAGTCATTATACCCAAACCACATTGTGGTATAGGGTATAAATAGATTATTTCATATTTTCTTAGTTCGGGATATTAATAAATAAAAGTATTGCAACAAATATAAACTTATATTAACTTAAAACAAGTAAGAAAATTATGGTCGGTCTAGACCGACTATATGATACCCTATACCATGGTTTAGAGACCCTATCTTTCGGTCCAACTACTTCGATATAGAAAATAAGCATAAACCAAATTTGAGTGCGATTTTTATTAATTTTTTTGGCTGCAGATATGAAGAAGTTCATATCGGATGCTATATCTATAAAGGGACTAGGTCCAAAAATGGACCGATCCTGATCATGTTTGGTAAAGTCTCTTGTATTTTGCAAAAATATGTACAAACAAAATTTGAGGAGAATCAGTGCAATATTTTTGTTTTTTAATAGATTTAACTGAAGATCGGGAAGCAGCTCTATATGGGGTCAAAGGGATCATTTTTGGACTACTCATTAGTGGATGTAATGAACGCATACAAACCCAATTTGAGTAAGATCTATATGACAATTTGGATCTTATGGCAATTTATGTCGATTTCATATGGGTAATTTGTATGGGGGCTAGGTCTGAACATGGACCGATTCTCACCAATTTCAATAGCGTTCATCCCATGGCCGATAAAAGCTTACATACCAAATTTCATCAAAATATATTCATATTTGCGACCTGCAGTTTGATTACAAGCTTTACATGGACACACAGACGGACGGACGGACGGACGGACGGACGGACGGACGGACGGACATTGTTAAATCAACTCAGAAAGTGATTCTGATTCGATCGGTATAATTAAAGATGGGTCTAGGTCAAATATTTTTGGTTGTTACAAACAGCAGCACAAAGTCATTATACCCAAACCACATAGTGGTATAGGGTATAAATACACATCATATGTAGATAACAATTACAGTGTAAGGAAAAAAAGATAGAAAAAATCTTGTAAAATATTTAAAGAAATTTTCATATTATAGCTTATCTATACTAACTAGCAGATTCCAGCTCTCGAAATTCGAGTGCAAGTTCTAGGAAATTTTATTTTTTCATTAAATAAAGACCCTAAAGATATACTTATCAATTATAGCCAATTCACAAATCAACACAAAAAACAAAATTATTTTAATTACAAATACATTAACAAATTTAATAAACACACAGACAGCATTGTATAATTTTATGTATGTGTTAGTAGCAACTTTAAATGCATTTTACTCAAAATAAAGGAAAAATTTAAAAATCTGTAAATCTGCAAAATGGCTAAAAAGAAATACCTATCAAATAATATACGTTTGGTCAAAATCGGGATAAAATGGTAGAACAAAACATTGATCACAAGAAACCGCCTAGCCTATTAATATTATAGATATTATAAAGAGGTAAGTGTGTTTGTTTGTTTGTTTCTTTGTTTCTGATCTTCCTGAAATTTTCACAGAGCCTTACTGCGGATATGGGAAGTACTATAGGCTATAATTTTTTTAATATTTTTTGTGGGCGTGGCATCTCACACACAAAGTAAATTTTTATTATCATATATATTGAGTACTATGACAGGGAGAGCTTTGCAATTTTGTGTGAGGTCACCTATTGTTAATATTAGTAGCTACGCTGGAAATGAGCGGGATTGGATAAGTGGGCGTGGTACCTTCCATATAAGTAATAGTTCAATATTATATATCTCGAGTACAGTGATAGAGAGAGCGTTTCAAATTTATCTCAGACTTAATATTAAATGTGATATATCTGAATTACTGTAATAGTGAGAGCCTTGGGACTTCGATTCAGCCCTTTCAATATGATTCGGGGGAGGGAGTAGCGGGGGTATAATCTTCATTACTGAAGATAAAGAATGTAGTAGGTAATATTATTATATCATAACTTGAAGAACTGTTTCGATCTTCAAATCTTTGTGTTAAATTGCTTATAACTGTTGTGAACATAACCTGTTGCAAATTTCTATGAAGTCGATTAGTTGAGTAACGTCTTGGTAAGTTAAAAATAATTTAAAAATTTTTATTTGACATGTGTTATTGCTCAGTTTTTTTTGATCAGACTTGGCATCCATATGCCATAATTTGTCGTATACACATTTTATAGAGTAATATCTTATTTTTACAATTAAGGGTGGATTTATGACTTAGTAGAGGAAATAAAACACTTTCACATCTTATTGCTTTATCTCAAGCTTGAAGAATGCGATATCTAGATGTGATATGGATTTCTGTGTCTTAAATAGAAAGTGGAATACTAGAAACTCTCTGGGGCAATTTGTTAAAGGGAAAAATTGCAGCTTGTGTTCTGTTTCATTGATTTTTATTTCTCACTTACAGAAGAATTTTTGAGCATGTAAAAGAGCTTTTTGCAACCATTTAATAATAGCGTTTGAGACTTTCCCTGTTGTTATTATAGCAGTATTGTCTGCGCATAGTGCTGCAGATTGATCTTTAAGTACTTTAAACTCTGATCACTGAGGTACGCCTGCAGAAATATTTCTTTGAGTTGAGTGTTCGTTCTCTATACATGATCTTTCATGTAAAAAAACTTTTTATTATCTTTTGTTTATAAATTGGGTAGCTAAAAAGTTTAAAAATGAGACCGTTGCGCCATATGAAGTCAAAAGCCTTTTCTATATCTAACAATACTACTCCAGTACTCTTCTGATTGCTTTTATTCTTTGATATAAAATTAAACAATCTTTTTATTTGGTGTATTGTTGAGTGGTCTTTTCTAAAACCGAACTGCTCTTTCTGTAGGATCTTATTGTCTACAGTAAAAGTATTAAATCTTCTCAGAACTATTTTTTCCAATACTTTATCAAGGCAATTCCCTGGTTTTAATATTGGTACAACTTTAGTCATTTTGAATAGGTTTGGAGAATAACCATTTTTTAAACATCACTTGTAAATTTTCGCAATTATGTCGAAAACGTATCTCTGATTTTCTTTAGCATAATTGAACTTATCTCATCCCATCTAGGGCTTTAGAATTTTTTAATGTATTTACAAACAAATTTTACTTCCTCTGGTGTTGTTAATTCTTGTTCTATACTAGCAGGTATTTTTTGGGATTCTAGTCATGCAATATGTTTAATCAGCTTAATGTCAAATTATTTGTTATTTTGTGGAAATTTTTCAAAAACTTCAGCTATTATATTAGCTTTTTCTTTATTATTACGCACTTCGGCGCCATCTGATATTAAACTTCTCATAATCGACTTACTGCCTTTCATTGCTTTTGTCAACTTCCAAAATTTTTTATTGTCTGTTGGCAACTTCTGCAAGAATTGATACCAGCTGTTATTTCTGTCATTATTAATGTGATGATTTATAAGAATAGTCAGCTGTGTTAGTAAACATATAAACAAACAAGTAAGAGTGTTAAATTCGGCTGTGCCGAATCTTTGATACCCTCCACCTCGGTTTGAGTCTTGATAATAAATGTCAACAAAATATTGGAAAAAGTAAACAATTTGTTAAACTTAATACCAAATTATTTCAGAAAATTCTTTGGGTTGGTTTTCGTCTTTTCTATTATTTCGGTTTTATTTCGGTGTTTGCTTTTTGGTAATCGTGATTGCTGTTCGTCATGCATTTAGGTTATATACCTATTTATTTATTTATTTCATTTTGGTAACATCTACAGCACAACATGAGTCTTAAAGTCGTAGAAGTACAGACATTGTTAAATGTAAGTTATTTTGAAGTATACAAATAAAAACAGAGAGAAAAATAAAAATAAAATAATGCTATAAGATAATTTTAAACATATGTTATAAATATCATGATAGATAGAGTCATACAATGTAACAGTTATTAAACATTGGAAAGTTATTAAATAACAATTAATAAAAACAAAAAATAAAAAATTTATTAATGTGTGATTTAATTTTGAAGTAAAAATATTAAGAGTAATACTCAAAAATTATTTTCTTAAAGTGTAACGCGTTGCTGGTTGCCCTAACCATTGGTGGGATAATATTCCAAAGACGAATTGCGTTAATGTACAATTGCTAATTTGATATTAGCGTATGATGTCTTATTTGAATTATGGTATTATTTCTACTGTGTCGGCAGAAAGTGATTCGATTATACAGATGATTAGGCTCACGAGTGGTTACAATTTTGTGTAAAAAAATTAGAGTTCTAATCTTCATCAGGTCATCAAGCTGGACACCAAAAATTTTCTTTGCATAGTGGTAATATGTTCATAGTGTATATGCATGCTTTTCTGGTTATATGACATAACTTGTCGTTTAATTTAGTTTTTGCTAATTAAATAGCTCGCCCTAACCTCCATTGCAAAGGTAATGGTTGTGTAGGGTGGCTATATACATTAAATCGTGCTAATTGGAGATGGCTGTATAGTTTCTTTTAACTGGCCAAATATTTCTTCATTCATTGCGGTTGGATGGAGTAACAAAATAATAACCAAAAAAAAAAGCTCTCAACTTTTTTATTAAAATATTGCCATATTTTGAAAACATAGAGAATAAATTTATAATAATAAATATTCCAAACGCAAAAAAACAAATGTCCCAAACATTTTAAATAAAATAATTTGTTTTCTTTATTTTCTAAAAACTTCAAATTTTCATCCAAAAAAAATTGTGAAAATTTATATATAAATAACATTCTCATCAAATTGCGTTTATTTAGGTAACAATTTTTATGTTCGCAATTCTTAAATATCATTTGACGTTTTCTAAAATTCATTGAATTTAAATTAACGTTATCTGTAGTCCGATTCTGTAAATTTCAACGATCCGACAATCTCAAAATATATCGACAGCTATTGTTGTTTGCACTAAGGATTAAGTGATTCACTATGTACATACATCTTAACGACAGTCGACAAATCTATTTTCTATTTATTTAAATTGTAAACGAGTGGTATCTCCGTCAAAATAAGCGAAAAACACAAAGAAGAATAGAAGAAAACAAATTACTTCGTATTTGACAGGATGATTTTTTGTTTATGTTTAATATCTTTATTTTTTTTAGTAATATTTCTGTGTATTTATTTGAAAATGAATGAATATGCTGAATTGAATGAATTGAATATGCTATTTAATTTTTTATTTATATAAAAAAGTTTTTTAATAAAAGCAAAATATTTTCACTATTTTATGATTTTTATTTATGTATGACGACATTTCAACCTAAAAATTTAAGTTTTTATCGATTGAATAAACAACACAAAAATGGTTGTCTTTAAATAACAACAACAGATGACTTTAACAATACCGAATATCGTTTAAAAATTTTACTGATAATTTTGCTTTTCTTTTTTAACGATTCGACTACCGTTAAAAGAAGTTACTGAATCGCGGTATTGAAAAACTATTAATTTCTCCTGAATGTCAATATTTTTTTTAAATGTAAAAATTTTTAAATGTAAACATAGGTATTTGGTGTTTTTTTTTTGGATTTTCAATTTGTGTTTAACGAATAAAATTTATATATTAAAGATGCAATTAATGCCTTCTAAATTTAAATTTATAATTTCCGACGTTTTGATATGATTTTCTGAAATTCAATTAATTGTAATTTCGAATTGTTATTTTCTTAAATTTGAATGGAAAATTTAAAAAGTGCAATTTTGTATTTATGTGAATAATGCTTTAGTAATTATAAACAATTTTTAAAAATTAGATGTAATCGCAATCAGATATTTTGTAGGTAAAGCAGAATAATAATTCTATATAACTATGTAGAACTGTTATGAAAGCAAAAAACTCATTGATGAACTCGGTTACTCAATTTTGTAAAGACAACAAAAAGTTAATATGCCAAACTTATGTTCATATTTGTAAAAGAATAATGAAAAAACGTATGATATAAAAGACTAGCCCGTGTATACTCTTAACATTGTTCTGTATAATATCCAGTTGAAAATATTATCATCCATGTTAAAATAGAAATAACTATTGCGAAGCTAATTAGAACAAACAAAAATTGTGGCGCCATCTACTGTGGCATAGTCACGCTGAGCAAAATGAAGTGACATTCTGTTAATGCAAAAGAAATGTATTTTCCCCACAACAAAATATTGCAGAAATTTATGTAAATAAAATAATATACCGATTTATTTCTAACATGCAGTTGTTATGGATATACATATATAGAATATATGTATAATATGTAATATTTAATATGTGCATGTATGTATATGTAAATATTACACACACAAAATACAACATCAAACGTTATTTTTGTGTTTTTCTCTTTAAATAAATTAATATATAAAAATTTTTTTTTTCTAAATTTACGTCGTTTTTTTTTTATTAACAACTAGGTACATATTTTAGCATTATTTGCTTTAGATGTTGGTGAATTTTTACTCCCTTTATATTAACTCGTAGTGTCTGCTTGTCGAAAAAAATTTGGATTGATTTTAACCCCTTTCGCGTGACCCATTCGATCTGAAATTTTGCAGGCAGGTTCGTGGTAATAACAGAAATGATCTAAGAAATTTTTTAGTGATGCCAAAACAATGGAAACTTTTAAATTTGTCTACCAGAGTTAATAAAAAAAATTTACAAAGGGTTAGTTTTTAGTATATTATTACCACAACGACCACAAAAACAACAAGTCCAGCTTTGACAACAACACAATATTTTGAATAGCAACAAGAATAATATAGAAACATCATATTTTTAATTTTTTTTTTAATTTTTCAGAGATTTCCCTGGACCTGTTCCACCGATTTTAATAATTTTTGAAATGGAAATCTTCCCTTGAATTCGCTGAATCATTCTCACTAAAAATGATCACTATAGCTGCACTATTCAGGGCGTGATCGTCACAAGAACAACATAGAAAATTATATTTTTTCAAGATTTTTTTTTAGTTCTTCATTCAAATCTCGGGCCCTAATCGACCGATTTGGACGATTTTATATAGCAAACTTCTCAGGATGTCAGTGAATCATTTTTTATGTCAACGAGCACCCTAGCTGCCCGATTGATGCCGTCATCGTGATTTGCACAGACGGACAGACGGACATCGCTATATCAACTCCGGTTGTTATAAGGATCACAAATATATATATTTTATGGGGTCCAAAATTTTTTTTCTAATTATTACAAACGGAATGCACACTGGAGTGGAGGGTATAACATGCGTCTTTCCGATGAATTATTACATCTTTGTAATTTTCGTCTATATTTATTTTTTTGGCCAATTAAAATTAACTTAATTGAGAAAGTTTTGTCTGCCAAACCTGCCTGTTACTCATAAGAATTTGATTTGTGTCTTCTTGAACAATGTAAGTGATTTTTGATAAAACTTGCTCTATGTTTGAGCTTCAAAATACCTCTGATACCTCATCATCAGCCCATTTTCTTATTTCCTTCCAGTTTGCCTTATTATATAGTACCCGTATAATCTGTTTAGTCTTTCTGCAATGGATCAGTAGATGTGACATGTCAGCTGTATAATTTTGAATGCAGTTCCAGCTGGTGTGAAGGGCGTTGAAGTCACCAAAGATAAAATAATCAGCAGTAGCTCTAGTGATAATAGTAAGATCTTCAAAAAGCTTATCTGTGTATTTTCGATAATAGACGGAAGTGAACCTAAGTGGCCCCTGAAGTGGAGGGAGACGAAAGTGGTGTTCATTCCAAAAGCTGGAAAAAGTTCACACACTGTCCCAAAAGACTTCAGACCAATAAGTCTATCATAGTTCTTATTGAAGATAATGGAGCGTATGGTAGATTCTTACTTACGAAGAGTTATTGATCCTAAACTGCTGTCGGCGCGACAACACGCTTACAACAAGGGAAGGTCAACCGAAACAGCTCTTCACGAGCTTGTGAGTACCATCGAGAAATCGCTCTCGGTAGGAGAATACACCATAACAGCCTTTTTGGATATAGAAGGGGCTTTTAACAATGTCACACCGGACTCGATATTAGCGGCATTATCTAGTCTAGGAGTGAATTCCGTGATAATCTCACTGCTTGGAAATCTGCTTGCCAACAGACGCATAACGTTTAAATTGGGAACGACTCTAATATCCCGATTCGGAACAGGGGAACGCCACAAGGAGGCGTTCTGTCACCACTTCTATGGAACTTAGCGCTGAACTCAATGCTACTTTCGTTGGAGAGACAAGGCTGCAAGGTGGTGGCCTATGCTGATGACGTGGCCGTAGCCGTAAATGGGAAGTTTCTATCCACACTTAGAGACATTCTACAGAGGGCTCTCACTATGCTATCTAGCTGGGCAAGTAGTTGCGGTGCGGGGGTTAATCCGACCAAAAAGGAACTTGTTCTTTTCATGAGGAAGTATAAGATACTTACCTTCGACCCTATTTCTCTTTACGGTCCTGATATCGCCTTCTCTGATGGAGCCATGTATCTTGGCGTATTCCTGGACAGGAAGCTGAACTTCAGACGGAACTTGGAGGAAAGGGCGAAGAAGTCGACTATAGCTTTATACTCCTGCAAAAAGGCCATTTGTAAGCGGTGGGGCTTCAGCCCGAATATTGCTTACTGGATCTACACAGCGGTGGTTCGCCCAATACTGCTGTACGGGGTCATCGTCCGGTAGCCTGCTCTAGGGAAGGCCTCTAATACCAACCTTCTTGCAAGGGTACAGAGAATGGCTTCCATATGTATCACTGGTGCACTTTGTACTACACCTACGGATGCCTTGAACATCCTCTTACACCTAATACCGTTGGACATATTAGGAAAGCAGCCGGCGGCCTCATCGGCCATTCGACTAAGAAGCACAATACAATGGCGTGGTCATAATTGTGGCCATGGAGTGATCCTGAATAACAGAAACTTACCATTGAACGTGGAGTGTATTCGAACGACACTACAAAACTCTGATACCGACCAGGGAATCCTGGTCAGGGAGGATTCCACGTAGCAGGCGTTCGATAAATTTCTATACTGACGGATCGAAATTGTGCAGTAAAGTTGGTTTCGGAGTCTATTCAAAGGAGCTTGGACTAAATCTGGCTCGAAGGTTGCCAGACCACTGCAGTGTTTATCAGGCAGAGGTACTGGCAATAAAGGAAGTTGCTGACTGATTGGGTCGGAATATTCTGTCTACAACCGCAGTCAATATCTACTCTGTTAGTCAGGCCGCGGTAAAATCCTTGGAATCAATGTTCCTGAAAACAAGAACCACCCTTAGCTGCCGCACGTCTTTAAATGAGATGGCCAAGCAGTTCGACATCAGTCTCATATGGGTCCCAGGGCACAGGAATATACCGGGAAACTGTAAAGCTGACGAGTTGGCAAGACAGAGCACTACCTTACGGGTTCCAGCGGACTTGGAATGTGTTGGTATACCCTTGGAATCTTGCAAGCTGGAACTTCGGCTTCACACCGCCGGCATAACCGACAACAGATGGGCTAATGGATCAACGTGCAGGATCACTAGACAGATCTGGCCGGCTTTAAATCATAAGTGCACTAGCGCGCTACTATCACTATCACTCCCGTGGGGAGATTTCAATAGTAGTTGCTATTATCACTGGGCACTGCTTCATAGGGAGACACGCTGAACGCCTCAGGGTCTCGTCAAATGACTTTTTTCGTAGCTGCATGGATGTGGAGGAGGTGGAGAGCATAGAACACTTCCTTTGCTATTGCCCGGCGCTCTCCACAACGAGACTTCGAACATTGAGATCGCCGTTTCTTCACGATTTCTCTGATCTCTCAAATGTGGACATTTCACATATCAGGGGCTTCATCAGGAGCTCAAACTGGTTCTACGGTGGGGACCGAGGGGAACACCTATTCGTCCCGTGGTATCTCAATGGACCCCAGAGTCTAAGTGTGCTTTTCCTTTGGTTTAGCAGCCACTTTCAACCTAACAACCTAAACCTAAGTGGCCTATTGTTTATGTTAATTATGTATTATAGAAATATTTTCCATTTTCGATGTTGGAAACTTTGAATTACGTTCATGGGGAATAGAACTTTTAATGGCTTCGCCTTATGTACTGCGATCCTCTACATAAAATTTGAAATTTAACAATTTGAACTTGTGTTTAGATTTGGCGAAAAGTTTTGTTGATAAATAAAACATCGATTTGCTTTTGAAGTAAAACTTGCTCTAATTCAATGGTAGCTGTAGAGGTAGTTATATCTTGGACATTCCAGTGCATAACATTTAATCTGCATGTTGATTTATTATATAACATATTTGAGCATGTTCCCAAGCACTCTCATCTTATCATACTTGGTTTTGCATTTTTCTAAAGCATTAAGAGCTCTGAAATATATTTATATCTAAAATTTTTTCATTTGTCATCTGTTCTTTAAATTGAACTACCTGCGCAGATTTTGGGGGCATTTCATTGCATGTTGCATCTTCTGATGAGTAGAAATCAGTGTAATTGGGTCGTCTTAATCCGATTGTCGAATTTCCAAATATTCCTTTCTTGATGGGTAATGAGGGTCATCTGCATGATGGTTAACGCTTTTCAAATTTCTTTTAATATAGTTGAAACATTTATATATAACTGGACCTTCTGTTGTTTTTTGTTATGTTGGCAGTTTGAGTAATTGTGAGCTCCCCCACAACCTAAACATACAACTGTTCTAAAGCATTTAGCTACACCATGGCCATACATAGCATAGCATACATGGTCATACATCATCACATTCAAGTAGATAGTTTGGAAGTATTTTTGTTCTGATGAAAATCCTTTTGTATTTACAGTTTGCTTTGTGATCATAAAGAACTTTATTTTTGATAATATAAACAACAATGTCCTGAAATTTTTTGCAACTGGAAAAAAAAAGACTTAAGAAATGAAATTGAAGTGTGACTTCAGAATAAAAGAACAAAACTTAAAATCTTATAACTGTATAAAAAGTAAACATATTTCTATTTGCAGTAGCAGATTATGAAAAAAAACCTAACACTATTTATTTACAAAGTATAATCTTTATTAAATAATTTTTAAACTTCTTATATAAACTTGTGGGTTACTCAACATTAACGGTGGTGGTCTTTAATAGAAAACTGCTACGTAAAATTGATATCAATCCCTTGCTAAGTTTGTATTTGGAACTTCTATAAAAGGCAACTGTTTAAGTTTAAATATGGCTTTAGAGATTTGAAACTGAAACACAACAAAATATATATACATAAAATAAAAAAGCAACCCACTGATTTGTTATTTATAAGTATTATGTTATGATAATTTATGATATCCGCTATTGTACAAAAAATGCACATAAATTTTCTGAAAAATCAAAAAAAAAAAAAAAACGAATTTTTTTCTACAGACAAACAATGACAAAACATAGAAAAAACTGTCAACCAACAATGGGAGAGATAACGAAAAAGAGACATGGACTTCTTAAGTATAATATAGGACATCAAGACAACAGAGATATATATTATTAATAAATCGTTTTGTTAAACTATTGACATGCAGCTGCCTTAAAAAAGTCAAATTACTTGACTTCACTTATAAAAAAAAGAGATACAGAATAAATAAAAAGAGTTAAGCTCTGCCTGGTTAGAAAAACGAAAAGTCAAACAAGTAGCTAACACTTCATCGAAAAAGGTACACATTACAAGCGATCGGCGTTTTAACAATAAATCCAAGAAATCCACAACCACGCTTTATTAACAAACAGCCAACTTAACCACAACGCACCATAATGACATGCTCCATGCACAAACACACTTTTAAACTTAGTGACAGTGTCACAGATAAAGAATATCAATATTGCCGTTACTGCGTTTACTACTTGTTGTATAAGTAAGTAGTTTTTTGAGTTAAAAAAAAAATAAATGAAGAAAACTCCTTAAGAGACTTTAGGCCTAATAACTATGGGTCGGGATAGTGGACAAAGAGTTAAGTAAAATCTTATTTTAGATATAAGGTAAAATTTTTTGTTAAATTATTTAAATAAATTTTCACTTTCTCCCTCCTTCTCATAATATCCCTATTTTGAATAATATTAATTTATCATCCGAAACCTTTAATTATAGTTCTACATTTTTTTTTATTGTATTGGCATAAAAACTTTGTAAATAACTTTTTTATTCCATTCCTCTTTACAACACATTTAATATAAGAAATTAAAAAGAACCCTTTTACCACATCAAAATTTTTTAAGCTTTTAGGGTTTCTCAACAAATTACATAAAAATATTTTTTAAACGTCTTTTTTAAATTTTAACATATTTGTAAAGAAAAAATATTTTTTCAACAAGAACCTTCAATTATATTTTATAAAAAATAAGAAATCTTATAAAATTGTTTTTTAAGAAATTTAAAAAAGTACCTTTTTGATCCCCTTTTTGTATTAAAACAAATATTTTTTAATTATTTATTATATTTAAAAAAATTTTTTTTTGTGAAAACCTACATTTTATTTTATTCACAATTTCAATATTTTTAAATTTATTTTCTAAGAAATTCGAAAGGTACCTTTTATCCCTTTCGATTTTTTTGACACTTAATAATTTGGAAAAATATCTTGAAAATATCAAACTTTTAATTTCTTTGATATTCTCTAAAAAATAAATACCTAAATTATAAATTATAAATTATAAATTATAAATTATAAATTATAAATTATAAATTATAAATTATAAATTATAAATTATAAATTATAAATTATAAATTATAAATTATAAATTATAAATTATAAATTATAAATTATAAATTATAAATTATAAATTATAAATTATAAATTATAAATTATAAATTATAAATTATAAATTATAAATTATAAATTATAAATTATAAATTATAAATTATAAATTATAAATTATAAATTATAAATTATAAATTATAAATTATAAATTATAAATTATAAATTATAAATTATAAATTATAAATTATAAATTATAAATTATAAATTATAAATTATAAATTATAAATTATAAATTATAAATTATAAATTATAAATTATAAATTATAAATTATAAATTATAAATTATAAATTATAAATTATAAATTATAAATTATAAATTATAAATTATAAATTATAAATTATAAATTATAAATTATAAATTATAAATTATAAATTATAAATTATAAATTATAAATTATAAATTATAAATTATAAATTATGAATTATAAATTATAAATTATGAATTATAAATTATAAATTATGAATTATAAATTATAAATTATGAATTATAAATTATAAATTATAAATTATAAATTATAAATTATAAATTATAAATTATAAATTATAAATTATAAATTATAAATTATAAATTATAAATTATAAATTATAAATTATAAATTATATATAAATTATTGTCTATGGACAAAGTTTCAAACCCATTGGATGAGGGGAAGTGGGGTTTTAATCTCTGCGTGACTGTGCGTGACTATGTCAAAGTTAATCTTTTTTCACAGCAAGTCTATCGACCAAGTTTTAGATCGATCGAATAAGGGAAATTGGGTTTTAAATCACTCCGTGTCGAAGTTGATCTTTCTTTACATCAAGTATATCGACCAAGTTTCAGATCGATCGGATGACGGTAAATGACATTTAGATCACTCCGTGACTGTGCGTGACCATGCGTGACTGCGCGTGGCTAAGTCAAAGTTAATCTTTTTTCACAGCAAGTGTATGGACCAAGTTTGAGATCGATCGGATGAGGGGAAATGACATTTAGATCACTCCGTGACTGTGCGTGACTATGCGACAAGACTATGGGCCAAGTTACAGATCAATTGGATAAGGGGGAATGGTGTCCTCGCATGGCAGACAGACAAACAGACAGTATGAATTAAAAGAAAAAGTTTAAAAAAAGTAAATTTTTTATAAAATTTTTCAAAAATTACAATTTAAAAGAAAATTTACAACAGTTGACAAATTTTAACAAATCTAGGGTGAATAATTTTTTTTAGCTCCGGCCCATGGTGCAATATCTTGCAATTTCTCATGCGGCTGCTGTAGTTTGTTGAGTATTTAAGCTGCAATTTAATGTTGTTTAAAATTTATTTTTATTGTAGCCAAAAGGTTTTTTCTTCTTCTTATTTACCAAATATGATTTATTGCCTAAAATGTCATGACGCATAACATACTCTCCACTCAAAATGTTATATATTTTTCTGTCTTCTACTTTTTCTTGTTTTTATGGCTAAAGACAAAACACATTAATCTTCAAGTATGGCTTTCCTTGTGATTTAGGCCTAGAAATAAGGAAGAATAATAATAGAAAAACGCCTTAAAGGCTTGAGATTTTATACCCATTTTTTGTCAACTGTTTTGAGAAATGGCATCCAACAGGCGTTACAACCTAAGGCCTATGAAACTAGTCGATTCATTGTGAGTTAATATCTGTTTCATATATTTTTTTACACTAAAATAATAGCAATTTTCCTTAAAGGCTTTTCATAATAGCTGGAGGGGAAAAAAAGTAATCTACTAGAATTAGACAAATAGAAAAAAAATTAAGGCAATAAGCGCAGGCGTGAATTTGCGTGTTAATTGGACATATTTCACTTTATTGGAAAATTCATGTTGCTAATACACTTCGCTGCCATAATTTCCATATCAACGGAGTTATACATATAAAAGCTTTTTAAGTGTCTCTTTTCAAAACAATTAAGATAAAAGGTTAATTTATGGCTTACCATAAATGGAATCATACATTCAAATTATTTACTTCCATGCATCTTTTTACCATAATTAATTTAAAGAAGTTTTCTGAACTGAGTTTTTTTTTAAGTTTGAAAGATTTTTCTTAAATGAAAGTCAAACAAAAGACTTAAGCATTAAACTTGATTTGTTTGATTGTATATTTAAAATAAATTTGTTTTTAATTATTGACCCTATATTTTAATGTTTACACTATAAACTAGTTCAATGATACGAACTTGTATAGTCCGTTTGTAAAAAATTTTTCTAAATTATTATTATGCCTTTCAAGAAATGTTTTTGAATAATGGCAGGGTGGCTGATTTTTTCTATATGCAATTTCTCTAATTATCAGCTGTTTTGTAGTGAATATTCGCAAACTTGGTGCAGGGCTTTAAAAGTTGTAAATGAAAACGTTAAAGAACCTCTACAATTTTTTGTATTAAAACTGTTTATAAATTTGCATTTTTTTCTCAAAATTATTTATTTAAAAATTATTTTCCCAAACTTAATTTATTAAACTAAAATTTAAAAAAGAGTCATGAATTTTTTTTTTTGGTGAAATATATATTTATAAAACAGTTTAAAAAATAAGTTTTTAAACTTTTTAATAACTTTTTTTTACAACTTTACCTACAAAATTTTAAAAATATAATCCAAACATTTTGAGATAAATGGACAAATGAAGTATTTGATCTATAGCAGATTATTTCTGGAATGGTGTATATTTATCAGCAGCAAATTTTAGAAAAAAATGCATCAAAATCGTCAGGATTGTAAAAAAAAAAAAATTGTCAATAATCGTTACGATGAAAAACAATTAAAAAAAACAAACTTTCAGTTAAAAAAAATTATATTCTTTTATTGAAAAAATTGACTTTTTTCCAATACAATAGTAAAAACAAAAAATTAATAATACTTTACATACGCATTCACATATTTAATAAAAAGTAATAATGTAAAACATTTATACATCATAGTGTATTCAGATATACTAATTATAATTTACATGTATTATCTGTCGATTAAAAAAAATCATGTGAATCCGATCTCAGGGGAGATGTGTAAACATCTAGTAATTAAGGATTTTTTACGGCACTTTTTTAAAATCAAACAGAAAGCGTCATCTATGTATCACTTATAGCAATCAACTGCAGGGGCTCTGCTAATATAAGATTAATTATTATTTCAACCGGTTAATTTTTAATTTTTCATTTTTTATACTTCATTTCTCATTTTTCATATTTTTTTTTTCATTTTTTATTTTTCAGTTTTTATTTCTCATTTGTCATTTTTTTTTTTAATTTTTTATTTTTCATTTTTAATTTTTTATTTTTCATTTTTCATTTTTTATTTTTAATTTTTTATTTCCCATTTTGAATTTTTTCTTTTCTATTTTTAACTTTTTATTTTTCATTTTGCACTTTTCGCTTTTAATTTTTCGTTTTTCATTTTTTATTTCTCATTTTTCATTTATTTTTTATTTTTCAGTTTTTATCTTTCATTTTTCATTTTTGATTTATCATTTTTCAATTTTTATTTTTTATTTTCATTTTTCATTTTAAATTTTTTTCTTTCAGTTTTAATTTTTCATTTTTCATTTTTAATTTTTCGTTTTTCATTTCTCCTTTTTAATTTTTTATTTTTAATTTTTAATTTTTTATTTTTAATTTTTAATTTTTAATTTTTAATTTTTAATTTTTAATTTTTAATTTTTAATTTTTAATTTTTAATTTTTAATTTTTAATTTTTAATTTTTAATTTTTAATTTTTAATTTTTAATTTTTAATTTTTAATTTTTAATTTTTAATTTTTAATTTTTAATTTTTAATTTTTAATTTTTAATTTTTAATTTTTAATTTTTAATTTTTAATTTTTAATTTTTAATTTTTAATTTTTAATTTTTAATTTTTAATTTTTAATTTTTAATTTTTAATTTTTAATTTTTAATTTTTTATTTTTTATTGTTCATTTTTCATTTTTATTTTTAATTTTTTGTTTTTTATTTTTCATTTTTATACCCTCCATACCTCAGTGGCAGAGGGTATATATATGTTTGTCATTCCGTTTGTAGCGCATCGAAATAAATTCCTAAGACCCCAAAAATATATATTTTCTTGATCCTTATAACAAGGGAAGTTGATTTACCGATGACCGTCTGTCCGTCTGTCCGTCTGTCTGTGGAAATCATGATCACGCCGTCAATATCTAAGCTAGACCGTTCGTTTTTGTATAAAATCGTTTGCTAACATCCCAAAGGAGTTACTATTTAAAATCGTCAAAATCGGTCAAAGGGTTCACGAGGTATGAATGAAACTTTGAAAAAACTCTTGAAAAAATGCAAAATGAAAAATGAAAATTGAAAATTGAAAAATGAAAAATGAAAAATGAAAAATGAAAAATGAAAAATGAAAAATGAAAAATGGAAAATGAAAAACGGAAAATGAAAAATGAAAAATCAAAAATGGAAAATGCGAAATGAGAAATGGAAAATGAAAATGAAAAATGAAAATGAAAAATGGGATATGAAAAGTGGAAAATGGAAAATGAAAAACTAAAAATGGAAAATGGAAAATGAAAAATTAAAAATGGAAAATGAGAAATGGAACATGAAAAATGAAAAATGAAAAATACAAAATGGAAAATGAAAAATTAAAAATGAAAAATGAGAAATGAAAAATGAAAAAATGGAATATGGAAAATGAAAAATGAAAAATAAAAAATGGAAAATTAAAAATTAGAATTGAAAATTGAAAAATGAAAAATGGAAAATGAGAAATGGAAAACGGAAAACGAAAAATTAAAAATGAAAAATCAAAATTGAAAATTGAAAATTGAAAAATTAAAAATGGAAATTGAAAAATTAAAAATGACATATGGAAAATGAAAAATGGAAAATGAAAAATGAAAAATGAAAAATGGAAAAAGAAAAACTGAAAATCGAAAATGGAAAATGGAAAATGAGTAATGGAAAATGAAAAATGAAAATCATTTTCCATTTTGGGAAATCATTTTCCATTTTGGGAAATCATTTTCCAAGTGGAAAATTAAAAATGGAAAATGGAAAATGGAAAATGGAAAATGAAAAATGAGAAATGAAAAATGGAAGATGAAAAATGAAAAATGAAAATTGAAAAATGGAAAATAGAAAATGAAAAATGAAAAATGAAAAATGAAAAATGGAAAATGGAATATGAAAAATGCAAAATGGAAAATGAAAAGTTAAAAATGAAAAATGAAAAATGAAAATTGAAAAATGGAAAATGAAAATTGAAAAATGGAAAATGAAAAATTAAAAATGGAAAATGGAAAATGGAAAATGAAAAATTAAAAATGGAAAATGAAAAATGAAAAATTAACAAGTAAGAAAATTATAGTCGGTCTAGACCGACTATACGATACCCTATACCATGCGTTTATATACCCTATCTCTCAGGCCCAACGAACTGGATATAGAAAATAAGCATAAACCAAATTTGAGTGGGATTTTTATTAATTTTTTCGGCTGCAGATATGAAAAGTTCATATCGGATGCTATATCTATATGGGGACTAGGCCCAAAAATGGACCGATCCTGGCCATGTTGCGTAAAGTCTCTTGTATTTTGCAAAAATATGTACAAACAAAATTTGAGAAGAATCAGTGCAATATTTTTGGTTTTTGATAGATTTAAGTGAAGATCGGGAAGCAGCTCTATATGGGGCCTATGACTAAGAGTTGTCCAATAGGGATCATTTTTGGACTACTGATTAATGGATGTAATATATACATACAAACCCAATTTGGCTAAGATTTGTATGATAATTTGCATCTATAATCTGCATATGTTTATTTCATAGGGGTCATTTGTATGGGGGCTAGGTCTGAACATGGACCGATTCTCACCAATTTCGACAGCGTTCATCCCATGGCCGATGAAAAATTAAATACCAAATTTCATCAAAATATATTCATAGTTGCGACCTGCAGTTTGATTACAAACTTTACATGGACACACAGACGGACGGACGGACGGACATCGTTAGTGATTCTGATTCGATCGGTATAATAAAATATGGGTCTAGGTCAAATATTTTTGGTAGTTAAAAACAGCAGCACAGAGTCATTATACCCAAACCACATAGTGGTATAGGGTATACAAATTGTTACACCCTCTACCACTATGTGGTCAGGGTATAATGACCTTGTGCTGATGTTTTTTACTACCAAAATTATTTGACCTAGACCCATATTTTATTATGCCGATCGACTCTAGAATCCGTCTGTCTGTGTATCCATGTAAATCTTGTAATCAAACTACAGGTCGCAAATATGGATATATTTTGATGAAATTTGCAAATGACCCCTATGGGATCGACTTAAATTGCCGTAACAAATTTGGTTTGTGTGTGTTTATTACACCCAATAATCAGTAGTCCAAAAAATAAAACCTGTAGAAGATTTCTTACACATAGCCCCCCATATAAAACAGTGTCCTGATCTTCAGTTAAATCTATCAAAAAACAAAATTATTGCTTAGTCTTTTCTCATATTTGGTACGTTTTTGTAAAAAATAAGAGATTTTATCTAATATGGTCGTAATCGCTCTATTTTTTGGCCTAGTCCCCATATAAATATAGCACCCGATATAAACTTTTTCATATATGTAGGCAATAAAATTAATAACAATGCCACTCAAATTTGGTTTATGCTAATAATATATCCAATTAGTTGGACCTGAGACCCCCTCTCTAAACACATTGTATAGGGTATCGTATAGTTGGTCAAGATCGACTATGACTTTCTTACTTGTTCGAATTGAAATTGCTAGCGCTTATCTATTCTTCCAAAATATTGCTCCATGTCTCGTTCCTGTACTAAGATTGTGTTTTATTAAATTTTTTTAAAATTAAAACTTTAACATTTTTTTTCATAGAACTCTTTAACATGTAAATGGTTTATTCTCCACTTTTTATAACCTCCACTCCAGTGTGCAGAGGGTATATATAAGTTTGTCATTCCGTTTGTAATAATTAGAAAAAAAATTTTGGACTCCATAAAATATATATATTTGTGATCCTTATAACAACCGGAGTTGATACAGCGATGTCCGTCTGTCCGTCTGTCCGTCTGTGGAAATCACGATGACGGCATCAATCGGGCAGCTAGGGTGCTCGTTGACATAAAAAATGATTCGCTAACATCCTGAAAAGTTTGGTATGTAAAATCGTCCAAATCGGTCGATTAGGGCCCGAGATTTGAATGAAGAACTAAAAAAAGTCTTGAAAAATATAATTTTCTATGTTGTTCTTGTCACGATAACGCCCTCAATAGTGCAGCTGCAGTGATCGTTTTTAGGGAGAATGATTCACCAAATTCATGGGAAGATTTGTGTTTCAAAAATCATTAAAATAGGTGGAACAGGTCCAGGGAAATCTCTGAAAAATAAAAAAAAAAAAAAGAAAAATATGATGTTTCTATATTGTTCTTGTTGTTATTCTAAATGTTGTGTTGTTGTCATAGCTGGACTTGTTGTTTTTGTGGTCGTTGTGGTAATAATATAATAAAAACTAGCCCTTTGTACATTTTTTTAATTAACTCTGGTAGAAAAATTTAAAAGCTTCTATTGTTTTGGCATCACTAAAAAAATTTGTTAGATCATTTCTGTTATTACCGCGAGCCCGCCTGCAAAGTTTCAGATCGACTAGGTGACGGGAAAGGGGTTAAAATCGATCCAAAATTTTTTCGACAAGCAGACACTACGAGTTAATATAAAGGGAGTAAAAATTCACCAACATCTAAAGCAAATAATGCTAAAATACCTAGTTGTTAATAAAAAAAAAACAATGTAAATTTAGCAAAAAAAAATTTTATGTATAAATTTATTTAAAGAGAAAAACACAAAAATAAAGTTTGATGTTGTATTTTTGTGTAATATTTACATATACATACATAATCATATTAAATAATACAAATAATATACATATAATATACATATATATGTATATCCGTAACAAGTGCATGTTAGAAATAAATCAGTATATTATTTTATTTACATAAATTTCTGCAATATTTTGTTGTGGGGAAAATATATTTCTTTTGCATTAACAGAGTGTCACTTCATTTTGCTCAGCGTGACTATGCCACAGTAGATGGCGCCACAATTTTTGTTCTAATTAGCTTTGCAATAGTTATTTCTATTTTAACATGAATATCAAATAGATATTATACATAACAATGTTAAGAGTATACACGGGCTGGTCTTTTATTTCATACGTTTTTTCATTATTCTTTTACAAATATGAACATAAGTTTGGCATATTAACTTTTTATTGTCTTTACAAAATAGAGTTACCGAGTTCATCAATGAGTTTTTTGCTTTCAAAACAGTTCTACATAGTTATATAGAACTATTATTCTGCTTTACCTACAAAATATCTGATTGCGATTACATCTAATTTTTAAAAATTGTTTATAATTAATAAAGCAGTATTATTCACATAAATACAAAATTGCACTTTTTAAATTTGCCATTAAAATTTTAGAAAATATCAATTCTAAAAACTGGAATTAAAATTTCCAATTATATATTATAAAATATTAATTGAACTTCAGAAAATCATATCAAAACGCCGGAAATAATAATTTTAAATTTAGAAGACATCAATTGCATCAAATTCCAAAAAAAAAACACCAAATACCTGTGTTTACATTTAAAAAATGTTTACATTAAAAAAAATATTGGCATTCAGGAGAAATTAATAGCTTTTCAGTAACTTCTTTTAACGATAGTCGAATCGTTAAAAAAAAGAAAAGCAAAATTATCAGTAAAATTTTTAAACGATATTCGCTACTGTTAAAATCAGCTGTTGTTGTTATCTAAACTACAACCATTTTTGTGTTGTTTATTCAATCGACAAAAACTTAAATTTTTAGGTTCAAATGTCGTCATACATAAATAAAAATCATAAAATAGTGAAAATATTTTGCTTTTATTAAAAAAGTTTTTTATATAAATAAAAAAATTATATAGCATATTCAATTCATTACTTCATTTTCAAATAAAAAAATAGAGATATTGAACATAAACATAAAATCATCCTGTCAAACACGAAGTAATTTGTTTTTTTCTATTCTTCTTTGCCACTCGTTTACAATTTAAATAAATAGAAAAATAGATTTTTCGACTGTCGTTAAGATGTGTGTACTTAGTGAATCACTTAATCCTCAGTGCAAATAACAATAGCTGTCGATATATTTTGCGATTGTCGGATCGTTGAAATTCTGTCGGATCATTGAATTCGCACTACAGAAAACATTAATTTAAATTCAATGAGTTTTAGAAAACCTGAAATGATATTTAGAATTGCGAACATACAAATTGTTACATAAATAAACGCAATTTGATGAGAATGTTATTTATACATATATTATTTTTCATAATTTTTTTTTGGATGAATATTTGAAGTTTTTCAGAAAATAAAGGTAACAAATTATTTTATTTAAAATGTTTGGGACATTTGGTTTTTTGCGTTTGGCATCCCTAATTTAATTACTTATTATTATAAACTTATTTTCTATGTTTTCCAAATATGGCAATATTTTAATAAAAAAGTTGAGAGAGCTTTTTTTGGTTATTATTTTGTTACTCCATCCGACCTATATGGCTGCAATGAAAAAATATTTCACCAGTTAAAAGAAGCTATACAGCCATCTCCAATCCATCTCCATCTCCATATAGCCACCCTACACAACTATTACCTTTGCAATGGAGGTTAGGGCGAGCTATTTAATTAACAAAAACTAAATTAAACGAGAAGTTATGTCATATAACCGGAAACGCATGGATATTTTTCCAATATTTTGTTTACATTTATTATCAATATTCAAACCGAGGTGAAGGGTACCAAAGATTCGGCACAGCCGAATTTAATACTCTTACTTGTTATAGGATATTTTAGCACTTTGAGTAACAATTAATAAGAATTGTAAAATTAATATCACTATATATACAATCACTTTTAATTGTAGAAATTGTATTTTGCAAGTGCAAAAAGCTACAAGGTTTGTGAAAATTTTAATGAAACATAATTCATCAGCACTTGTAAGAATTAGACTTGTGATTTTAACTTGTAAACTTGTAGAATTGTAGTTTAGTGAAATAGGCGCCAGGTTTTTTAAAAGTTTCTATATTTTTTTTATATTTGAGAAATTCTAAAAAAAAAACTTTATATAAACAATTTTTTTTTTAATTTATAAACAAAAAAATTTCTAAAAAGATCATCTTTTTGAGTAAACTATTCCCAAGTTACACATATTTAAGTTTTATATTATCTAAAATCATTATTAAATTGTAATCCTGTTTATTCAGGCCAAAACTGCTATTCTTGAAATTTTTTACGCAGATGCTGCAACATCTCGAAGGAACTATAGGGTTACCAGATCACGATAAGACAATACAAACATTTAATTAATTATAATTTTGTTCTAATGAAATTTGACATTACATGGTATTTTGCATAATTTTAGTATTGCTAAAAATATGTGCGATTAAAGTAGAGGGGCGTGGCGCCTTTCATATATTTTTTATAATTACTTATTCTGCTTCAGTCAAACACTTTTAAAGCAAATTCAATACACCCTGTAATTAAATCTGTAAAAGTTTAAAGCAAATATGGGTGGGTTCACCTGAGTGGTTATGACAATTTTCATAACCAAAAATCATGAAATTTTTACAATTTATCCTGTCAAATCTATTCAATGCTGAAGTTCCTCAAGACTATTTATGGAATATATTTCAGAAATATATTTCTGATAAGGTATTGACGCATAATAATATCTAAATGCTCCATGAGCACTTTTCCTATATCTGTTTCGTAAAGATGCAAACCTCGCAATTACAGTAGCTTTCACAGTCAAAGCGGCAACTCTGGGCGTTTTATTGCAACAGTGAAAATTATTGGTATGGGATGTCAAAAAAGCATGCGAGTCATTAAATCACAGTCTGCAAGGTATCAGAAACTTTGGTTTACTTTTGGGTAGATGGGTCCATCAATTTACTGAACACTCTCAAAAAATATTACCTGCGATACCAAGACCAATGCCAGCTTATGAAATAAATTAAAAAAATTTCAATAAATCTCGGTTTCCAGAAAACAATGTAATTTGATACATTCTTCTTTGTTGAATAGTTTTTAAAAAAATTAAGAAAAATCATTTAAAATTTTTCAATAAAATTTCAACAAAAAACTGAAAAGAAATAAGTAAAACTTTTCCAATTTACTTTTTTTTATACAAAATTACCAAAAAAATTTGAATTTAGTAGATCTGTTACAGAACTGCAACATCAATTCCCCAAAAATCGATTTACATTCCTTTAAAAATCAAAAGACTTAAGAAAAAAACTTGAAACAATCAATAACCATTTCATAGAATTTCATGTGATTTTCTCTCCACTTCCTAATGACCATCAATCATTTTATCAATTTAAAAATCAATTTTTCAAAAGCATTTCTTTCCTTTTCGTAATACTGTTGCTTGGGCTGCAACAGCAACAAAATACTAACATGTCAGTATCATGATGTAGTTTTAGACTCCACATCTGTTGGACTGCTATAAATGTTTCTATCAGCCATGAATGAAATGGCACCAAGGAAAATAACAAATAATGTTAAAATTATAGAAGTTACAAAAAACGTATCTGTCTCCTACAACTAACAAGTAATCGAAAAATTGTTGTTCACATATTGATTTTTTTTTTTTTGTTACTCATAGTTTGTTTGGTTTATTTGTTTTGTGTGTAACTCAACTGTATTTTTGAAGTTGCAAACAATAATTTATGTGACATAACATTATAATCCATAGCTAAAGCCTAATGATAAAAGCCAATGGGTCTGAGGTTTTGCGAAATATAAAAAAATATGTATAAAATACACTAAAAGAGAATCCAATGGTCCATAAGAACATGGTAATTTGATATGGACACATGAATATTGGTAATTCCAAACAATTTACGAAATCGACAAGGTTAAAGAATTTTTCTGTTAACTTCGATCAGAAGAAATCTTTGTATAGTTTATTTTTTTTTATAATTTTTAGAACATATAAGAAAAAGGTACTTTTTTAAGAAAAGGTACTTTCTTAAAAAAGGTACGTTTTAAGAAGTTACTTTTTCTTTTAAAAATGTAGTGTTTTAAAAAATTACTTAAAAAAGGTACTTTAAAAAAGGGAAATTTTTAAGTAAACAAGTACTTTTTAAGAAAATTTACTCATTTAATAAAATGTACTTTTTTAGTAGAATGTTATTTTTTGGTACCTTGTTAACTGATGTTAATATATTAATAAAGTGCATTATTTTATAGCGACACTTTTTTTTAATAAAAGGTAGTGTTTAAAAGCAAATTTTTTAAGAACAGGTAATTTTTCAATTAAAGGTACTATTTTATAAAAGCTGCTTTACTTTTTAAATAAAAGGTACTTTATCAATAACAAATACTTTTTTAATAGAAAGTACTTTTTTTAATAAATGATACTTTTTTAACAAAAGTTAATTTTTTAATAAAAAGTCCTTTTTTGATAAAAAAAAGTATTGTAAGAAAAGGTACTTTTATTTATAAAAGGTAGCTTTGTAAGAAAAGGAACTTTTTTGATAAAAAGTTACGTTTTAATTAAAGTTATTTTTTTTAATAGAAGGTACTTTGGAACAAAGATTTCTTTTTAAGAAAAGTTGCTTTTTTAATAAAAAGTATTTTAAAAAAAGTTATTTATTAAAAAGAAGTACTCTCTTTTTCCTAGAGAAGTACTTTTTTAATAAAAGGCACTTTTTGATTAAAAGGTAGTTTTGTAAGAAAATGTACTTTTTGTACCCTCCACACCTCAGTGGCAGAGGGCATATATAGGTTTGTCATTCCGTTTGTAACGCATCGAAATAAATTCCTGAGTCCCCAAAAATATATATTTTCTTGATCCTTATAACAAGGAAAGTTGATTTACCGATGACCGTCTGTCCGTCTGTCTGTGGAAATCACGATCACGCCGGCAATATCCTAGCTAGACCGTTCGTTTTTGTATAAAATCGTTTATTAACATCCCAAAGGAGTTGCTATTTAAAATCGTCAAAATCGTTCAAAGGGGTCACGAGTTATGAATGAAACTTTGAAAAAACTCTTGAAAAAATAAAATTTTTCAGTGTGTTTGTTGTTTTTCTTAAGATATGTTGTATGTATATGTTGAAATTGTCAGTCAGTCATGTTGAAGTCATTACAGTTGTGTGTATATTAATACTGCACGTGTCACATTGGCCTAAGCGAGTTTTACCACATATTTTTTTTTATCATTAAAATTAAATATTAAAAATTAAAAATTAATAAAAATGAAAAGTGGAAAATGAAAAATGAAAAATGGAAAATGAAAAATGAAAATGGAAATTGAAAATTGAAAAATGGAAAATGAAAATCGAAAATTGAAAAACTGAAGATGAAAAATGGAAAATGAAAAATGAAATATGGAAAATCGAAAATGAAAAATAAAAATGAAAAATTGAAAATCGGAAATGAAAAATATAAAATGGAAAATGAAAAATGAAAAGTGGAAAATGAAAATGGAAAATGGAAAATGAAAAATTAAAAATTAAAAATTAAAAATGTATAATGAGAAATGGAAAATGGAAAATGAAAAATGCAAAATGGAAAATGAAATTTAAGAATGAAAAATGGAAAATGGAATATGGAAAATGAAAAATGGAAAATGAAAAATGAAAAATGGAAAATGAAGAATGCAAAATGGAAAATGAAAATTAAAAATGAAAAATAGAAAATGGAAAATGGAATATGGAATATGGAAAATGAAAAATGAAAAATGAAAAATGAAAAATGAAAAATGGAAAATGAAAAATTAAAAATTAGAATTGAAAAATGAAAAATGACAAATGGAAAATGAAAAATGAAAAATGAAAAATGAAAAATGAAAAATGAAAAATGGAAAACGGAAAACGAAAAATTAAAAATGGAAAATGGAAAACTAAAAATGAAAAATGAAAAATGAAAAATGAAAAATGAAAATTGAAAAATGTAAAATGTAAAATGAAAAATGGAAAATGAAAAATGGAAAATGGAAAGTGAAAAATGGAAAATGAAAAATGAAAAATGGAAAACGAAAAATTAAAAATGAAAAATGAAAGATGAAAAATGGAAAATGGAAAATGAAAAATTAAAAATGGAAAATGGAAAATGAAAAATGAAAAATTAAAAATGGAAAATTGAAAATGAAAAATGAAAAATGGAAAATGAAAAATCGAAAATGGAAAATGAAAAATGAAAAGTGGAAAATGAAAAATGGAAAATGAGAATTTAAAAATTAAAAACTAGAAATGAAAAACAAAAAATGAAAATTGAAAAGTGAAAAATGGAAAATGATAAATTATAAATGAAAATTGAAACTGAAAAAGGTGGAGGGTAGCAAAGAGTCGGCCGAGCCGAATTTAACACTCTTACTTGTTTTAATAAAAGGTGTTTTGTAAGAAAAGGTAATTTTTTTATAAAAAAAAAATTTTAAATAATAGGTAATTTCTTAATAAAAGGTGATATTTTAATAAAACTTATTTATTTATCAAAAGGTTTTTTTTTTTAAGGGACTTTTTTAATAAAGGTTACATTTGAACAAATGGTACTCTTTTAAGCAAAGGTAGTTTTTAACTAAACAGGATTTTTTAAATAAAAAGTACTTTTAAAGGTGGTATAAGGTGCTTTTTTAATAAATGGTATTTTTTTTAATGAAAGAAACTTTTATATAACAGGTGATTTTTTAATAAAATGTACTTTATCAATAACAAGTGCTTTTTAAGAAAACGTAGGTTTGCAATAACATGAACTTTTTTTTCAATAAAATGAACTTTTTTAAACAAAATTTACTCTTTTAATAGAAGTAACTTATTTAATAAAAGGCACTTTTTTAATAAAAGATTTTTTTAATGAAAGGTACTTTTACAATAAAGTTTGTTTTTATGATAGATACTTTTTTAATAAAAGTTACTTTTTTAATAAAAGATGCGTTTTTAATAAAATGTACTTTTTTAATAAAAGTACATTTTTTAATAAAGGTAATTTTTTAACAAAAGTTACTTTTTAATAAAAAAATGCGTTTTTTATAAAATGCGTTAGGTACGTTTTAAAGGTGGTAGAAGGTGCTTTTTTAATAAATGGTATTTTTTTTAATGAAAGAAACTTTTTTATAACAGGTGAATTTTTAATAAAATGTACTTTATCAATAACAAGTGCTTTTTAAAAAACATGAACTTTTTTTTTAATAAAATGAACTTTTTTAAATAAAATTTACTCTTTTAATACAAGTAATTTATTTAATAAAAGGCACTTTTTTAATAAAAGCTTTTTTTAATAAAAATTACTTTTTTAATAAAATATGCGTTTTTAATAAAATGTACTTTTTTAATAAAAGCACATTTTTTAATAAATGTACTTTTTTAACAAAAGTTACTTTTTAATAAAAAATGCGTTTTTTATAAAATGCTTTTTTTTAATAGAAGTAAATTTTTTGATAAAGGTACTTTTTTAACAAAATTAGTTTTTTTTTACATAAAAGATACCTTTTTGATGAAAGGTAATTTTTTTAATAAAAGGTCCTTTTTTAAAAGCACTTTTTTAATAAGACGATTTTTTAATAAAAGGTACTTTTCTAATAAAATATACTTTTTTAATAAAAGGTACTTTTTTAAAAAAGGTACTTTTTTAATAGAAGGTACTTTTTTAATAGAAGGTATTTTTTTTTTTAAAGAAAAGGTACTTTTTGAAGAAATGCTACTTTACTTAGAAAAGCTACTTATTGTAAAAATGCTAAGAAAAGGTATTTTTTTACCAACAAGAGGCACGACCCTTCAGCAGTGTTGCCATTTTAGCATTTTAGTTGCTAGATTTAGCAACTTTATTTGTCGTTTAGCATCCAAAATTTATGAAAAGATGCTAGATGCTAACTTAGCATCTTTTTTTAATAAAAGTTGCTTTTAGCATCTTTTTATTTTTTTCATTATTTTTGAATATACAATTTTAATTTTAATGGTATTGATATGTTTTAATTTCTCAAAGTGTAATACGTGAATTTTGTGTACTACTCTTTTTACCACTCTGCTCGTTTCTTTCAACAAATATAACAAAACATTTTGAAATAGAAGAATGTAAACACCAACAACAGTTTTTAATGAATTAAAAAGTCGATTGCCAAAAAATATTATTGTATTAAAAAAATGTTGAAATTGTCAATACAAAACACATTAAACCGGGTAAAAGAACCGATAACCAATATATTAGAAGAGTTTAAATGTAGATCATCTGACACAGAAAAAATTCAAATCCAATAGAGTTATATCACAGAACAATATTGGGGTATAACACTGAATTTAACCTCTTTATGGATTGAAGTTAACAAAAATTCTATTGGAGTAAATCGAATAGTTTTATCTTTCTCAAAAGCCGAAGTTGAGTGTTTGTTTAGTTTAATGGCTTTAGTTAAAAGCAAACTTTGAACAAAATAAAATCCGTTGCTATGTTCTGTAAAACTTATAAAAGAAGGTTTGAAATTGAAAACTGGGTGCTGTTATACTTACAATATACGAGCGATGTCGCTGATAAAAGTCGATCGTCAGAAAAATATCAGAGCCAAGAAGAACTTGAAGATGAAAACATCACAGAAATATTAGATTCTATAAACCCATTATTGTAATATAATCATATCTTTTGATAATGTAAATTCTGTTATATTTGAAATTAAAAAAATCCCTCTAAAAATAAAAATATTTAATTTGAAATTAAAAAAAAAATTAATTTGATGTTAAAAAAAAATTACAGATGAAATCCACAATAATTTTAATTAAAATTTAAAAAATATAAATCGAATCTTATGTTTTATATTAATTTTTCGATTTAAAAACCAAAGAATTTATTAATGAGTATTTAATTTTTCAATATAAAGGTAATGATATTTAAAAAAAAAATGTAGCATCTTTTTTTTGACTCCAGTACTTTTAAGCACCTTTTTTTTGTAATTTAGCATCTTTAAAATTTCAAATTATGGCAACACTGCCCTTCAGTCATAAATTTTAAATCCCAGCTTCAGTGTATGAATACATAGAAGCATAAGTGATAAATTGACGAAGTTTAATGTTTATTAGCAGATTCCAGCACTCGAAATTCGACTGCAAATTCTAGAAAATTTATTTTTTTATTTAATAAAGACCCTAAAGGTATGCTTCACAATTCAACTCATCTTAAATGAAGAAAGCCAACTCAACACATTAACACAAACACATTAACAAATTTAATAAATGCACACATAGCATTGTATAATTTTATGTATGTGTTAGTAGCAACTTTAAACGATCATAGCTCCAAAAAACATTCCAGACGATGAAAATCTGTAAATCTGGACAATAGCTAAAAACAAATATCTTTCAAGTAATAAATTTTTTGTCAAAATCGGGGTAAAACTGTGAAACTTACATCGTGACTGTGCGTGACCATTTGTGACTGTGCGTGACTAGGTCAAAGCTAAGTGTATGGAACAAGTTTCAGATCGATCGGATGAGGGGAAATGACGTTTAGATCACTTCGTGACTGTGCGTGACTATGCGTGACTGTGCGTGACTAAATTACAGGTCACAGATATGAATATATTTAGATTTTTTATATTTGGTATATCAGATTCTATCAGTCATAGAACGAACGCAATTTGTTAAAATCGGTGCATGTTCAGATTTAGTCCCCATACAAATGTTCCCTATGAGATCGATTTAAATTGCCATAAACTCCAAATTATCATATAGGTACAATTTGTTTTTTTTTTGCTTTTTTACAGCCGTTAATCAGTAGTCCAAAAAGAGACCCTGCAGGGGATTTCTTAGCCATCACTTAATTTATAAAAAAAAATTATTGCACAGATTTTTCTCAAACTAAGTAACTTTACCAAATATGATCAGGATTGGTCCATTTTTCGACCTGTAGGCAAAAAAAAAAAATTAATGACAATGCCACTCAGATTTGGTTTATGCTTACTTTCTATATCCAATTAGTTGGACGTGAGATCCCCTCTCGTTTTGAACACATGCTTTTCTAAGAAATAAATATAATATTTTCCCCCAAAATTTTGTTGAAATTGGCTTGTTAGGTCGGTTAGTTCTGGGACCAAGCTTGAGAGTCAAAAAAGAGAGCTTAGAAAGTGGAAATAATTTTAGAAGATTTTCTCTCAATAACATGATTTTTTTTAAATTTCTTTAATAGTCTTAATATGGCTTAAAGATTATTGTTTGTTTCAGATTTTCTCGCAATCATTTTATTAATTCTCATATTTTCCTTAAAGTTAGGTCTGGTTTCATACCATTTCATGTCATATGGAATTTTTTCTTATGTCTAAACAGCGTTTGACAATATTGTTGTTTTTTTGGTTTTAAAAATAAACATTTGACATGAGAACAATTTTGTGTGGGTTTTTGAGTTTTTGCAAGATGTTTGCTAAAAAAAAGTAAACATTTTACTATAATTGCCTTAGGTGGTTTTTAACGAAGTATTGAGGAATAAAAAAAGTAAAAAAAAAACAAAATACATAATAAATAAAAATCAATTTTAGAACGAGTTCTTTAATTTTTCTTTAAAGAAGTTAAAGTTACATTAATTTTATTTTAAGTAAACGAAAGACTTAAGAACCAAACATGGGAACTAAAAAACTTTCGACAAAGCTGGAGAATGACTCTAAAAATATATAACTGCGAAAAATAAAACAAATTAGCTCGTTTTCACTGATATTGTGTATTTTGCCATAATGTTTATTTAAATATAATACAAAGAAATAATTTTTTATTCAAGTCAAAATGAAATTGCAAAATTTGTTTAACTTAAATTTAATTTAAATTGTTACGACTGACTGTCTATGTTAGATGATGAGTATAAAGATTGAATTACATAGTTGATTAATTGTTATATTATTTTCTTATTTATTTGCTTAAATCTTAATCTTTATTTAAGTAAAAAATTTAATCTTTTTGCTTTCAAAGTTCCCACAGTAACTGATCAATTCTTTGATTTTCTTTAGATTTTAGATTTTCCTAACTAATTTTCCTTTAATCCTTGTTCTTATATTTTCCATGGTTCTAAAGAAAATTTAAACGTTCCATTAAAAAAAAATCAAAGAAAATTTATACAAAAAATGCAATTTATTTTCGCTTCTTAACATCATCGCCAACATTAAATCATTGTCTTTCTGTATATTGTGTTTGTAAAAAAAGAAAAATATATATATTGCTGATTTTTTTTCATCTGCAATTTCTGTTTTTCTCCAGTAGTGACCTTACTTGGTGGTGCGTGTCTGCACATATTGCGCATATTTAATTTTTTTTTCTTTCAAAGCTTTAAGCAAAAAAAAAAAATATATATATATTTTTTTACAATTTTACGCATAATGTAGGGAATGCTGCAAAATATACATTAGAATGTGGTGCATGTCGTTGGGACTATGATGGTGACAGTATCAGTTCTTAACCCTTTAAAGGCCACAGCCATTTGTTTTTCAACTAGATAAAATGGCTATTGAAATGCAAAAGTTTGTCAATCTATGTCTTGAAGTTGATTACCTCATTTGTTCCTTGTATCTAATTTTACCCTAAACCTGGGATTTATGAGTGATGTTAATAACTTGAAAAATAATTTTTCTTTGCAATTCTTTTTTTTGCAATCAAGTTAAAAAAAATAATAATAAGCAAAACTTATAACAATTAAAAGTAACTTATTATAATGAGTTCCACTGAGCTCAAAAAAAAAAAAAAAAAATAATAATAAAACTATGCACCTATATATTAATACGTGAAGGTAAATTTTTAGTTTCTTTCTTAAGCAATATGCGGTCACGGAGGGGTGTGAAATTTGGCATAGTTATAGGTTATATGGAGGAGAAGCTGAGAATGATAAAATTTATATTTAATCTGTCTTAAAAATATATAAAATTAAATAAAATAAAATATTTATAATAATTCGTTACGCCCCGTTAATGGCATTGATTTAAATTATATATCAAACGCTCTGTGTTGAATTGTGAATTGCTAAAATTGATTAACATACCTTTAGGCTAATTTAAATATTCATAAATTTTTTATATATATAGATTAAAAAAACATTGGAAGAAAAAAATTTAATGAAAAAATAATATTTCCTAGAATTTGCACTCGAATATAAAAATATTTACATTATTATTGTCTCATGTTAACCCGACACCAGCGGCTTGTAAGAAGGTTTTTGCAATTGGATTTTGAACTTTATATTTAATTTTTGATTTTATTAAAATAGCTGCACCAGCATGAGCTTTATTGTTTGGATGATTAGATGATTATTGTGAAGCGAGATTCAGATATTAAAAAGATATCAATGTGGTTATTTTTAAGATAAACGTCAATTTTGTTTTAATGGTTGAAAACACCATTAGCATTCCATATTGCTATTCTAAAATTCATTTGCATAGCTTTGTCATTAACATTATCATCATGTTCATTAAATTTTGCATCAGATTTTCCAACTTTTCCAAACGGGTGTTAGAGTTGAAATCTGGTGCTTTTAATGCTTCGGAATGTGATACATTGTACCTGCTTTGGCTTTGTTGATTGTTTTGTTCACCACTTAATTGGAGATATTCTGTAGGGTTCATGAAGTAAATTGAGTTTTTTTGACCATTTTAATTATAACTTTGATTGTTAGGTCTTTTTTGAAACAAGATCTTGGAAAACTCAACAACCTTTATAATTAGCAGTGTGGTTGTTTAATCAATACATACAACGATGAGGAGTATCAAGGGAATTTTACATTCGAAAGCAGGATGAGCCGTTCCACATTTAACACATCCATAAGGTCTTTTGCAATACGATTTAGTGTGACCAAAAAGTTGACATCGGTGGCATTGTACTAAATGTACTCTTTATATCTTCTATAGGAGTTGAATGGTGAAGTTCTTTAACGACAAATCAAAAGCTTTTTCTTGTTTTAACTGAAACGTATGGAAACTTATTTTTAAACATTCTAAATTTTTAACAATTTTTCTGTACGAATCTACAGGTTTACCCATCAAACGTACTTCACCTTCTCTTAAAGATTTATACTTAAAAGCATTTAAAGATATTACACTACTTATTTTCTTAATCATAATATTAATATTTTCTACATTTGGTATGTAAATTTTTGGGGGTTTAGGTGTTGCTTATGCATTTTCACATTCTACATCTTCGACATCAAGGGCTGCAAATTTGTTGTTGGATGATGTGCTGGTTTCACCTGAAAAGTTGTTGGTATAGTTTAGGAGATTCATTTATTCTGCGTTTGGTTGGTACTCTTTGCCAACATGTATCACCATCGTCTTCAATATTTTCTTCACTCATACTGATAGTGTTTTGTTTTGTTGTTATTCGAAACACACATAAATTAGTACGCACTTATGTTTTGTGCAAACTGCACTGATATTGTTTTTTTTTGGGGATTAACGATGTTAATCCCTTTGTTTTTGAAAAATTTTATGTTGTTTTTTAAAAATTTTTTTTAATGTTTTGTTGTTTGAAATTTTAAAAAAGATTATTCTTTGTTATAAAAACAGGTAAGAGCGTTAAATTCGGCTGTGCCGAATCTTTGATACCCTCCACCTCGGTTTGAGTATTGATAATAAATGTAAACAAAATATTGGAAAAAGTAAACAATTTCTTGAACTTAATACCAAATTATTTCAGCAAATTCTTTGGGTTGGTTTTTGTCTTTTCTATTATTTTGGTGTTTGCTTTTTGGTCATCGTGGTTGCTGATCGCCATGCATTTAGGTTATATACCTATATGCATGCGTTTCCGGTTATATCACATAACTTCTCTTTTAATTTAGTTTTTGCTAATTAAAAAGCTCGCCCTAACCTCCATGCAAAGGTAATGGTTGTGTAGGGCGGCTATATGGATTAAATCGTGCTAATTGGAGATGGCTGTATAGTTTCTTTTAACTGGTGAAATATTTTTTCATTACGGCCGTATAGGTCGGATGGAGTAACAAAATAATAACCAAAAAAAAAAATAAAATAAAATAAACGCAAAAAACCAAACATTTTAAATAAAATAAAGATATTTTCTGAAAACTTCAAATTTTCATCCAAAAAAAATTATGAAAATTTATATATAAATAACATTCTCATCAAATTGCGTTTATTTATGTAGCAATATTTATGTTCGCAATTCTTAAGTATTATTTGAGGTTTTATAAAATTCATTGAATTTAAATTAATGTTTTCTGTAGTCCGATTCTGTAAATTTCAACGATCCGACAATCGCAAAATATATCGACAGCTATTGTTGTTTGCACTAAGGATTAAATTCACACTAAGGATTAAATTCACTAAGTACATACATCTTAACGACAGTCGCCCAATCTATTTTTCTATTTATTTAAATTGCAAATGAGTGGCATCTCTGTCAAAATAAGCGAAAAACACAACGAATAGAAAAAACAAATTAGTTCGTGTTTGACCGGATGATTTTATGCTTATGTTTAATATCTTTATTTTTTTTACTAATATTTCTGTTTATTTATTTCAAAATGAAATAATGAATTGAATATGCTATTTAATTTTTTTATTTATATAAAAAAGTTTTTTTAATAAAAGCAAAAAGTTTCACTATTTTATGATTTTTATTTGTGTATGACGACATTTCAACCTACAAATTTAAGTTTTTTATCGATTGAATAAACAACACAAAAATGGTTGTCGTTTAGATAACAACAACAGCTGACTTTAACAATAGCGAATATCGTTTAAAAATTTTGCTGATAACTTTGCAATTTCCTTTTTTTAACGATTCCACTATCCTTAAACGAAGTTACTGAATCGCGGTGCTGAAAAGTTATTAATTTCTCCTGAATGGCAATATTTTTTTTTTAAATGTAAACATATTTGGTGTTTTTTTTTTGGAATTTCAATTTGTGTTTAACGAATAAAATTTATATATAAAAAAATGCAATTGATGTCTTCTAAATTTAAAATTATTATTTCCGACGTTTTGATATGATTTTCTGAAATTCAATTAATATTGTCTAATTTATAATTTGAAAATTTTTTTTCAGTTTTTATAATTGATATTTTCTAAAATTTGAATGGAAAATTTAAAAAGTGCAATTTTGTATTTATGTGAATAATAATGCTTTAGTAATTATAAACAATTTTTTAAAATTTGATGTAATCGCAATCAGATATTTTGTAGGTAAAGCAGAATAATAGTTCTATATAACTATGTAGAACTGTTTTGAAAGCAAAAAACTCATTGATGAACTCGGTAACTCTATTTTGTAAAGACAACAAAAAGTTAACATGCCAAACTTATTTCATATTTGTAAAAGAATAATGAAAAAACGTATGAAATTAAAGACCAGCCCGTGTATACTCTTAACATTGTTCTGTATGATATCCAGTTGAAAATATTAACATTCATGTTAAAATAGAAATAACTATTGCAAAGCTAATTAGAACAAACAAAAATTGTGACGCCATCTACTGTGGCATAGTCACGCTGAGCAAAATGAAGTGACTCTGTTAATGCAAAAGAAATGTATTTTCCCCACAACAAAATATTGCAGCATTTTATGTAAATAAAATAATATACCGATTTATTTCTAACATGCAGTTATCATGGATATACATACATATATAGAATATATGTATATTATTTCTATTATTTAATATGTGTATGTATGTATGTATATGTAAATATTACACACAAAAAATACAACATCAAACGTTATTTTTGTGTTTTTCTCTTTAAATAAATTAATACATAAAATTTTTTTTGCTAAATTTACATTGTCTTTTTTTAATAACAACTAGGTATTTTAGCATTATTTGCTTTAGATGCTGGTGAATTTTTACTCCCTTTATATTAACTCGTAGTGTCTGCTTGTCGAAAAAATTTTGGGTCGATTTTTAGCCCTTTCCCGTAACCCAATCGATCTGAAGCTTTGCAGGTAGGCTCATGGCAATGACAGAAATGATGTAATAAATTTTTTTAGTGATGCCAAAACAATGGAAACTTTCAAATTTTTCTACCAGAGTTGATAAAAAAATGTACAAAGGGTTAGTTTTAATTATATTAATACCACAACGACGACAAAAACAACAAGTCCAGCTACGACAACAATACAGCATTTAGAATAACAACAAGAACAATATAGAAATATCATATTTTTCATTTTTTTTTTAATTTTTCAGAGTTTTCCTTGGACCTGTTCCACCGATTTTAATGATTTTTGAAATAGAAATCTTCCCATGATGATCACCCTAGCTGTCCTATTGAGGGCGTGATCGTGACAAGAACAACATAGAAAATTATATTTTTTCAAGACTTTTTTAGTTCTTCATTCAAATCTCGGGCCCTAACCGAACGATTTGGACGATTTTAAATAGCAAACTTCTCAGGATGTTAACGAATCATCTTTTATATCAACGAGCACCCTAGCTGCCTGATTGATGCCGTCATCGTGATTTCCACAGACGGACAGACGGACATCGCTATATCAACTCCGGTTGTTATAAGGATCACAAATATATATATTTTATGGGGTCCAGAATTTTTTTTCTAATTATTACAAACGGAATGATAAACTTATATATACCCTCTGCACACTGGAGTGGAGGGTATAAATACGTCGGTCTGCGATCGCGGTCAAACAAAGACTGACAAAAAGAAATGACCTAGATCCATCATTTGTTAAATCAGTTTAATCAGAATCCTTAGCTGAGTATATTTAACGATGTCCGTCCTTCTATCTGTTTGTATTTTGAACTATTCTCGAAAAGCTAAAAACTTTCACAAATTACTGTGAGTGGATTATCAGAAAAGCATTGTTAACAAAATCGAAAATCTTAATGTCAGGGTTGTCTTATGAAATTGTTTCAACATAAAAAATATTCCTTTTAAAGAAGAAATGTTTATTTTAGAAAAGGTTCTTTGTTAAGAAAAGATAATTTTTTATTAAAATGTAATTTTTTATGAAAATGTAATTTTTTATGAAAATGTACTTTTTATTAAATAGATATTTTTTAACAAAAGATACTGCTTTTTTTTAAAAACACACCCTTTTTAAAAAATTTATTTTCTTTAAAGGTGAATTTTTAAATTATTATTTTACTGATCGATTCAGAAACATTTTCCGATTCAAGTTAGCAATGTCCGTCCGCCCGTCTGTCTCAATATCTGTCTGGAAGTGTGTCCATATAGATCTTATAATCAAACGACAGGTCGCAAATATGAATGTACCATGGCGGTCCCAGAACAACCTGACCGAAAGTATAGATAGCGGCAGTAGTTTGAAAAAAAAAAAATACTTGGGTGAAAAGTGGCAACCCTATAAAATATGTGCAAAGCGCCACATTGTTTAGTATTTTCTTCGGGGCCATCAAAACTAAACGATCTCAGGTAATTTGTATACATGGAAAAAATTGGTCATCGCTATGTAATTCAATACTTTCATTTGCAAGGTCTGAGTCCAACTAATATTAAAGCTGAGCTAGATTTTACTCTAGAGTAGTCTGCTCTTTCTTTTACGGCTATAAAATATTGAGTAGCAGGGTTTAAACGAGGCCGTACGAGTTGCCAAGAGGAACACCGTAGTCGTCGACTAAACGGTTAAGAAAATCCATAAAACGGTATTGAATGATCTTGACTGAAGGTGCATGAGCTAGTTGAAATGTATGTTAGGCATTTGAAAAAGAGCTTTGTGCATCGCATATTGACCGAAAATTTCGAGATGAGAAAACTATGCGCAAGATGGGGTTCGCGTTTGCTCACAATAGAACAGAAACAGGGTCATGAAGATGTTTCAATAAAGCCAAGTTTTTCGATTCATAACCACGGATGAGACGTGGGTCCACCACTACCGAATCTGATACAAAGAATCACTCAAAAGGCAAAGACAGTTCCATCTGCAGTCAACAATGTGGCATATGTTTTTTGTGATACTCGTGGCATAATTTTTTATTAATTATCTTCAAAAAGGAAAAACAGCGTTTAAGTGATGACATTGATGAAAAAAAGGCCTCATTTGACGAAAAAGAAACTGTTGTGTCATCATTATTGCGATGGTCAAAATCTATGAATAAAAATTCGAATTGCTTCATCACACATCTTATTTGCCAGATTTAGCTCCATCGGATTATTTTCTATTTCCAAACTTGAAAATGTGGCTCGATGGTAAAAAATTTGCCAGCAATGAAGAGGTGGATTCTGCGGTTGATGGCTATTTTGAGGTGCTAGATAGTTCTTACCATAAAGAGGCTATCGAAGCTATTGAATATCACTGGGAAAAGTGTATTAAAGGAAATTATGTTGAGAAATAAAATTTTTTTTTCCAAATTTTTTGTGATTTCTTTGTCAGGTCGGTTTATTCTGTTAGCTCAACTGCCCTCCACAAGGTTAAAGCCGTGTAGATTAGAGTGTAGTATTTATCGAACAGTAACCAATTTTAAAAATGTTTTATTTTGCGACACATGAATGCATTGATCATGAGCATGCAACCAACTTAAAAGATAATAAACTATATGCAAACTCTTGCGCCCCACCAAACGAACGATTAACTCCTGTTTAAATCCTGCTTCGTGTATGCATCATAGAGTGGGATGAACTTAAAAAAAACTGTGTTTTTTAAATCACAAATTTTGTTACGGTAGTGATTTCTGTTATTTTCTATTAAGATGTTTATTTTTTTTTTTGTGAAATTCGTTACACGATTTTGTTAAGCATATTGTTAAATTTTTTAAAACTTTATATATTTTTCTTTCAAGACGTGATTTTATGTTAAGATTGTAAAGTAATTTCATATCTATTCGTTTTTATTTATTTCTATATTTGCCATTGTAAGTAGTTAGTCTCGCAAAAGAAGAAGTGATTTTTATCTCTGGTTAAATTGTTTAGATTTATGCAACTTTAAATTGATAATTGTGCTTTGGCTAAGCAGCCATGCTTTTGGCTAAGATATTTTTTTTTTATATTTTTTTCTAGTTTTTCTGTAATTTGTAACTTCAGTTGCTTTAACGGACATTTAAATTTTTAGTAAAATTTATTACTTTTCACTTTAAATAAATATTTGTAATGTGTTATTATATGACACACACACCAACATACAAACGATTCTTTTTTTGTGAATTTTTTCTCAAGAAAAAAACAAAATATAAAAATAAATAAAAATTAAATTTTCATGTTTGTTTATAACCTCTGGTGACTTGAAGTTTTCTATGTCAACATTTTTCAACAGACAATTTGTCTTGTTTTCGTTTTTTTTTTCCTCTGCGGTTCAAACAATGTCCAACTGTTTTAAGCCAAAATGCTGTAATGTTGTTTGTAGTGTCTATTCAAAGTGCTGGCTGTGGCTGGCTTTGTTGTTGTTTGGTTGTTGTTTGTTTGTTTTATATATCACCAGCATCTTTTCCTTTGACTTGTCTGTTCAAGTGCAGATATTTGTTTAAATTTTCGTTGGCTATTTGTTTTTGTGTTAATCGTTCAACAATTTTTGTTTGAAATCTTACTATAAAAACAATTTTACCAACCTATCAACAAAGCTGAACACCAAATTTAAACAACAGCTTGTTTAAGCATTGTTCTGTCTTAAAGAGAGATTATCTGTTGTAAGTGTTGACAATTTTGATCATATATGTACATATGTGTGTATAAGGCTTGATTAACATAATAATTATTTTTTTCAATAAAGCAAAGAGAAAATCTCTATTTTTTTATTTTTATTTATTTATTTGATGGCTTAGCACAACAAAGACAAAAATCTTATAAATTATAGTGCTACTGAGTAATGAGAACATAAATCATATTTAACAATAACATAAAAAGAATATTAAATTAAGTTTATAGGTAACAAATGTATAAAGGATTTAATCAAAAACAAGTAGGAGTGTAAAATTCGGCTATGCCGAATCTTTGATACCCTCCATCTAGGTTTTCTTGCACTATTTGTAACAAATTTAGATAAAATATTTGAAAATGTAAACAATTTGATCAATTTAGTAATTTATTACAACAAATACTCTGAATTTTCAGCATTTACGTTTAACAATTTTAAAGTCAATAGAAGATATTAAACAAAATATATTTTTAAATTTCGGATCTTTTTCGAAATACTTGACCATGTCTTATATTTTAAAAGCACTAGCGTTAATCAGTTTTATTTTTTCGATCTTATTATGACATTCCATTTGTAACGCATCGATAAATGGATTTGCGTCTATGTGTTTAATGCAAAAGATTTCTTACTTTTGTCGAATTGTAGGAATTTATTGAAAAATTTTTTTTAACAACTTAATATTATATACGTTTCAATTTTAAATTTTAAAATTAAAAATATCTATCTTTTTTAAATCTGGTAATAACTCTATAATATGGAGATAGTAAATACGTGGCTTCTTTAATAAGAATGAGAAGTAAAAAACACTTTTGTGCAGTTTACTTGTTTTGTGCATTTTTTTTTAATACATACATAAGTACGCCATCTTTGTAGATCTCTTCGATTATATTAAAGGTGCTATTACATGATTTGTTTTTTACATATGTACTGTCAAATTTTCCCAAACAAAAGTGTACACATCGTGTGATACATATGAAACATTGTTTATGTACAATACATGAAGAAAGTCACATGTACATTTTTCAATTAGAACAGGTTCTATTTTTGCATGTCAAACATGAAAATACAACACTGCTTGTGGCGAAAGAAAAACAGAGTAAATTTTAAAGATTAATATTGAAAGAAATATAAATTGTTTAGTATTAACAATTAAAAAATATATAACCTTTTTTTTAACAATAAATTTTTGTAAATTCACAAATTAAATCAGCTGTTGTTTACACTTAGAGGCTATGTCATACGGAAATACATATGCACGTGTGATAGCAAAAATTATGAATCGTATGTAAAAGACAATTTTGACAGACATGAGGAATTTCATATGGATAAAAAAAGTGACAGTACATATGTAAAAAATACTTCGTGTAATAGCACCTTAAGTAAGTTTGTAAATAAAAAGAATATTAAAATATTATAAATGTAAACATAATTGATTTTAGAAAAATGTCCGATTCGTTTTTCGATGATGCTGAAAACAAATCAAAGAAATACAGAAACCAAAGCTTTTACTCAAGTTAGTTGAGAGATGAGAAGCTAATGGGATAGAACAGGTCAAAGATGACGACTTTAAATACAGATGCAAGGCTTGTGAAAAAATATTAAATTGCGATAAATCAGATCTAAATATACATGCTAATAACCAATGTCTTAAAAAAATATCTTTTAAAACCAACAACCAAAATTCTGTTTACGTTATAAGATCCCATTTGCAAGCCATTTTAATTAATTGTGTAAATTTTAAATGCACATCTAGCCATATAAAAGATGAATTATACAGAATAGTAAAAATATTTTTTTTATAATATCTGTTGATTTTTTATATTGTTTTTATGTAATTCTAATGATATTCTTATCTTATTTTTTACGATATTTTTTTCGTTTTTATGTTATTTTTGCATTATTGAAATTGAAAATTAACAAATTAAAAATAATTTTTTTTTTGAAAAATTGAAAAAAGTAGTGTAGGGAAAAATGTAGAGAGAAAAAAAGTGGGTGTAGGGAAAAAAAGGGATTTTTTTTCATTAGCGTAGAGATTTCTGTAAAAATCTCCTGGCATCACTGGTACCTATTAAAAAACAATGTAAGATTTCACAAAACAATGCGCTTTGTTCAAAAGCTTTCATAAGACTAAATGAAATTGTTACTTATGCATGAAACACATAGACGACAGAGGCTACACAAACACACAGATACAAATGCTGCTGGCTATAATTGTAGTCGTGTAGTCAACTACTTAATTTTTTGGGAAACGACAGCAACATATAACAACAATATAAATAGCTGTTTTTATACAAAATCATTTTTAGTAGTGCCAATTATATTTTTTTTTAACTTTATTAAAATAGAAAAACATGTATGATTCTATATAAAATTGTCTTAAATATATTACTTATTTATAATGCATTATTATAACGTAAAAATAAATAAATAAATTTACTTATTAATAGAATTATTATAGCATTTCATTTTGCGATTAATTTTTTCAACAAAATAAAATATTTCATAGCACTAATATCTTTTACATATTTTGTTATATTGTCAACACTATTTTAATTTTGTAGCCAACAAAAACAGAAATTAGCCTAAGTTAACTACAGCAGCAAAAGTGGTCATGTAGTCGTGTAGCTGTGTTGGTGTCAAAATAATCGTTTTCATATAAACGTGTGTATTTTATTTTTGACAGGCTGTAGTCGTGTAGCCGCTGTCGTCTATGTGTTTCACGAAAGAGTTCGGCTAACTGGTGCCATTATGTATATGTGTGTGTAAACAAAAATATACGATATCCTAGTAATCATTTCGAAGATTGTTTTAACAAAAATCATCTTACTGTGTCTTCTTCGAGCACGTTTGATGATTAAAAACTGATTAATCACATGCGGTATTAGAAAAAGATTAAGAAATGATTTTTGCTTACTCTTAAAAAGTGATTTATAGAAAAATGACATTAAATATGACTCAAAAATAAGTCGAAATTAATCAGAAAATTGGATAAAAAAGGTTCTCAAGATGAGTCCGGGGTAAGATAATATTTCCTCCCAACAAAAGAATATTTTGTGATCAGCAAAAGAGCGCATTTATGACTGTTTTAATAGCACAGAGGAGTCAAAAAAGACTCCACATGATCACTTATTACATAAAATGTTTACTGGGATTTTATTCACTATCTGTAGAAACAGTTTTTTAAGTAAAACAAATCTGCACACAATTTCAATTCTATTTCGTTTACAATGATACGATCACTTTGTTTACTAGCTAGTAGTAAAATAAGAAAATAGTATTATAATACAGCGTAATGATGAATTGTACTTCTCAATTAGTTTATTTTTAATGTGCCATAAGAAGTTCGGTTTGTGCTAAGAAATGAATGAATATATGCTTCCCAGGGCGAAGCTTAATCATTGCACTTTGATTGAGTTGAGCCCGCGACTATTCCTGATGTGGATAGCTCGTGCCTACAATTTTTGGTAGTTGGGAATGGCGTTTGTGCAAAGGGAAGCATGAACACTTGTTTCCCAGAGCGAGGCTTAATCATTGCACTTTGATTGAGCTGAGCTCCGCGATTATTCCTAATGCGGAATAAATCGGGCATTAAATTCTCGGTAGTCCGGGAATGGCGTTTCCTGCGCCAAACATTAAATAATAAATTTTAAAAATGTATTATAATTAAATATTATTGACATTTATTATCATCTGAGAAAAAAATTTTTTTTTAAACACCAATTTTTAACAGGGTAGAATTTTATGGTTTCAATACTACTTTTGAATGCAAGTATGTACTAAAAGTAGAACCCTTAAAATCATACTATTTTTGGCAACCCTAAAAATTTCAATATTTTGTATAAATAAAATAATTTATATTTTATTATTTTTAATATGCGCTTATTATCGAAATACATATACAGAATATATGAATGTTATTTATAGTATTTTGATATTTGCAACAGTTGTCTTTATGTATTAATTTGTATTATTTTGTGATCTTATAAAAATCGCAGAATATTGATATTGATTTTATATAGTTTCTTTTATTAATTAACTAACTTAAATATTACACCATAAAATGTTGATATTGGTGAACAACAAGTACAGCTGTGACAAAATACAAAATTTAGAATAACAATATAGGAAAACATCATATTTTTTTTAACTTTTCAGTGATTTCTCGGCACCTATGAAACCTATTGTCACGATTTAAAAAACAGAAACCTTCTCGTGGTGTTGGTGTATCATTCTCATTAACAACAAGCGCCTTAGCTGTCCTATTGAGAACGTTATCGTGACAAGAACAACATAGTCAAATCATATTTTTTCAAGACTTTTTTTACTCCATCGTTCAATTCTCGGGACCAGATAAACCGATTTGGACGATTTTAAATAGCAAACTTTTCAGGATGTTACTGAATCATTTTTTATACCAACGAGCAACCTAGTTGCCCGATTGAAGCCGTCATCGTGATTTCCACAGACGGACAGACGGACAGACGGACAGACGGACAGACGGACATCGCTATATCAACTCCGCTTGTTATAAGGATCACAAATATATATATTTTATGGGGTCCGGATTTTTTTTTCTAATTATTACAAACGGAATGACAAACTTATATATACCCTCTGCACACTGGAGTGGAGGGTATAACAAAAGAAATTAGTTGATAAATTGAACTTAACAAAGGAATTTAATCAGCTCATTTTTAAACTTGCTAGCTTTGCTTATGATTTGAAGTCGATGAGGAAGAAGGTTCGAAAGACTAGTGGAGTAAATGAAAAACTGACGTTGTGATTATATTTTTGCTCCGAATAGCTCTTGAAAATTGTATCCTTTTATAAAGGTAAAAAGGTAACGTTGATGTAATAATTTTGTTTCGAAATATAAGGCTTTTAAATTAAGAAAATCTTCAAAACTCATTTGATTTATCTGATATGAATAAATAGATATAGATTCACCGCATCCTTTGTTGTAAATATATCTAGCAATAATGTTGTAAGCAAATTTTAGTTTTCTAAAGTCATTACTATCGCAGTTTGCATAAATTTCGCAGCCATATAATAAAACGGGGATGAGATACGTTTTAGCTAACAATATATGTACGTACATATATTAAAAGGCGTGGAGGATTTCATGACCCAAAGATATCGAAGCATTCCATATATGAGTCATTCCATGTCAAACGGTACGATTTTGGGAAAAATTTAACGCAATGGTTTAGATTTTTATGCAAATTTGCATATTTGGTCCTCTAAAAAATATATATCATTCCCGATGAGAAAAAAAAATATAAAAATTTTTTTTCAAATGTTATGACCAATTGAACTTTGGTGAAATGGCGATTTTTTCAAAGAGGTGTGTTCATTCAGTCGCATGTAACTCCTGAAATACCTGACGGATTTTAATATGCTATACCTTGTTTTGAAGGTAATTTCAATTACTTCTAAAATACCAAAGCGGTATGGCATAACCCCGTAGCATTTTTTTAAGTTTATATAATTTTAATCCTTTTTCGATTTCCAAACTGATTACATTTTTTTTTTTTTGAAAATTTGAAGGCGTGTTCTTATAGGTCTTTTTTATCGACTGTGTGAGTTTTGAAGTGGTGAAATAATGCGTTCTATTTTTTTACGAATTTTTTCCGAAATATCTTTTCCACAAGCAACAAAAATTGCTGTGAATATAGAAAAAAAAAAATATTTTTCAATAGTTTATTAACACAAGATATACAAACAACAACAAAACAAAGAAAACGTAGTTGATGGAGATTTAGTAGATTTCAGTCATGTGTAATATTTACAATAAAAAAAGAAAACAAAAAATAGAGTAAAGAAATAAATGTTACGCGTTGTATACCATCTTAATACAGTACTGCTCAGAAGATGATGTTGTCTGAACTTTAATTTTTTGATTGGATTGTGGAATAAATGCGTGGTAGCCAAAAGTTCCAGAAATTGTTTTCGCTTTGTCAAAGCGCTCCTTAAGGTGTCTCGCCCTATCTTCATATTGATGGTTATTAAAGAAGTCTGAATGAATATTCTTCACGTTTTTATTCACCCAATCATAAAATTTGACGGCACTAATAATGGAAGTTATGAGGCTGGACAAGCTTGCACGTGCTGCTAATCTTTTGACTGTTCCTCCCAGACCATCGCAGGGCCCTTCGCCATGAGACGTCGTAAAAATTGAAATTCCGCTGGTATTCCAAAATCATCTACGTGGAACGTCAGATTTAAAAAGTTTTTCTTGTTTTTGTATTGTGCGCGTGCACCATCAGAAAAGTAAAAAATTTTGCTTACAGGTCCTAATATTTTATTTAAAAATCTTACAAGCCCCTCCTGGAATACATGCACTGCTATTGTATTATGTTTCAGACATTCGGGTATTGCAGCGTAATTACAATGAACTTCTTGATTGTCTTTTTTATAATATATTGCGATTGGATGGATTGTAACCTGGTCGTTATTCCAGTGAGCGCCTTGAATTGAGTCCTGAACCACAAAGGCATAGTTCTCTGAAAAATCACATACAATGATACATTCTAAAGGCTGTAGATTTGCCTTCTTTCATTAAAAAAATTTACTCTGATGTTTTGCTACATATGAATGTGTCAACAAGCGACGCAATTTTTCCGAAAGCTTTTCAATGAATTCATCATTAGTAGACTGAAAGTTTTCGAGGGAACTTCTATCGACTGTCACCCACTGTTTGTAAGAAATCGTGTCCACCATATGGTTGTCAAAAACATCCTTTAGTTGCTCTGCAAGAAATTCACTCCCAGGACACGTATCACATTTTAGGTAGTAGCAGTTAGTTGTTGGAGGATTGCAAATTATGCTAAAAAGACAATCTTTATAACTAGTAATACGTAATGTATATCTAGTGAGCCTTGCCAGTCCTGCACCATCAATCATTAGTTTGACGTTTTCATGTATGCAACATACGCAAACAGACTGGGTACCACTTGCCCCGGCTAATACACAATACTAAGGTTTTAACTCGGCAAATTTTGAAAATTGCACTTTTGCCTCAGGATGTCTTTCTTCAAAAAGGGCTTGTGCTTCCTTTAAATAACATAGCACTAATTTCTTCTGGATCTTTTTTCTTTGTATTTCCTATTTTTATTGATACGCACTCCTATATTCCAGGCATTGTTCGACTTATATCAGGGCATTCATAAAAATCTAAAACTTTTTGTTTATCTTCGTCACTGATTGTTCTTCCTGGGCGTGGATTCGGAGAAGTCAGTATACCATTTTCTTTGGCAATTTTTTTCGCAACCGAAATCATGCGTCTGGATGCTCCAATGAAAGTATCTTCAATCTGACTAAAACTCCAGTCTGAGACAAGAGTTAATATTTTAATTTTCCTTTCTGTTGCACTTGCAAAATTTTCTTTAAGTGTTTCTAATATTGAAGCATTTTCTGTTTCATTGTCAGGAACATCTTCTCTGTCTTGATTTGAATTTTGAAACGCGTTCGTTTATCAAATTAACAATTTTCTGTTTTTTAATGGCGTTATATTTTTTCTGCTTAAGTTTTCTTTTGTTTATAGGTGATTCGTTATACGAGCGCAATGACTCATTCAACTTCACGAATGCACTTTCCTTGGAATAATCGCTGTCAATAGACATATTGTCATTTATTTCCACATCAGAAGCAATATCTACGCCGGTTTCACTGACTTTACTTAATTTAATACGGCAATTAGCACAAATTCTAACCCTGCCATTTAATGATTTATGTTTTAATTTTCGTTTACATTCAACAACACTTGAGCATGTTTTGGTAGAATTTTTCTTATGATATCTTGATTGAAACGGGTTGCAACAAACATCAAACCGAGGTGGCATTTTGATTTTTAAAAACTTTTTTTTAATATTTTTTCTCTGAACTTCAAGAAATTCTGGTTGACAATAAAAACGCGAATGACTTTAACAATTAATCTAATGTCGTCCGGGCACAGCAATGATAGAATATACATTGCAACTATGACTAGAAAAACATTTGCATCAATGCAAAGTATGTATTTGTATTAAAAGTATACACAGTAGGTGTTTCCAGTAGTTTAATGAAATTGTTCGCAAATTAGTGTGTGCAATTGTTTTTGTTGTTCTTATTGTTGTATTAATAAGCCAAAGAAAAATATTACCATTCTGTTAACTATTCTAAGTAAATTCACAGAAATTTTTGTTGCTTGTGGAAAAGATATTTCTGAAAAAATTCGTAAAAAAATAGAACGCATTATTTCACCACTTCAAAACTCACACAGTTGGTAAAAAAGACCTATAAGAACACGCCTTCAAAATTAAAAAAAAAAAAATGTAATCAGTTTGGAAATCGAAATAAAAGGATTAAAATTATATAAACTTAAAAAATGCTACTGGTTATGCCATACCGCTTTGGTAATTTAGAAGTAATTGAAATTACCTTCAAAACAAGGTATAGAACATTAAAATCGGTAAAGTATTTCAGGAGTTACATGCGACTGAATGAACACACCTCTTTGAAAAAATCGCCATTTCACCAAAGTTCAATTGGTCATAACATTTGAAAAAAAATTTTTATTTTTTTTTCTTGAAACACGTATAAAGTATTTTTAAGAGAAGAATGCATACAAAAACTGGCGAGACAATCCAAGCTAGTGATGTAAAAAATCCGTACCGTTTGACATGTCATGAGAAGGTATTTTTTTGATGAAACCGAATTAATATGAAAAGTGTATATATACATAGCTCCTCTTCTCAACATAACTTATAGGCTTTTCACACTTACTGCGTTTCAGCGAAACCCCAGAAATTCGCTCTCTTGAGATGGCTTCGAAATCATAGTGTTCACATTATGTTTTTGTTATTTACTGCGGTTTCATTTGACATTTCTCATTTCTGCAGCAAGTTTGTTTTGATTGTAAAAAAAATGAATTTAATTTTAATAATATATGAGTTTATATCATTTTATATTATATCATTTTATATTATATTATTATTTATATTATATTATTTTTATATTATATTATTTCCTGTTACCGCGGAGCTGCAGAATCTTGTCTTCCCACAGCTCAAGCAGAATTTGCTCTGCCGTGTCCGTCCATTGGCTTCGCTTTTTGTACTTCTTTCTTTGGTTTCTATTTAAATAAAATGAAATTTTTATAATGAAAAGTCAATATAAAATTAAGATACTCACAATATATCACTTATTGGCTCCATTTTTTCTTCTGTAATTAGATAAAATTAAATGTTTTGCATTAATAACAATAAATAAATAAATAATAAATAATTACTTACCAGCACAAAGTAATCACGAAATATAAACAAACAAAAATTTTTTTTTTCATTATTTTTCTGACATAAGCAATGCAAATTTTTTCATTTTAATGCTTTTTTTAAGTACTATTGGAGAGCAACTCTGTTCTTTCTCTTGTGTTTACTATGATTTTAAACAAATCACAGTAAAATGAGCAAAATGTCTGCGTTTCTTTTATATGGAATTATGCGTGATTTATAGTGTGATTTAGTATGCATATCATGAAAGAGAGCAAAACGCTGGCGTTTCCTGAAACCGCAGTAAGTGTGAAAAGCCTAATAAATTACTGATCTCAATTTTAGGATTCTAAGAAATATATAGCTGATGGCCCCGGCAGCCAATGTTAGTCTTATATTCATGTAAGTTTAATATCATGTAAATAAATAAATAAATAAGAAATATATTTCTTTTGCTACATTCTTCAATAAATCCTCTCATATTTTTTCTTTTTTTCTGTTTTTACCTCAGAATTACCTTTAGTTTGCAATTGATCCCAATATATAATATCAGTTGAAAGTTTTCACGGCATGCCAAGTCACCATTTAGAGAAAATTTCTGCTCGTTAAGGCATTTTAATAGTTTAACAAAAACTAATTATTTATTCTGAATTGTCTAAGAAATGACATAAACAATCGCCACTTTTGTAAAATAATGCTGGAAATCTCTTTTTATGAATAATGCTTCCAAGTAATATTTGCTCATTAATAAACTTAATATTCTATGACAGCATTAGTCTAATTGACATGTGCGGACCAAAATATGTAAGAAAAAAACGAAAATATGAAGAACTTTAATAATTATGACCATATTTTCTGCTAAAGCACCTAACTTAATTACCACTTGCTTAATAACAGAGAAGATATGATTAAAAAAAAAAAAAAAAGAAAAATAATGAGACAAAAACAATACAATTGATATGAATTTTTAATGGAGGCCGGCTTCAGCAATATAACTACTTAAAGACTCGTTTTTAATGGACATAATGTGTCCAAGTGGACATAAATAACTCTTTAACAATAAGATGATGATGGTGATGATGCTATTGGTTATCTCTTATAATTTATGTTGCAGCTAAAGACCATAAACAATTTTTTAACAAATACCATAAAACCTATTTCAATTAATTAATTTTAATTAGCAGAAAAAATTGTAATTTTTAGGCAGACTATTTTGATTAATTTTCGTAAACATCTTAATTAGTTTAAATATTTATTGTTTAAGGATTTTCTTTTTACAGTACAACTTTTTTGAAACACAACTGGTGTTGAAAAAAAAATCGCTACCACCCCTTTATTGAAATATTGATTGCAATTAATTAAATTGTTAATGACAACTTAACAAACTTTAGTGCCACCATACAAATGTCTTGTTTCAAGTAAAATGTTTGTTAGCAAAGAAATGACAAGCTACCTTTTTATGGTCTTATTGGTCATATATTTCTTAAATGAAAAATTAATTAAAATGTCTTTTTGTATAAATTTTTCCTTTTCAATAACTATGAGTGTTTAAAGTACCATGATAAATTTGCTGGATTTATTGTGTATTTTTTATTGTTGCTTTAATTATGTTTGATTATATAGCCAGTCAAAAAAGTTAACGTACACCCAAAATTAAGAAGATGAAAAAATATTGGAACATGTATTTAAATCTGAAATATCTTATATACATTATCAATGTAGAAAAGCAGAAATAGGAAAAAAACTAAAATTTTAGATACATCCATATGATGCAGGGCATTCAACTTTATTGAAAAAACAAGTAAGAGTGTTAAATTCGGCTGTGCCGAATCTTTAATACTCTCCACCTCGGTTTGAGTATTGATAATAAATGTAAACAAAATATTGGAAAAAGTAAACAATTTGTTAAACTTAATACCAAATTATTTAAGAAAATTCTTTGGGTTGGTTTTCGACTTTTCTATTATATCGGATTTATTTCGGTGTTTGCTTTTTGGTCATCCTGGTTGCTGATCGCCATGCATTTAGGTTATATACCTATATGCATGCGTTTCCGGTTATATGACATAACTTCTCGTTTAATTTAGTTTTTGCTAATTAAATAGCACGCCCTAACCTCCATTGCAAAGGTAATGGTTGTGTAGAGTGGCATTAAATCGTGCTAATTGGAGATGGCTGTATAGTTTCTTTTAACTGGCCAGATATTTCTTCATTGTGGCCATATAGGTCGGATGGAGTAACAAAATAAAATATAAAATATTTTGAAAACATAGAGAATAAATTTATAATACTAAATAATCAAATTAGGGATGCCAAACGCAAAAAACCAAAAGTCCCAAACATTTTAAATAAAAGTATTTAATGTTATCTTTATTTTCTGAAAAACTTCAAATTTTCATCCAAAAAAAAATTGTGAAAATTTATATATAAATAAAAAATAACATTCTCATCAAATTACGTTTACTTATGTAACAATTTTTATGTTAGCAATTCTTAAATATCATTTGAGGTTTTCTTAAATTCATTGAATTTAAATTAATATTTTATGTAGTGCGATTCTGTAAATTTCAAATTCAACGATCTGACAATCGCAAAATATATCGACAGCTATTGTTGTTTGCACTAAGGATTAAGTGATTCGCTAAGTACATACATCTTAACGATAGTCGACAAATCTGTTTTTCTATTTATTTAAATTGTAAACTAATGGCACCTCTGTCAAAATAAGCGAAAAACACAAAGAAGAATATCTCTATTTTTTTTTTACTAATATTTCTGTTTATTTATTTGAAAATGAAATAATGAATTGAATATGCTATTTAATTTTTTTATTTATAGAAAAAAGTTTTTTAATAGAAGCAAAATATTTTCACTATTTTACGATTTTTATTTATGTATGACGACATTGCAACCTAAAAATTTAAGTTTTTATCGATTGAATAAACAACACAACAGCTGACTTTAACAATAGCGAATATCGTTTAAAAATTTTACTGATAATTTTGCAATTTTCTTTTTTTTACGATTCGACTATCGTTAAAAGAAGTTACTGAATCGCGGTACTGAAAAGTTATTAATATCTCCTGAATGGCAATTTTTTTTTTAAATGTAAACATTTTTAAATGTAAACATATTTGGTGTTTTTTTTTTTTGGAATTTCAATGTGTTTAACGAATAAAATTTATATATTAAAGATACAATTGATGTCTTCTAAATTTAAAATTATTATTTCCGACGTTTTGTTATGATTTTCTGAAATTCAATTAATATTTTCTAATTTATAATTTGAAATTTTAATTCCAGTTTTTAGAATTGATATTTTCTAAATTTGAATGGAAAGTTTAAAAAATGCAATTTTGTATTTATGTGAATAATAATGCTTTAGTAATTATAGACAATTTTTAAAAATTAGATGTAATCGCAATCAGATATTTTGTAGGTAAAGCAGAATAATAATTCTATATAATTATGTAGAAGTGTTTTGAAAGCAAAAAACTCGTTGATGAACTCGGTTACTCAATTTTGTAAAGACAACAAAAAGTTAATATGCCAAGCTTATGTTCATATTTGTAAAAGAATAAAGAAAAAACGTATGAAATAAAAGACCAGCCCGTGTATACTCTTAATATTGTTCTGTATGATATCTAGTTGAAAATATTGACATTCATGTGAAAATAGAAATAACTATTGCAAAGCTAATTAGAACAAAAATTGTGGCGCCATCTACTGTGGCATAGTCACGCTGAGCAAAATGAAGTGACACTCTGTTAATGCAAAAGCAATGTACTTTCCCCACAACAAAATATTGCAGAATTTTATGTAAATAAAATAATATACCGATTTATTTTTAACATGCAGTTGTTATGGATATACATATATACATACATACATATATATAATATATGTATATTATTTGTATTATTTAATATGTGTATGTATGTGTATGTAAATATTACATACAAAAAATACAACATCAAACGTTATTTTTGTGTTTTTCTCTTTAAAGGTGCTAATACACGATGTGTTTTTTACATATGTACTGTCAAATTTTCCCACAACAAAAGTTGTACACATCGTGTGATACATATGTAACATGGTTTATGTACAATACATGTGGAAAGTCACATGTACATTTTTCAATTAGAACAGGTTCTATTTTGGCATGACAAACATATAAAAATACAACACTGCTTGTGGCGAAAGAAAAACAGAGTAAATTATAAAGATTAATATTGAAAGAAAAATAAATTGTTTAATATTAATTAACAATTAAAAAATATATAACTTTTTTTTAACAATAAATTTTTGTAAATTCACAAATTAAATCAGCTGTTGTTTACATTTAGAGGTTATGTCATACGGAAATACATATGCACGTGTGATAGCAAAAATTATGAATTGTATGTAAAAGAAAATTTTGACAGACATGCGGAATTTCATATGGATAAAAGAAGTGACAGTACATATATAAAAAACACATCGGTTAATAGCACCTTAAATAAATTAATACATAAATTTTTTTTGCTAAATTTACATTTGGGCAATTCACAACAGGTGTTGTATATTGTATGTTGTATTGAAATGCACAATACAATCATTTGTTGTGAACACTCAGTTGTATTTTCATATTGTAAAATGCTTTCTTTAGTAATTTTCGATCCAACGAGGAAAAATCGCTTCGTCGCTTCTGCTATTTTGTATAAGAGAAAACACTTGTCAGTGTTTGCTTTTTGGTCGTGAGATATACCCTGGAGTTTTAGTTACGTACCTCTTGCTTTTTAATTTATCATGAAAAAAAAAAAAAATGTAAAATGTTTTGGTTGGTACTGAAAGAGAAAATACATACTAAAAAAAATATAAACATTAATTTTTATATAAATAAACTTATCGATGTATTTGCGTTATTTGCATTATTTGCCATATTTTATTTTATAATTATTTATGCTGATAAAATTCTATGTATTTGTTTTTTCTTTTTCATAAAAACTGGCATTCACTTGGAACTGATATGTTATGATACAATATACAACATTTACTAATCATAGCAAATGAAGTTGGATCGTGTATCAGATTTTTCAGTGAAAATTACCAACAACAATTTTACACTATTGTAAAGTGATATACGATACCACAGATACAACGATATATTACCCATTGTGAATTACCCAAAGGTTTTTTTTTTTTTTTATTAACAACTAGGTATTTTAGCATTATTTGCTTTAGATGTTGGTGAATTTTTACTCCCTTTATATTAACTCGTAGTGCCTGCTTGTCGAAAAAATTTTGGATCGCTGTTAACCACTTTCCCGTGACCCAATCGATCTGAAATTTTGCAGGCAGGCTCGTGGCAATGCCAAAACAATGGAAACTCTTAAATTTTTCTACCAGAGTTGATAAAAAAATGTACAAAGGGTTTGTTTTTATTATATTATTACCACAACGACTACAAAAACAACAAGTACAGCTATGACAACAATGCAACATTTAGAATAACAACAAGAACAATATAGAAATATCATGTTTTTCATTTTTTTTTTACTTTTTCAGAGATTTCCCTGGACCTGATCCACCGATTTTAATGATTTTTGAAATAGAAATCTTCCCATGAATTTGGTGAATCATTCTCACTAAAAATGATCACCCTAGCTATCCTATTGAGGGCATGATCGTGACAAGAACAACATAGAAAATTATATTTTTTCAAGACTTTTTTTAGTTCTTCATTCAAATCTCGGGCCCTAATCGACAGATTTGGACGATTTTAAACAGCAAACTTCTCAGGATGCTAATGAATCATTTTTATGTCAACGAGTACCCTCGTTGCCCGATTGATGCCGTCATCGTCATTTCCACAGACGGACAGACGGACATCGATATATCAACTCCGGTTGTTATAAGGATCACAAATATATATATTTTATGGGGTCCAAAATTTTTTTTCTAATTATTACAAACGGAATGACAAACTTATATATACCCTCTGCACACTGGAGTGGACGGTATAATAAAAATGCCATTTTAAAGAACGTACTTTTTTATTCAAAAATGATATTTAATATATTTCACAGTTTGTTGTACTGATTTTGCATAAAATAAAAAGTAAACAAGTAAGACTATATGATACCCTATACCATGATTTAGAGACCCTATCTCTTCGGTCCAACTAATTTGATATAGAAAATAAGCATAAACCAAATTTGAGTGGCATTGATATTAATTTTTTTGGCTGCAGATATGAAAAATTTCATATCGAGTGTTATTTCTGTATGAGGACTAGGTCGAAATATGGATCGATCCTGACCATATTTGGTAAAGTCACTTATATTTTGAAAAAATAAATACAAACCAAATTTGAGAAAAATCTGTGCACTATTTTTGTTTTTTTTTTATAGATTTAAGTGAAGATCGGGAAGGAGCGCTATATGGGGCCTTTGACTAAAAATTGTCCTATAGAAATTATTTTTGGACTACTGATTAATGGATATAATAAACACATACAAATCCAATTTGACTGAGATCTATATGATAATTTGGATCTTATGGCAATTTATGTTGATTTCATAACGGTCATTAGTATGGGGGTTAGGTCTGAACATGGATCGATTCTCATCGTTCATCCTATGGCCGATGAAAGCTTATATACCAAACTTCATCAAAATATATTCATATTTGCGACCTGCAGTTTCATTACAAGGTTTACATGGACACACAGACGGACGGACGGACATCGCTAAATCGACTCAGAAAGTGATTCTGAGTCGATCAGTATAATAAAAGATGGGTCTAGGTCAAATATTTTTGGTAGTTACAAACAGCAGCACAAAGTCATTATACCCAAACCACATGGTTGTATAGGGTGTAAAAAACATATATCTGTGGTCACAAGCGACAACCGCCTAAGTCGACTTAAGAACGATTTTAGTTATGTATGTTATCATATTCTACTAGAATCGCTTTATATTTACGTGAAATTCTCACTTTTCTAACCCTGTTATTTAAAAAGTTATTAATGAAAACATACTGACCTAAGTCGTAATAAAGCCCCATTACATTTATATAAAAAGCTATTTTTCTCGAAAGCATGATTTTCGAGTTAGGCGGTTATTGCTTGTGACCGCAGATATTTCTACATTGAGCAGCTTATTTGATGCAGCATAATATCACTTATAAACTAACATAATCTTTGATTTTTTCAATACTTTTAGTATTTGGTTTGATAACCCTTTTGAGATATAATATCATTAAGACGATTTTGCGTTGAATCATTCAGTTTTTGTGTAGTTTCTGGCTGAATTTTACTCCATTCCTCTCGTAATGCTGTTTTTAAGCTTTTTTTTTCTAGAAATGTTGTGTTTGCGGTTGTTAGTTTCTAACAACGCCCATAAATTCTCGATAACATTTAAGTCCAAAGGCTTTGTAACTCTAAAAAGAACATCCGTTAAACAACTCAACTTTTTGGAAAGAAGTTGGCTCTACTAAAATAACAGTTCTGTACAGCGTTGCATAATTCGCGCGATTACCATAATCTGAAATGTACTAAAAGTTTTTCTGGCACTTATATTTGTCCTAATGTGTTTTTTGCATTGTAACCAAATATTAGAATTGAAGTAGAAACCTTCCGTAAGTTATTTTGAAAAACAAGTAAAATTCCCACTGTCTTTACCGTAAAAACCTATTAACATTTTAATTAATAATTTTATTATTTTTTTATAAAAATAAAAAAATCTTATTTTCGATCTTTATCATTTTAATGATTGAGATTGAAATTATTAAGGCTCAAAATCAAATGGTTTTACTTTAAATAAAGCAAAAACATTGGCACATTTGTTTCAAAAAACTGATCTATGCATGACAGGTTATACAGCTGGTTCGGGAAGAGTCACCAACCCTCAACAGTAACCAAAAGCAGTAGATAGTTTGTTTGTTAAAAATTGTACAACCTGTCATGTAGAATATAGATCAATTTTTTGAAACAAATGTGCCAATGTTTTTGCTTTATTTAAAGTAAAAACATTTGATCTTGAGGCTGAATAATTTCAAACTCAATCATTTTCATTAATATTTAAAATTTTCATCTTCAAGAGCACGGCTACTTTTTCTAGCAAGTGTAAATGTTTTTTTAAATGCTGCGTACCTGGATTATTTGTTGACACAATATTTCTTTGGAAGTTTTAGTACATCGGCCAGCTTAGTTAAAGAGATTGAGGCCACTTTAACAATAATTGGGCCATATTTGCCAAGTTAATATTCCAAAATCTATTTTTCGTTTCTCATGGAAAATGTTCGAATAATTGCTGTTTAGATTTCTGGCTTTTCAGCCCATAGTGCCAGTAGTGTTGGTGTCGGCATATGTCGCTTACTTGAGTTGACAAAACGTTTTTTGTCTTACCATATAAGTATGTTTAATAGCTTGTAACGGATAAACTTAGTTTTTTTTTTCATTATTAATAACATTCTTTTATTTGTCAATATTTTTTATAGTTAATAAATTGGAAAATAATGTTGTTGAAATTATTTACAAATATGTCGTTAATCAATTTTCTTACTTAGGTCTTCTCAAATGGATGTACTTTGTAATTATTTCACCGTCGCACAGTGGACCATATTTTGAGAAGGCGGCCAAAAATCATTTTTTTTTGTTACCGATTTTAAAGTTATGTTATTCATTTGAAAGCGTATACAAGTAAACCTCGGGAGCCAAAAAATTGCGACTCTATCTCAACTATATCACAGCGAACAGGGTCTTCGAAAATGGGCTTTCTCAGTATTTTGCTAAAATTAAAAATTTCTTTGTAAATTTTTATTTTTGAATGACTGTAACTTTTTTGATTTAAAAGGTTTTGAAGTGAAATAAATTTTGTATAATTTTTTGGCTTCCATACTATTAATGTTAAAAATGTAAAATCACATTCCGAAATTTAAAAAAAAATTTTTTAAAAAAGGTCCAAATTTTCCGAAAATCTCCTACTTAATAGAGCATAACTCCTGCCAGTCAAAAGCAGTCAGAAAAAATCTTGCACTCTTCTATAGTCCGAACCCTCCCCTATACTCTTATACCCCATTATACACCCACCAGTTTCCGCCCGTGTGCACCAGAACAATTTTTCTGACCCAAGGTTAGATATTTTCTGCAAAATTTATTAATACAAAAGTTGGCCACTATGTGGTTAGGATATATTAAGTTTGAGGTGACGTTTGTAACTGCCAAAAATATACGGATCAACTCAAAAACACTTTCTGAGTGAAACGATTAAACGATGTCCGTCCGTCCGTCTGAGTGTTATGAATACAAAAGTTGGTCGTACCGGTGCACCGCGGTGTATTTTTTTGCGTGTCGGTAGAGTTGTCAGGTGTTGTTATATACTTATAAAAAAGGGATGAGATATAGTGCGCTTAATTGTTATAGGTACATTTACATAGGTATCTTTAAAAAACATTAATAGTCTGAATTAGAGTTATATAGTTTAAATACCTGACACAATAGGAAACGATTTAAATAACAGGTAAATGGTAAAAAAAAACTATTGCGACATAGCCCTTTAAGACATGAGCAGGTATGCTTCACCTTTTAAAAGGGGTTAGGGTGTGGGTTTTTTATGCTTCTAAAAGTGGTAATAAAAGATAAAAATTTTTATTTTATATAATTACAAGAAAGAGTATTTATAATAATGTTTCCACAATTATTATTCATTTCAATTTGTGCAGTGGCTAAGTACTGTTACAGAGATCTGGCAGATATTTATTTTCAACGAAATGATGTAGACGATGTTATTTTGCACATAGTGAGCAACGACTTCTTTAAGAATTGTAACCTAGAAGACATTGAAATGCACAAAGGAAAAATTACTAATTTTGCATCGAATTTGAAAAGACGGTACATTGAATGCTCTCATAGCAAGGTAAAGATGTACAAACGTTCCAAGACTGGTTAATAAAGGAACTTATTTTTGAGAGTGCATCTAAAACTGGCAACGAAAGTGGAAAAAACGGTCGACCAGCAAAACCAATTGACGGATGTAGTGAAAGATGTCGAAGGCGCAAGCTGGAGAATATCAATGAAGAAATTTCTCAAAGAATTATTAAGAATTCATTTTTGCACCAAATTCAACCAACCCATTAATAAAAAAAATAAAATTGAAATAATTGAAAAAATAGTAGAAGCGAGCCCAAGGCGCACAAAGAGGATTTTGAAAAGCATTCCTACACCAATTGAAGATAAGAAATTTTCGCCGGAAAAAGCGTTCGCCCTATTTTTGGATTTGAAATTGACCAAAAATCAATATAAGGAATTGCGGAAGCGAACCAATGAAAAGAATTGTGGGATTTTTCCAGAGTATCGAGATTTAGTTTCTGCCAAAAAAGAATGCTTACCTTCACAATCTGCTATTAGTGTCACTTCAACATCAGCAGAAATAAAATTGCAAGATCTCCTTGAACATACTGCAGAACGATTGCTAAATACGCTTCATACTGATCATTTAAAAAAATTGGTAATGGCAGCATTACTTTAATTTCTAAATGGGGATGTGATGGATCCTCTGGTCAGAAACAATACAAGCAATTTAATGCCGAAAATTCATCAGATGCTAATTTATTTATGGTATCTTTCGTTCCATTGCGCTTAACAAAAAGGTATAGTGTCTTAGAGCCGTCAACTAGTAGAGCAACAGAAATTGATATATGGAAAAATGAAATTCCTTCTTCAACAAAGTATTGCAGACCAATAAAATTTGCATTCAAACAGGAAACCAAAGATGTCATAACTGAAGAAGTTCAAAAATAAAAGATCAAATTAAGGAACTTCAACCAGTAATATTTAAATTTGACGACCAAGACATTGAAGAACACGATAGTTTTAAGGAAGCCTACGAATTTGGAATGTCCCGTCTTCATACTAGAATACGTTTCATGGAGCATATTTTTAAATTGGGTTATGATTTGGAATTTGGTCCGTTAGGCGAAACAGTGAGAAAAAACAAAGAAAATGAAGAAAAAAAAAAGCAAAAAAAAAACAAATTCAACAAAAATATCTACAGTTAGGCCTCGTAATCGACCAACCAAAACAAGGGGAAAGAAACACAAATGATGGAAATACTGCAAGGAGATTTTTTTCCGATCCGGAAACTGCAGCATCTATCACAGGTGTAGATCATGAATTAATAAGACGATTCAAAATCATATTACAAGTTCTAGCATGCAGCACAAAGATAAATGCAAAAAAATTTGGAGAGTACGCCAATAAAACAGCTATGCTTTATAATGAAAAATACTCTTGGAGATATATGCCATCCACAGTTCATAAAATCTTGTACCATGGGGAACAAATAATTCAAAGCAATATGCTACCAATAGGAGATCTATGTGAAGAAGCGCAAGAAAAAAGGAATAAAGACTACAGATTCTTTCGCGAGCACAACACAAGGAAAATGTCCAGATGTTGTACTAATGAAGACCTTATCACTATTTTGTTGTGCACTTCAGATCCATATATGTCCAACATTCGTCAAAAATGGAAAACTACCTCTATTGAATTAGACGAAGAAGCTAAGCAACTTCTAGAAGATGAAAATCAAGGCTATTAAGAAGAAATTTTTACTAAAATTGGTTGATTTAAAGAACTTTTTCATTACACTAACAATAAGTCACACTTTTTTTATATAGTTAAAAAATTTTCTTAATTTAAAAATTTATATATTTTGTAAATTTACAATAAAAATTGTTATATTTCATAAATTTACCATAAAAATTGATATAGAAATATTTAAAAAGACAATAAAAAAAATTTAACAAAAGCAAAAACATACGAGTTTTTCATTGAAACTTCTCTATCTTGAACCAATATAAGATAACTTTTACGTTCACTGCTTAATAAATTATATTTTAACTCGGGATCTTCAAAAAAAAAAAAAAAAAAACCTTTGGCCCTTGTGCACATTAGGACTAAAAAGTTTACGGGGGCCAAAGTTTGGCATTTTCTGAAAAAATTAACTTAAAAATTGTTAAAAAGTATTAGTTGTAAAATTAACTGAAAAAATAAGACATATTAAAAAAAACCTTTTTTTACCTTTTATAACTTGACTTTTGTACTAAAATTCAACTACAAATGAAAATGTATTTTAAACCCTCCGTAACTTTTTTTATTTTCGGTCGATAATTACGTTTTATAGCAAAACTTAAAGGCTAAAGTCTCACCTACCAAACAAAAAAAAACCGCATATCAAAATTCCAATCCAATCAAAATTTATAGATTTTTGACCGCCTTCTCGTCAAATGGTCCACTGTGCGCCGGTCTGCTTAGTTATTCATTAAGTAAATTAAACTTTGTTGGTTTCATTTTCTAAAATGAAGCATTTAGAGAAAAAAATCTAAATTTAAGAATTCATGTAATATTTTTATACCCTCCACACCACTGTGCTGAGGGTATATATCAGTTTGTCATTCCGTTTGTAACACATCGTACAATCCATTTATGATCCTATAAAACATATACTTATATTATTCATCCTTATAACAGCTCGAGCCGATACAGCGATGTCTGTCTGTCCGTCCGTCCGTCTGTCTGTTGATATCATGCTCATTCCCAAAATAAATCATTTACCTGGGTAAAGTTATGACACTATTATTTTCCATTATTTCGAACAGGTTGCTATTAAAAATTGGTTAAATCGGGTTTCAGTGTGCTAAGATATGTCCAAAGATATGAAGACGCCTCTGCAAAATTTTAAAAATTCGGTGTGTTTGTTATAATAATTTAGTATTAAGCTCATCAAATTGTTTACTTTTTAAAATATTTTGTTTACATTTGTAATAAGTAGTGCAATAAGGCCATATATTAATGTAAGCGTAAAACCCATGTGGAGTGTATCAAAGATTCTCCACAGCTTAATTTAAAATTTTTTCTTGTTTTTCATAATTTTTTTTCACCGTTGGGTTTTGCTTTATTAGTTAGATTTTAATGTTCCGCAAAAATTTTGGCTTTAAATTACCTTTCTCATTTATTTCTTATTTTGTTTTATATTTTTAACAATTTTATAACACTGTGTTTTTTAAATTTTTCATGTATTTCTTTCTTTTAATTTCTTTCCAGGTATGTAACAGCTACAGTTTTAACTCCATATTAATTTAGAAATATTCTGTATTCATCACTTTTCCCTAAAAATTATATAACTTTAAAGTAACAACTTTATATAACACTTGGATTAGTGCAAAATAATTAAGAAAACTAGTTTCTGAAATTTGTTACAAGTTAAAGGTTTGTTTGTTAAAGATTTTTGAGTTATCTCTCAAATATCTCGAAAGGGAGGAGGATCCTAATCATATGTAAAAAAAACGTTTACTCATAAAGACCCAGATAGTCTCTAATTCTATTGAGGCGTTTTAATGAATTTTATTTTTTTTTATTTTTTAATTGTTTTTAATTTTTAGTCAAATAACAATTCATTCTTAATGCTTAAATCAGCAAAGCCCTTTGGATGATGTGCTGTACCATAACAGCGTTTGGGGGCGTTTCTCTGATTACTCTCTCAAAAAATGTCATGCATTATAAGACTCAACGTAGATTAGTTGACGTACTATATATATATATATATATATATATGGTTCTATGTGTTTGTCTTTGGGAGCCACCATTATCCTGTTTGACGACACTTAATATTAAAAATGCACTTTTTACAAATAATATTATCCTGTCACAATTTCCGGTTCGAAAGATATTTGTGAACAATATTTTCAGGTATCTGGTTAGTTTGGTTAGCTTAAGTGACAGGTCACCATCTGTGAAATCAACAAAGAGAGTCAAATGGCTCCATTCTAAAAATAAAACATACAAAAGGAAAGGAATATTGCAATAATATTAGATCCAACCTGTGATATTAAGATCAGTCAGCTCTAAGACCGAACCTATTACCTCCCAAAGCTCCTCTCCTCTTTTGAGTTGTATTGAATTCTGAGCCTTCTTGTGTGTTTTTCAGTCAGCCAAACACGCGTCAACATGGCTGTAAGCTTTGATATGTCCCTTCTGCTCCTACTGAGGGGAGATTTTGTCCGTCTTAAGTTATAGTCAGGTCACGTCTGCCTCTCAATTCTGCATGTGTCAATATTTCCCATTTATTTTCCGCTAGCATCGTCCGGTAGTCTATAATAAAGTAGAATATCGAGACCACAGTCATCAGTGAAAACGGGAGTGTTATACTCTGATGTTGGCTCACTCCTAAACCAGTTCTCTATAGAAAAGAATTTGATCTGAAACAATCTTTCCAAACGAGTCTCTTGTGTTTAACGTGAGTACCTGTCGCATTTACATAAACTGACGGTGCTCTGAACAATGGATCGGAATATGCGCCGATTACCGCTTCATTGTACAGTAAACTACACTCCGGGGTACATATTTTAAGATTTGTGTATTTGGGCAAAAATCCCACCCGCAGGTCGAGAGTCGAGGTCTATCTTACAACTCCGCTATTCTATGGGTCACAGTACCCGGTTGAAAACAACTCCACATCGAGCTGAGCTCTACCCGCGTTTTTGGGTTTAAACCACAACCACCACATTACCACCCGAAGTCAGCTGGAATTAAGATTCCGAGGCTTCTGACTACCCGGGGTAGCAGATATAGCTCAGCTATGGATTTTTTAAATGATCAGATTCTAACCTTAAAATATGTGGTAACCGATTTAAAAGCCTAGCAATTGCATTTCCATTTTCCATTAACCTGTCATTACATGCAAGTTAATAGCAATAAATTGAAGTAAGGCATTCAGATGTTTGGTTAACAACGATTTCTCTGCTCGGTTCTGTCCACCATAATAAGGAGCTATGAGTGAGAATGGAGCTTACAATGGCCGTTTACATCCACAAAACCATTTTTGGGCTCAAACCCCATTGTAAACGGAATATCTTTTTATATGTATAGAAATCTGCCGCTGCCTTTTCACTCTGCGTTCGATGTTCAGTTTTTATGAGTGTTTAGAGTCCATAACTATTCCATAGTATTTACCATTTTCAGATAGGATAAGTTTGCTGTCATTTAGCCGCGGAAGTTTGAAGATTGTCTTGCCTTGGCTTTTGCAGTAATAACTAAAAGTCGTGTTTTGCTTGAATTCATTCCTAGGCCGGTTAAGTGTCCAGTGCACTGGTTATTATAACACTTGTAACGTCCCAGAATATACCTGATGCCAGACTCGATATGTCGGGCAGATAAACGGCATCTTTAACCCTTTAACTGTGGAGTCTTGCAAGAACTTAGTTAATAACTAGAACCCATAACAATGCTGAGATCACGCTTCCCTGTGGTGTTCCTGCCGAGGGAATCAGCTACAATTCGTGTGTTCAGCATGAAATTTATCCAACCACTGATGTAGCTTTCAACATCCATAGCCATGAGAACTTGATGAATTGCGCCTCGGTATTAACATTATTGAGGCCCGTTATATGTCCAGGAAAGCTGCCATAGTATGTTGTCTCAATTCAAAAGATCTCTCTAGTACCCTCTCTACCTCTAGAGCACAGTTTCGATTGAGCGTCCTTTCAAATAGTTATCGAGAGATATGATGCTGTCTCAAGTTTGCATCCTTTATGAGCGTCAAAGAGTCTTTCAAGTGTTTTCAGCCAAAAAGATACATTTAAGGGATCTAAGTTTCCATGTCCAAGTATTCATGCGGACCAAAAAATGTTATATTCTTGATATTTTTCTGTAGCTGAATATCTGCTTTTGAATTTGTGATACTATTTTTTTTTTCAATTCTGTTATTTCACGAAAATCATACTGAAAACCATGGAGCAAATAGTCGATAACATGGTTATATCTCAAATACCAAATGAGCTGTTGAAGTTCAAACAACACGCTTATTTAAAGGGACGCTCAGTAGAAACTGCGCTTCATGAAGTAGTTCACCACATCGAAAGATCTTTTGATCTAAAAATCTTCACTCTAGCCATATTCATTGATATAGAAGGAGCTTTTAACAATATATCAACAAATACGCTACTCCAATCGCTAGAACGATTCGACATCGACCGGGATATCAAAGCCTGGATTAGTCACATGCTAGGGAATAGATGGATAAGTTGCCAGGTTGGTGGCATTAAAATAAGAGACAAGGTTTGTTGTGGGACACCTCAAGGGGGAATTCTATCCCCCCTTCTCTGAGTGACACTATAAACAGTCTTCTAAGGATTCTAACCAATAAGGGTTTCTACGCAGCGATGTAGCGATACTGTTAAGGGGTAAAGATTCTAGAAATTTATGTAGGAGGGCATCGGATGCACTCAAAATAGCATACGATTGGGCACCACCAAGGTGATTAAATGTGAACCCGGAAGAGACTAAAACATGCCTCTTTACTCTTCAGCGGAAGACGAGAATAGTCGAATTCGATGAACCCCGCTTCCAGGGCAAACCGATTAGAATCACACAAACGGTGAAATACCTTGGGGTGATTCTCGACAAAAAGCTCACTTGGAAGGACCATATTGAGAGCAAAGTCGCGAAGGCTCACCGGATATGGGCCATTTGCAGAAGAGCTATAAGTTCAAAATGGGGTTTAAACCCGAAGATGACTCATTGGGTTTACACAAGCGTCGTTAGACCAATTCTAACTTACGCATCCATAGTCACATGGACATCAATGAACAGGAAATGCTATATTAAACCATTCCAAAAGATACAACGCCTCTGCTGCATAGGAATCAGCGGCGCAATACGGACTACATCTACGAGGACTTTGGAGACGATTCTATCTATACACCCGATCGAGATTAGAATTAAATATGAGGCAGCACTGGCCATGTTACGACTAAGAGTAATAGGGGAATACATCACCGACCATATGACCAGACACCAAACAATATTGGACCAGATACCGGAATTCAACACAGTGGATTTTAGCTGTGATAGAATTGCGGAAGTATCGACAAACATACCCTGCAGTATAAGGATACCTGACGGGAAAGCTGGTTGAACGAAAATTTTCTACGAAACCTTCCAGGGTCACACTACTATACAGACGGATCTAGTCTGCATGGTAGGACTGGTATAGGTTTCTATGCTGAGGACCGTTCCAATGGCATATACCTACGCATTCCGGACCACAACTCTGTCTTTCAGGCCGAAGTGGTCGCGATAACGGAATGCATAAGATCTATTGACGCACGGACAATCCCAAGCCCCGGAGACGTGAAAATATTTTCGGTTAGTCTAGTGGCTATCAGGGCGATATCCTCGGACAAAACTAGATCAAGGACTGTCCTCAGATGTAAGGAAGAAATTGCAAACTTACTACAAGAGGTAGACTTGAAATGCAGAGCTTGTGGAGAGGATGACGAGACGCTAGAACACTACCTTTGTTACTGTCCTGCATTTGCCGGAACAAGGGTCAGATATTTATCCAACGACATCATACCAGGCCTAGCGGCTCTTAGGGGGATACGCTGGAAAGCATTCAGGAGATTTGCTATCGAGACCGAACTCCTAAGTTAAATAAGGAGTAGATTAACGGATGAGCACGAGGATGTAGAGCCCACAACAAGCCGACTTTCTGGCTTAAGTGTATATCCGGGTAAAACGGATATGAGCTATGTGTATACATGGCTCCTCTTTTTCAACCTAACCTAACCTAACCTATTTCATGAAAAAATGGCTGGCATTTTAAATGTAACTTTTCATTTCAAGTCATAGAAAAGTTTACTTTGTGACTTCTTAAATACAATTTGGTGAAAAGCTTAAAAAATTTCTACCTGCTATTGACTTCATCGACTTTAAAATTTTTTTTTTGAGCGAAATTCTTGCAAATTTCCATACGTTACCAGTGGCAAAATCCGGGAGACTTTAGTTAACTCCTAAGAATCCAGTTTTACGAAAACAGTTTTTGATGGTTGTAGCTTCAATTTTTTTACCAAGAGGCTTTGATGAAGTACAAACCTTCAAGAATATTAATAGATATTTCCAGATCTGAAGCTGAACTTGCCTTATAAACTTTTGGTAATAAGTGCTTTAATATTAAGCATCCATAGTGAACCTTAAAATTGTGGGTTATGCGTTAATCAACGCATTGGCCAAACTGATGTTGTATTTGCAGGCAAAAAACGATGTTTATGTCTGTTAAATTTAACTCCCTAATCCACGCTGTTTGTTGGATTTCGAAGCAACTGGTAGTTCTTTAATAAGTGGTAGTTCTTTAAGCGCCCCGGTAAGTGAGTAGGTAGCATGCTCGCCTATCATGCGGGGGTCGTGGGTTCGATTCCCACCGGAGGCTTTGGTCTGTCGCTACAAAAAAAAAAAAACACAATGAACTGCATCTGTGCGTGAGTGTTGATTATTAATAAAAAAAAAAATATGAAGATGTTTGAAAGCTCGATGGCATGCTACTTTACCTATGAGCAACAGCACCTCTTTCTTTCCAGTAAGTTTGCCCAAAACAAAACTGTTAGTCTTTCCTTCGATAATTTCTCACCAATGCATTTTTCGGACTTTAGGGCCAGGGTTTGGTAGGTGATACGCGAAAGAAAAGCTCGCTTTCATTTGCGTTGTAAATAACTTCGGGCTTGTATCCACGCAAGAGAGATGGATATAACCAATTGATTTTCATGTGCAACTTCACCAGTTAACACTTAAAATCAACATTATTCCTTTTGCACCATTTTTGTAACCATTGATCTGACGCAGCAAAACCAGACACATTTAAGTGCACTGCTATTTCGCTTGCATTCGCCTTTCATATGGGACTAAAAATTTGAATATTGTGACATCTAGCCTTATAGAACCAATCAATGCAAATTTGGTCGATTTCAGAGCCAACCGCTTTAACAAACATCCTCTTTTGTTGAACATTTTCTCCAGACTCTCATTATACCCTATACCACTATGTGCATTAGATATTCCCAAACCACATAGTGGTATAGGGTATAATGACTTTGTGCTGCTGTTTGTAACAACCAAAAATATTTGACCTACACCCATCTTTAATTATACCGATCGAATCAGAATCGCTATCTGATTCGATTTAACGATGTCCGTCCGTCCGTCCGTCCGTCCGTCTGTGTGTCCATGTAAGTATGAATATATTTTGATGAAATTTGGTATTTGATCTTTTATCGGCCATGGGATGAACGCTATTGAAATTGGTGAGAATCGGTCCAAGTTCAGACCTAGCCCCCATATGAAAACAACATATATTGCCATAAGATCCAAATTATCATACAAATCTTAGTCAAATTGGGTTTGTATGTATATATTATATCCATTAATCAGTAGTCTAAAAATGATCCCTATTGGACAGCTCTTAGTCATAGGCCCCATATAGAGCTGCTTCCCGATCTTCAATCTATCAAAATCTATCAAATCTATCTATCTTAAATCTATCAAAAAACAATAATATTGCACTGATTCTTCTCAAATTTTGTTTGTATATATTTTTGCAAAATACAAGAGACTTTACCAAACATGGTCAGGATCAGTCCATTTTTGGGCCTAGTCCCAATATCCGATATGAACTTTTTCATATCTGCAGCCGAAAAAATTAATAAAAATCCCACTCAAATTTGGTTTATGCCTATTTTCTATATCCAGTTAGTTGGGCCTGAGAGATAGGGTATCTAAACGCATGGTATAGGGTATCGTATAGTCGGTCTAGACCGACTATAATTTTCTTACTTGTTTTAAATGGATTCTTTATTTTTATTAAAATTTGCCGTGTGCGTTTTGCCAATATTGAACCTTTAAAAATAAAAAATTATAAACAATCGCATTTTAAAAAACAAGCAACTTTACTTCTTCGCAATTTCGCACACCGACAATTTCTCTTTTTCAAACTCATGAATAATTTAAATTTTTTCTTTAATACTTAACATTTTTATGTGTGCCATTTGATAGCTTTGACGCAGATAAACAATTATGTATTATGCGAGCTGGCCTTGCGATCTTTAGCTGTCTATACAAAATTTAAAGCAACGGAACATTTAGATTTCTATTTATGTATACTAGCATAACCCAACCCTCAAAATTCGAGTGCAAACTCTAGGAAATTTTATTGAGAGAATTGGTTTTGCTGTACAGAAATGGGAAAATGCATGCAAAATTATGGGAAAATGTCTGTTAAGTCTATAGGAAATGCATGCTAAATGGTAAAAATGCATGTTTTTGTTTTTTTCGAAAGATTTTTTTTATTTGCAGCTTTGAAAATCATTTTTCTTAGTTCAGCATGCAATTTCCTTACATTTAGCATGCAATTTCCCTACATTTAGCATGCAAATTTTTCTCATTTTTAACAGAAAAATTCCCATTTTTAGCATGCATTTTCCCATAAATTTGCCTAAAATTTAGCAAACATTTTGCCGTTTTTGACATGCATTTTTACCATTTGGCATGCATTACCTATAGACTTAAAAGGCATTTTCCCATAATTTAGCATGCATTTTTCCACTTTTATCAACCGCTTCCCTTAGTCCCAGTTTTATTTTTTTTTCATTCAATTAATTTCTTTAAATGTTTTCTTGATCTATTTAATTCATTAAATTTATTTCGTTATAAATATTTGTTGCAGACACAGAAAGAAAAGTGGGTGAAAGGTATTTGAACCACCTTGTATGCTACCTAAAGGTATGCTAGATTAAGGCAATTCTTAAAAGCCACAGGGCTTTTCATTAACAATTTTTGCAAACACATTAACAAATTTAATAGACACACACACACAGCATTGTATAATTTTATATATGTGTTAGTAGCAACTAGAAAATGAATTTTACTCAAAAAAATTTTCCAGGCGGTGCAAATCTGTAAATTTGGTGGACAGCTAAAAATAAATACCTTTCAAATGAGATTAACTAAATGTTGTGGAATGTTTTGAAGCATTTAGTCAACATCTCATTTTGAACAAATAAAATTTGTGATAAATGCGGCAATGACTAAACTTTTGAGATCCCATTATCTCTTCTTTCGCTGTGAATCTCAATTTAGGCAATCAATTTGAATTTAATTTGCGATCGTTTGTTGCAGCAAACACTCGACCACAAAGACTCGGAATTCACGGTGTATCAATGCACTGAATTGCCTTGCAGCGACTCAATTTCTTGGCCCATCAGTTACTGCCTATTGTGGTTCGAGAGAGTATGCATGCTTGCCAAGCGTAGATTGAATTTTCCTTGCTTTTATCATGGCGGCTGCAAGAGCATTTTTTGGCATTAGCCAAAACAACTTTTTGTAACGAACGCAGATAACAAAAGTTATTTGTGGCGTTGTTGAATAAGTTGATTCCTTAGTTCTAAGCTTTTGGAATTTGTAACAATTGGATAAATTTTTTTCCTGTCTTGCGGTTCCTTCATTGAACATGATGCATAGGCGCGATCACTTCGTGGTTCCGGGTCCGCCGTGACAACACTAAACTAGAGACAAATAGAAAGTCTTTGGTCGATTGTTCGAGCACTGGTTCGAAATTGGTTCATAAAGTTTATTTTTTTTAATTTAAATAATAATTCTCTGGCGGATTTAATGCCAGCTCAGATTCTGTTTCTAGTAAAATTTGTTTTACGATTTTTTATTAGTTAAGGGCAAAATTCTTCAATTTCTTAAGTATTTCATAAAGTTGCAACCTCTTTTATGTTAAATGACTGCAAATTGCTTGTTTTGTAAATAATTTTCAAATTTGAGTTACGACGCCATACGCAACGTACGTTATAAGTGGAAAAATATTAATATTTTTTTTTTGAAAATTTAAACTGTCAAAAACAAAACTTTCAAATTAATCATAGAAAATTAAAGAAATTACAAACTATTTACAAAAAGCAACATGAAAAAGTGTTAATAACAATCATTAATTTTTGTCAAATTGAAAGAAGAAAAAAAAAGACACAACAAGAAAATACGTAAGACTTAAGCAACAAACTTAAAAAAAAACAAAAACTTCAGCGAAAAACCAGCTACCATTGAATAACACAACAAGCTAAAAGGAGCCATTAAAGAAAACCAAAAGATGGCTTTATTTCCATCATCGTCACGATCGCGTAGTCTAATGGAACAACTTTTAGCGCGTAAAATTGAGGCAGCAGCCGCTGTTACCGGACCAGGTGGTACACGTTTGCGGCGCACCGATTCAATCGACTCCACCAGCAGTATTGGGTCATTGGGGTCGCTAATATTGGGTGATGATGTATGCCGCTGTGATGATTGCCTGCTGGGCATAGTCGATTTGTATGTCATCAGTGCTGAGGCTGCCAAGAAAAAGGTAAGCGTTAAACATATAAACATAGATAGACCACTAAACCAGTTACCATTTGATTGACTTTTAACAAGCTAGCTTACTAATTATTTACTAATTAGCCGATAAAACAAATATGTTCACAAAAAAAAAGTTAAGGAAACATTTAAAAGACAATCATGTGGCTTTAGCAATGTAAATTGCCAGCCAACATTTACACACGGCATGTTGTCGTGCTTAGTAAGAAGAAATAATAATAAAAAAAAAAAATAAATAAATAAATAGACAAAAATGCCCCTACAAAAGATTATGTGTTACCAATAGCCAAGAGTTTAGCAGATATAAAGCAATAATGTATAAAAAAAAAATAGATGTTTATCAGTGGGTGATCATTAATCATGGAATATGAAACATCTTTTGTGCCACAACCAAAAGCAGCTGTAAACTGTCACAAAATTCAAGCATGATGTCACTTCATTTAAATTAATTTCAAAGATAAATAATTTGTTGGACATACGTACAAAAGTATTTAACAAGTATTTAGTTAAAACATAAACATAATAATATATGTTTTGCTTTTGACATTGAAACTAATTTAAGTAACAAAAAAATTAAGAAGAACCAAATGTTTTACAAGGAGAGCCATGAAATGGTTTTTAAAAACTTTTAAAATTTAAATGATATTTCGTGTACTTATAGTTTTGATTTCGCTTTATATTTATATTTATTGAGGCCTCTCTCATTCCTTATTATTCACATAGAAAACGGTTTCAATGTGACTATCGAATATTTTTCCAACCAAATTGGGTTGAAGTTAATATCAAATTTGGGGTTCTATTGTATATTGTATTGTATAAAAAGAGGTGATGAAAGTTCCGCGACCAAATGATCTATTGTACTGCCCTCTGCTAATAGTTTGTCCCTATAAAATCTCACCCAGTCCTGAAGCCCCCAGAAATTCGAGGATGTTGGTTGGTTCCAGTGATTTTATTTCGCTCCCTGGTATTTGGAAAGAACCCAGGTGCTTTTTCCTCTTATGCATTAAAGCTCCACAATCCCCCAGTATGTGCTCCGCTTATTCTGCCTGCTCATCGCAGAATCTGCACATGGGGTTCGCTTCAATTCCTAACCTGTTCAGATGCTCCCTGAACTTACAGTGACCAGTTAGAATCCCGGTTAATATTCTCAGTCCGTTCTTTGATAGTCCGATACATGACTCAAATCTCTTACCGTTGTAGTTACCTAACAAGAGTTTTGATTGCCTTAAGCCTAGGTGGCTCTAGAAAAGCTCCTGTCTGATATGATTCTCACATTCTTTGAGTGCGCCTTCCCATACTCCTTTTCCTATTCCACAGAACGGTCCCGACCCCATTAGCTTTGTGGAAGCTCCCTTTCTGGCAAGCTAAACCGCTTGCTCATTTCCGTGAATCCCAATATGTCCCGGGAACCAACAAAGGCTGACCTTATTGTGTTTGCCTAGCTCAATCAGTCTTTCAGGCAGTCCCATACTAACTTAGAGTTTACTACATAGGAGCCTAGTGCTCGTATAGCAGCTTGACTATCTGATAATATGATTATGTCCTGTCTTTTGTACTTCCTATTTAAGTTGATCTGTGCACAGCTATCGATGGCATAAATTTCCGACTGGAAAATACTCGCGTGTATTGATTCGTAGTATTTGGTTATAGGCCCAAAGACTCCCGCCCCTGTTCCATTTCCGGTCTTTGACCCGTCCGTGTACCATTTGATCGTATTCTCCTTTAGAGAATATGCTGTACTCAAACTACTCCATTCCTTTTTATTACTAAGTTTTGTAACAAAGTTTTTCTTGAAATCGTATTTTTCTCCGTCCTGTCCATTGGACAATCTAGGAGGGAGTAATCTTTAACCTGATTTATTCGGTTCGATTGCCCTTCATAAAGCCTGGTTATAGGTTTATCCCCCTTTATCCTGATTGCCGTTGCCAGGTCTTTCTTTTGCACCACTATATGTAGTGGGCTTTGATCCAAGAGTACTTCAAGTGATGCCGTTGGGCACGTCCTCATTGCACCCGTTATCCCAATACATGCTAGTCTTTGTATTCTACTTAACTCCATTTGAGTTGATTTTAGCTCTCTCCTTTTGGCCCACGCAATAGCTCCATAGGTCACGATTGGACGGACCATCATGGAGTACATCCAGTATTGGATGCTGGGTTTACATCCCCAGGTTCTACCCGCTACCCTTCTACATATCATTGTAACACGCTTGGCTTTCTCTGTAATATGGTTGACGTGTGCCTTCCATGTCAACTTGCTGTCTAGTATTATGCCCAGATATTTCACCTCTGTCTTTGGTTCGATGAATTCTCCTAGAATTTTAATTGCCTTCCATCTTGGAAGTTTGTCGGATTGATATTCAGTCCTGTTGCCCTACACCATTGATTGATAATTCTCAGCCCTCTTTGGACAATGTCACAAAGGGTTTCCTCGAATTTGCCTCTTGCTATTACGACTATATCATCCGCGTAGCCTTGATATTCTATACCTGCTTCCGACAGTTCCATTAATAGTTCGTCAACAACCAGACTCCACATTAGAGGCGAAAGAACCCCTCCCTGTGGACATCCTCTGGCTGTGTTGACGGCTATGGTTTCCCCTTCTGCTAATGTTTCTGCTGATCTTGTGTTGAGAACCTCTACCATTCATCTTGATGTCACTGAATCTACTCCACTTCGGTTTAATGCCCTTTCTATTACATCATGTGAAGTATTATCAAAGGTTCCTTCTATATCTAGGAAGACACAAACGGCTATTTCCTTCTCATCTAGTGATTTTTGAATAGTGCCAACTAGGTTGGTAAGAGCGGCCTCTGTTGATCTGCCCGCTCCATACGCATGCTGGTTTGGATGCAAAGGCATCTGTTGTAATATCCCACATGCTAAATAGTTGTCCACTGCTTTTTCAAGTGTCTTTAACATGAAAGATGTTAGGCTTATTGGTCTGAAGGATTTTGGATGTGCAGTGTCTTTCTTCCCCACTTTGGGTATGAACACCACTTTTGCCCTCCTCCATGCCTCTGGTATGTACCTAAGGCCCTTTTGTAATAAGGCAGGAAAAATACCATCCGTTCCGGGAGACTTTCCCTTGAACAAATTTCGTTTGCTATTTGCCTATTTTCCCGACTAGAGTTTCTTGGACTGTTACTTGACCGTTCATTGTCTACTGCCACACTTCCTGGGAAGTGTGTCTTTAATAAGAACTCTGCCCTTTTTCGGCCATTTTTCGTGTAACTACCGTCTTCTTTCCTAAGTGACATTGTTAGTTCTGGCCCGCATTTCGCAAATGTTCTGTATAGCCTTTTGGGGTTGATTAGAATTAAAATTTCGTTGCTTAAACAGAAAATACTTTGTTATTTTATAAAATAATTTGGTGCAATTAAATTTTGGCTGATACAATCGAAAATATAGTTGTTTAAATTTAAAACAAATCGGTTGGATAATAATACTTTATACTATTTACTATGTGGTCAGGATATAATGAGTTTGTGCTGGTGTTTGCAACTACCAAAAGGTATTTGACCCAGACCCAACTTTTTTTTATAGCGATCAACTCAGAGTAATTTTCTGAGTCGATTTGGCGGTATACGTCCATTTGTCTGTCAGTCCGTTTGTCCGTCCATCTAACTGTCCGCTAACCTTGTAGTGGCTATTGAAATTGGTAAAAATAGGTGCATGTTGAGTCCCCTTACAAATGCCTCTATGAGATCGACCTAAATCGCCACAAGTTTCAAATTATCGTATAGATATCGGCAAGAATCATATATAAATGAGGATGTGCAAACTGAAATTTGTTCATCATAAACTGACTAACCAAGAGTGGCGGATCTCAGAATGTTCATGTGAACATTGAACATATTTATGAAAAAGAGTGGCAGAACTCAAAATATTCATGAAGAAGAAGAGTTGCGAGAGCAGCCATTTTGAGGATGGCCAAAGAAGTGTTTAAAACAGAATAAAGGAAAAATATAGTAGGAGAAAATATGAAACTGGAATCGTTAAAAAAGAGGTATATATTATATATTATAATTTGTAATAAAAAAATATATGATTCTTGCTTGTACGAAAAAAAATAATAAAAAAAAATAAATTAATTAAAATCAAACAATAAGTTTGGTGGGGTTTCTCAAAATAGATGGATAAATTGTTTGCGTTGGGAAAATTTTATTTTATTTAGTTGATTGTTTTCTTTTAAAATAAGAGTTCATTTAAAGAAGAAGAAAAATTTATTAAAAACGAAATGTGCGGTGGTTGGTGATAGAAATGAGTGGAGAAATGTGTTTAAAGATGTTAAATAAAAGATCTTATTAAAAAGGTAAACAAATTTAAAATTTTTTGTTCTTAATACTATAAAAATATACAATAAAAAAAAAAACATAAAAAATTTGTTTTTTATTTTTGCAAAAATTTTAATAATGTTCAACAATTTACGATAATTTTGTATATCCTGTCAACTTGGAAAATATTAAGATTTCTTAGTTTTATATCGCAGAGTTTGAAATTGGTTTTGTTTTTTTCAGATCTCGTTGAATTCTAATCAGAATTGATATTTAAATAATTTATAAAAAAAAGTGTTGTTCATAGAAATGAGTAAATTGATAAAAAGATTTTAAGCAAAAGCTATTTTTCGTATTAAATTATGAAAATTAATCTTTCCATGTGCAAAAAAAAAACAATATAAAAATTATTTGCTATTTTTTTCATCATATCCTGCACAACTCCAAAATTGATAAGATTTTGTGTTTTCATTAGAAAATAGTTCAGATAAAATTTAATTCGCAAAGTTTAGATTTTTCCTTTTTTTTATACATTGGAAACTTTTACAAAATTCTAAATTTGCAAATTGATTTTTAATAATTTCGCGTTAAGTCCTAAAATTATTTTCTTTTCTTGCGAAATCACTCTTTGCTGTTGTTCTCTAACGAAAGATAACAAATTTGTTTAAAAAAATTCAAAATAGGCGAAAAAAAATTTTTTTTAAGCATGCCTAAACAATGGAAACTTCTGTACCAGAGTTGATTAAAACAACAAAACATTGAAGGTGGTAATAAATTAAATGTGTAAAATCTTAACCGTTATTTAAATATTTAAAGTTTCTGGCAGTTGAACTGTTTTTTAAATACAATTGTATTTTTCAATGTTTTTATATATAATTATTTACTAGTGTATCCCAGCACTCGAAATTCGAGTGAAAATTCTAGGAAATATTATTTTTTCATTCAATTTTTGTCTTCCAATGTTTTTTTAATCTATATATGTGACACGGAAAGTTAAAAGGGACCTATGGTCAGAAAATAAGCTTTGGAGAAAAACGACTTTGAAGTTAACAAGTTGATTTTGAATATTGAATATTTAAATGGGCCTAAAGGTATGTTAATCAATTTTAGCAATTCACGATTCAACACAGAGTGTCGGATATATAATTTAAATCATTCGCATTAACAGGGTGCAACGGTGGAAGCGGTGGCAGCGGCATGCCCACAGAAAAAAGATGAGGTGGAAGTGGCATGCCCGCCAAATGAAGTTTAAATGGTAAAGAACCCTGTCCTATATCGCCATAATTCGAAAAAAGGTGAAGCCATGGACGACTTCGACGTTTGCGGGGTTACCGTAGCTTCGAAACTTCGGCAGATGACTCTTGAACGGAGCCGAATAGTGGAAAGGAAGATATATGAGCTGCTGTTCAAGGGTTTAGAGGAAAATTGCATAATATAAATTTTTTTTTGTTATTTCAAATTTTTTTATTTAAATTTATATTTAAGTTCCTGAATTATTTTTTTTATTATTATGTTTTTATTTTTTTTATTTAAATTTATATTTAAGTTCCTGAATTGTTTTTTTATTATTTTTTTTTTTTAATTTTTTTATTTAAATTTATATTTAAGTTCCTGAATTCGAGGAATTAATGGAGACTTTTCAAGGATGCTTGCGACCCAAAAACCGAAACCGTTACCTGAAGCATACACGTCAAGCCTCGATTTTCAAAATTTGAATTTTAGGAACACCTCTATTCACCCACGTTACCCAAATAATATAACTTCACCGATTAACCAAATGTATAGAAACGGGAACCTAAATAGACCAACAATACCCCTAAAGAAACGTAATCCAAATAAGAGAATTCGAATTTATAATACGCCATTTCAAACACATACACAACAAATTCCACCTATACCAATGGAAATTGATTCCTCTATAAAATCTCATCGAGTTAATTATATGAATAGACCAGAAAAATCACATCTTCCCGATTCGGCTTATAGCTCTAACATCCCTCGAAAAGAACAGCGGTTGTTTTATACGGATACTACAGAAGATATAGAACAATTCCCAATTTGCAATGAAGTTCAGGACGAACAATATGAAGGGAACACCGAAGATGAAGAATTCTCGAGTTAAATTTTATGACGTAAGCCTCTCTAGCCTTCCAAAAAGGGCCAATTGGAAACTAAATTTTGAGAAATCTAAGTTTCTAAAGATGAGCGTGGAATTTCTCGGACATACAGTATCTCAACAAGGCATAAAACCAGACCCAGGTAAAATCTCTGCAATACAGCGAATACCTGTTCCTAAAAATTTAAAAGACCTAAAAAGTTTCCTTGAATTGGCTTCTTACTATCGAAGATTCATTAAGAATTTTGCAGCTGTGGCAAAACCTCTTACGAATATCTCACTAGAGGACTAAATGCACAAATCAAGGCAAACCAGTCGAAACGCGTTGCCATTAGTTTAAATGCTTAAGCCAATGAATCCTTTAGAAACTTGAAAGAACTATTAAAGTCATCTGAGACCTTGGCTTTTCCAGATTTTGAAAGGCCATTTATTTTAACTACCTTCTGAAGGGGAGATTGGAAAGGACCCTCCAATTACATACTTGTCCAGATCCTTAAATAAAACCGAAGAAAATTATTCAACCATAGAAATGGAAATATTAGCCATAATATGGTTCCTTTATAAACTTCGCACTTATTTATAAGGTGCCAGGGAAATAAAAACTTTAACAAACCATCAACCATTGACTTTTGCACTAAGCAACGCCAACAATAATGCAAAACTTAAACGATGGAAAGCTAAGATATAAGAGTACAATTATAAGTTTATATATAAATCCGGCAGGACAAACATCGTGGAGGATGCTCTTTCTCGAATATCGCCACAGGTAAATGTGCTCACATAATCGGATTGTTCTCAGCATAGTGGTGAGGAGGATGGCACAGACTTAATACACCATTGTGAAACCCCAATTAATGTTTTGCGGAATCAAATAATAGTATCGAGCGACTTGAAATCTAGCCATTCTGAGAGTCCACATGCAAATTTCCAGAGGCGCTATGTTAAAATCAAAAACCAGGATGAACGTACACTTATCAAAGTTTTAAAAGAAACTCTTAACCCCAATATTATTAACGGAATAAAAATACCAGAGAAAAAAATCATGATATTGCAAAAAATTTTCAAAGAGCATTTTTCCAAATTTAAGATAAGTATCACACAAAGAATAGTAGTAGATGTAACAGATGAGGAGAAACAATTCATAATTATACAAAATGAGCATAAAAGGGCACATAGGAACCCTAAAGAAAACAAGGAACAAATATTGTAGAAATATTACTTCCCAAAAATGACGATACTTATTAAAGATTTTACAAAAAACATGTGAAGTATGTAGGAGAAATAAATATGATAGACATCCTCAAAAGCCCGAACTACAACCTAATCCAATCCCATCTTATCCAACTGAAATTCTGCATATTGGCATAATGGAGATAAAGGGTGAAAAATTTATTACATGCGTCGGTAAGTTTTCCAAATACGCAAAATTCTTCTGCATTAAGAACAAATCGGTCCACTACATTAGGGAAAAAATAATAAAAGTTCTTAATTTTTTTCCGCTCCAAAAATGATTGTAATGAATAACGAGGGCAGCTTCATCAGTCCCATCGTTCTAAATTATATAGAGGGTTTAGGTATCAAAACACATTTTGCGCCTCCCCAGAAAAGTGAGGTAAATGGAACTATAGAAAGGGTACACTCTACTAATATAGAAATGCTTAGATGTCTGCGTGAAGAACATCCAAACTTATCGATGAAGGAATTAATCAATATCACCGTAGACAGGTACAACAACACAGTACACTCCGTAACCAAAAGAAAACCGGCTGACATATTCTTTGGTAGGACTGAAAGAATAAATTATCAGAACTTGACTAATTTCAGAAAAATTGTCAACAGCGATTTAAGGAATGAGATCACTAGAAACCAAAAAATACAGCTTTATCGGAAGAATTTGAAGAAACAGAAACCAAGGAAATATAATGCAGAAGTAGTATTTAAAAAGAATAAACAAATCAAGGGTAAGGATAAACCCTTATTCATTAAACAAACCGTCGGAAAAGACAATGAAGTAACAATAACTACATCAGATAATAAAAAAATTCATAAATCCCACTTAAAAAATTAATTATGCTTTTTCAGGTTGTTGGGTCACTGGGCAAATGCCCCCCTCCTACTTATTGGTTAAAGAAGAAAAAAAGCTTTAGAATTTGTATACAGTACCTCCCAAACTGTATTAAAACTGATTCAAACAGTATCAAAAGTCTTGCTTGAATATTTATAATTAACGAAAAGATTTGAGATTTTGGTAAACAGACAGCGAACTCGGTGGTTCTGTTTACTAAAAAAAGTGTTGTCAATAGCAAATAAATACACATTTTTCCTTCTTTGGTAACTTTTTTTAAATAAAAAAAATGTATTGTGTCTTTTTAGGCTTCAATAAATCATAATGTTACCATATTAGGTTTTCAACTCCAAGTATGGTGAATATGGGTTTGAGTTTTTGCTAAACGTGGTGAATATGAGGGCGCCCTCTACGATACTACTTGCGGTGACAATTGGAAGCTCATCGTAGCATCCAAACGTACTGAAAAAGTGATTTAGAAACCCCACATATATACTACTATTGAACGTTGCAAATTTGTAATCTTTGAACAATTTCCTATAAGATGAGTTTTTTCAAAATGTCGTAAGCGCACAACTTTTGTATTTATTTAATTACAATCAATTTTTAAAAAAGATAAAATAATTAAATTACTTTATTTTTAAACCATTACAAAATATTAACTGTAGCTTAACTAAACTATTGTTTCACCGCGAGAAAACGACTGACCACTTCTTTTAATTACATTGATTTATATTTAATATAATTATAGCTTATTCTGGCTACAATTGTGTTATTTGTTTTTGTAATTTAGTGTCTCATAAATGCATTGGGAACAAACACCTTATGTTAGCAAATTTAATTTAGCCCAATTTATCATAAGTGTGTTTCGTTATCTGTAGAATTTACATATTGGTAACGAAGCAAACTTATGTTAGTGTTTATGAATTTAGCTTGAAAAATGTCTGTTGCAATTGGTTTTAAAATTTAGCTTTAAATATTATGTTGTATTGCATTTTCGTTGTGAGAACGGAAATGCAATTTTAAAATTTGTTTTGTGTCACAATTCTCGTGAATTATTGGCTCGTGCCAATAATTAGGGTTCACTAACATTACCAATGCTATTTAAGAATTTCTCAAATTTGTCTGGGGTTTTGGTAGCATTTATATATGTAACTCACATGTAAATTTTGATTTTTGCAACCTCATTTGTTCTAAGGACGCTACTGTGCGATGTCGTTTTGTGTCGACGTATGCAACTAGAATAAGGGTGATTATTTAAAAATATTCTACGGTCAATGTAAAAAATTTAAAGTTGCTGCAGAAGATTTAAAACTTTGAAAAAAGTTTCACAATACTCCAATTCCACTTTACAATATTCGAATGTAAATTTTTAATAACAAATTAAAACTTAACTAACATTCCAATTATTTTCTGTACAAAACTGCCAAAAAAAAAGCTACGAAAAAAGTTACCACCTCCGCAATAAATTACACCAACAAATTAACCTGTTACAGCATTATGCTGCGTTTCCTTTGTTAAGGAGTGTCTGCTGTAATACTTGCAAATTATGCCTTCAAACAAATCCGTTTATAACAAATAACAGACATACAAACAATCGGCATTCAAGTTACGGTTAATCAGAAGATAATAGTTAAGTAAATGATAAGCATTTGTAAAAAAAAAATTAAATAAAAAAGGAGCTTTGGTATACTGAAGACATACATAAAGGAATATCAGTATAAGTGCAACAAAGTTTGTGTTAAGTGGCGCCTCGCATTGCTATAAATACCTTTTTGTTGAGGTTTGCAGTTGGTAAACAAGAAACAAGTATCAAAACCATTAAAAAAAATGCAAATGAATATGTTGCATTGGTTATGTCAATGGGAATTTATAGAGAGCGGCTCTAAATGAAAGAATTTTAAACACTAAAAAAAAAAACGGCAGGGGTTTAGCGCAGTTCCAGACACTCTTGGTGGTCGTTATATATTCTATGATGTGCAATGTTATTTTGACTTTGTTGCTCGTGTCCTTAGTGGTCGCGCTTTTCGTTTTTTTTTCTACCACCAACTATAAATTTAATTGCTTGTGTTATATGAGTATTTTTTTTTTACTTTCGGTTTATTTGGTGTGTGGCGTCTAAAACGTTATTGGCTCTATTGGTTTGTTGATAAAAAAATATGTTTAAACATGTTAATATGCAAAATTTATGATAATGCTAAAGGCTACTTGTATATGAGTGGAGTGATACTATAGGAAATGTAGCCATTATAAATAAAAGTTTTAATGATGATCTATAATCTATAATATTAATAGGCTAGGCGATTTCTTGTGACCGATGTTTTGTTCTACCGTTTTATCCCGATTTTGGCCAAACGTATATTATTTAAAAGGTATATCTTTTTAGCCGTTTTGCAGATTTACAGATTTTTAAATTTTCTCCTTTATTTTGAGTAAATTGCATTTAATGTTGCTACTAACACATATATAAAATTATACAATGCTATATAGCTATAGAAATCATAGTATTGTTAATGGGCAAACTAGCGGACAAACTTTGCTGGAAAGGCACAGAAGATAAAAAGAGCGTGCGAAGCGTGAGTGCAGCAAACGCCATAAGAAATAAGTTATTTTATATACATATTTCATATATTTATTTCATTGACTTTTGAAATTCAATAGATGCTGCAATTTGCATTAGATTGCCAGAGGATGAATATATCAAAAGTACAAAAACATTCTTCCAATTCGCTAAAAATAGACAAGAGTGTAGAAATATAAGACAAAGGCAAAGATAAATAAATAAAATAAAATTATTATAAAAAAATCAACAAAATTATTTTTAAACCAGAATATTTGAAAAAGACTTATTATTTAATTGTATTCAATGGCTTACAAAAATATTACGATTATAAGTTTAAAAACATATTACGATTATAATTATTACGATTATAAGCTTGCTGCAGCATGATTAGAATACTATTTTCCTGTAAGCTTATTCTATAATTAGACTTCTAAGCTTGTTCACAAGGGTTCAGTTTTCGTTATTAAACAATTGTTAAGAAGCCTTTCACAATAATATTCACAACAGTTTTCTAAACTTAAGGCTTATGGTAGCAAGTTTGTTACAAGCTATTTTTATACTGTTTTGGTTTATTGGGATGTGTGTGTTTATTAAATTTGTTAATGTGTTTGTAATAAAAATGAGTTTGTTTTTTTTGTGTTGATTTGCGAATTGGCTATAATTCATTATCATATCTTTAGGGTCTTTATTTAAAGAAAAAATAAAATTTCCTAGAATTTGCACTCGAATTTCGAGGGCTGGAATCTGTTATTATGTATAGATAGCAGTATCTCAAAATCGACTTTTTGCTAAAAAGAACTTTTTTATTGTTGGAAATTATTCTCTGGGGTATCAGAAACAAAGTTTGTTCTACGACTTTTTCAGTTCTGAATTTTTTTGAAAAGATACCGTTACCTTTATGTTACTCACGAAAATTACCTTTTTAACCCTTAAAACCAAAAAAATTGGTTTGACAATGTTTCACAAATTTGTCCAGGAGTGGTAGGTCTAAAATTTTTCTGAAGGTACCAACATCGAAAAATCCAAATAGAAGGTTTTTTTTTTAATTTATAAGAAAAATGTCATTACACCACCTTGTGGTTACAATTGCTGAAACAAAAAAAGTAATAATAATAATAATTAATAATTTCAAAAATTTTCAAAAGAGGTATCCGTGATGAAATTCTGACGAAAAATGAGGAATCTATACGCAGAAGTAATTAATAGTATACCGAATCTGTTTATTATATCAAACGGCTTTATTTAACGTTATTCAATTTTATATAGATATATGTGCAGTGTATTTCGAAAAGATAGTCACTGTTTACAAAATTGGGATTAAATATAAATTTTTTTTAATTACAAACATCATTTATAGTTTCCTTGAACACATGATAATCCGAAGCCACTACTACTACTCACATGTTTAAGAGGTTCAATGTGGCTCATTCAGGTGAGAAAACAAAAAATGCCACAAATGCGAACCGCTTGTTTTTTAAATGGCACAAAAACGGCTAAAGAGTTTTGCTTGAAACTTTGCACATTCGTCAAGAACTTCAATATTTAAAGTTTCTCCGATCCCTTTAACATAGCAATGCTTAGTTTCTGAGATGAGCATAGCCAAATGTCAAAAAAAAACTAAGAATTTTGAATTTTTTCGGTTTTTTTTTAGATTTTTTTCAGTTTGTGTCCGAACAAAACATTCTATCGTAAAACGGAACGGAGGAATTTTAGATATTGAAGTTCCAAACTAGAGAGAGTAATTATTGCATAAAAGCCTTTAGTCATTTTTGTACCATTTGAAATATGGAGTTATGATGTGTCCATTAGCACATAATTCTTTTAGCCATTTCTTTTTTTGCAGTGTACTGATAAATTTTTTTATCTTAAATGAGAGATTACTATTCCAACTAAGTATCCCAAAATTAACAAGTAAGAAAATTATAGTCGATCTAGACCGACCATACGATACCCTATACTATGGTTTAGAAACCCTATCTCTCCGGTCCAACAAACTGGATATAGAAAATAAGCAAAAACCAAATTTGAGTGGCATTGTTATTAATTTTTTTGGCTGCAGATATGAAAAAGTTCATATCGGGTGCTATATTTATATGTGGACTAGGTCAAAAAATGGACCGATTTTAACCGATTTGAAAAAATATACACAAACCAAATTTGAGAAAAATCTGTGCAATATTTTTGCTTTTTTAAAAGTGAAGATCGGGAAGCAGCTCTATATGGGGCCTATGACTAAGAATTGTCCAATAGGATTATTTTTGGACTACTGATTAGTGGATACAATAAACGCATACAAACGGACGGACGGACGGACGGACATCGCTAAATCGACTCAGAAAGTGATTCTGATTATTATTCGGTCTGTACCGACTATAATTTTCTTACTTGTTTTTTAGTTGTTAAATAAAAATTCGGCGTCTAATTCGAATTCAGTTGAAAAATCAAATTCTCCATTATCATCCTATATTTCACACAACGGATAAATTAGGGTCACCGTAATGTCCATTTGAGGTAGCCGCATGTATCCCTAATGAATAGAAGTAATTTGGATTTGCGGAAAATTTTCCGAAAACAATTTCCCGAAAACCATTTCCCGAAAAGAATTTCCCGAACACAATTACCCGAAATGACAATTTCCCGAAATTACTATTTCTTCAAAGAGCTCTTGATGGCATTTCCGAAACAATATAATCAGAAATTCCGGCCGAAGCGCGAGCAATCAGTTCATGACCACTTGATGTAGTGGTCCGGGCAAGATCTTTCAGCTCATTAACGATTTTTTCTTTAGCAACGAAAGCCGCTTCGGCACTGTGATTGTGAAGAGTCTCTTTTTTTATAGTATCGTTGCAAGTTATGACCCTACCGGTACAGTGTTTTCCTCGATAAAGGATACAATGCCAATAAACACTATCAACGGACTGACCATAGTCATGATACAAGAAACCATTCAAAAGCAACCTCGGTTTACCTTTTTCGCTATCCACGAATTCGAGTGGCATAGTAACTGAGTATTACAACCCAAATAACTAATAACTAAAAACTTCGCTATGCAAGGTGGTAACGATTCCGTTGCAGCTACTGCATGGGCAGGATGTGATGGTGTGAGTGTTATCCATCGGGAGGTCTGAATACCGAAGTGTTCAAAGTCACAATGAAAAAATAAGCGTATGACACTCCAATAAATAGGTCCGGATGATGAGGGAGAGTGGAAGAGGAAGGGCGCGGTGCGGGGTGGGGGAATTGTTTTTTCGAGAAGTCGTATACTCGGGAAATTGTTTTTTTTCGAGAAATCGTATGCAGCAAATTTTTTTTTTTGGGGGAAATCTAGAATATATGGGAAGTTGTAAATTAAAAATAGGGAAATTGTTATTTCGGGAAGTTGTTTTCGGGAAATTGTAATTTCGGGAAATTGTAATTTCGGGAAATTGTTTTCGGGAAATTGTAATTTCGGGAAATTGTTTTCGGGAAATTGTAATTTCGGGAAATTGTTTTCGGGGAATTGTAATTTCGGGAAATTGTTTTCGGGGAATTGTTTTTTCGGGGAATTGCTTTTTCGGGCAATTGTATTTGGGATAATGTTTTCGGGAAATTTTCCGCAGAGGATAATTTGTTATAAATATCTTTAAGTTGGAAAAAACGTTTTTTTGTTGAGATATTGCTAAATATAGAATATAGAAATAATTTTTATTTCAAAATAATTTTAAGAAGAAAAAAAAATTTTTTTTTAAAGAGAATTTCTAAGAAGCAATAGAATTTAAATTTCAACTCAAGCGTTTAAAAGAAAAGCTTTATAGTTTTTAAATTGCTTAATTTATTATGCTTTAGTTATTTTGTTGTGTTTATTTTACCTCTCTCTGTAAAAAAATTTGAACACTGAAAATGTACCGTTGCTTAGTTTTGACATTCTGTTTTGTTATTCATTAGAAATAATCCAAAAATTTTGCCGCGCTAACATAACAGTGATATCGTCAAGAATCATATATAATAGAGGATGTGCAAACCATGATTTTGCCACAAGAAAACTGACAACGCAATAGTGGATGAGATCGGAACTAACATCGGACAGAGAATTGCGACATAGAAAAATGAATGTGGAAGCAAATTGTGTGACATACATTGTTTGTGTCGCAAGATTTGGAGATAAAACTGTTAAGATAATTGAACTTTATATTTTAAACAGCAATTTATGTATTTGCTAACTCTGTGTTGTTATGATTTGTGTATTGCGAAAATTTTCATTTATATTTAAAAATTTTGATAATTGATTTTATATTTGAAAAAAAAAGAAAGCAATCACATTAAAACTTTTTTGAACTTGTAGATTTTATATTAAAAAATAAAGTTGTAGTAAAAAAAAATCTGTTTTTGAATTTATTTGATTTCATATTAAAAAAAAGAAGCAGTAACAAAAAAATGTCTTTCTGAATTTATTTTGTGGCCCTGAAAAGAGCCTTTTTTATATTTTGTGGCCGTGAAAAGGGCCTTTTTTTCTATTTTGCGGCCCTGAAAAGGGCCTTTTATATATTGAATTTCGCATCGAATCAGCCTTCAGTCACATCCTGCTTATCCAAAGAAGCTAATAAATGAAAAAAAGAAAACTAAAAATTTTATTAAAAATAATTCATGTATAATTGTTAAAAAAAAATAGTTAACATAAAAATTTATGTTATTGTCTTTAAAATAAACATAATTAAATTTTTTTTTAATTTAAAATTTTATTGTCTTTCATTTAATAATGCAGTTAGTTGACATAAAACATTATGTCATTGTCTTTGGAAAATAATAAGAATAAAAAAGAAAATGAAAATTTTAATAATAAAAACTTAATAAATAATTGCATTAAAAAGGAAAGAGAAGTTAACATAAAAATTTATGTCATTGTCGTGAAAAGAAACACTTATTTTATTTTGTTAATTTTTTTAATTTTTTATTTTCCTTCAGTTGTTGCCTCTTATTAACAATCAAGTTATTTACTAATGTTTTAGAGTTTTTATATAACAAAACAGTTATATAAAAATCTGAAACTGCTTTCTTATGTAATCTGCAGGGATCGCATTCATCAAACCATCCAGAGAATTCCTTCGATGTAGCCAGAATCCGATGAATTTCATTTATATACTATGTCTTAAATTTATGTTATGGTAATTTTTCATGAAGAATTCCGTGTAAATAGAGAAGAACTTTTTAGATATATGTATCTGAATAATACTTAGATGCTACTATAATTTTATCCACATTATGGGCCTTGTTCTGTACGAATGTTGTCGCTTCTGCTGATGGTCCTTTTGCCATTTCTAGACATCTACCGCATTGGATTTTCTTCACAAAATTGGAAAAAATTACATATCCTGTGTAATATTCTAGTGTTTCCTATTCATTGTTACTAATCTCAACATCCTGATGAATAGCAACTCTGCCATTGTCCATATCCACTTTATCCGTTGATATTGGAATATTAAGATTGTTTCTTAATATTGACTTTTGGTGAGATATATCCTTTGATTCTTCATTCGCTGTTCCCCATTCCAGCATAACATCTTTGTCGTCTTCACAGTTGTTGTCAGAATTATATTTGAAAGTTATTATTTTCATTGATATCAGTCGCGCTACAATATATTTGTAGTTCATTGATCGAAGGATGATCGTTTATACAACCCAAAAAGAATGAAATTTACTTCATTTTTATATTTATGGAACAAATGTTGGCTTAAGTCAAGGAAAATTCTTAATGTAAGGATGAATCCATTGATACATTTGTTTCTCGATAAACCTGTAAAATTAAATGTCTCCAAGTATTCTATAAATTCTAGAATGAATTCAGTTGTTTCGTGACCCCCCAACAAAGTCTGCTTGCGGAGAAGAAGATGAATGATGTAACGTTCGATGGATTAATGGGGAAATTAACTCCTTAAAAGTTTTTCTTTCATTTTTTTTTTTCAAATTTAGTTTTTTCATATTTTTTATTTAAGCAAATTTTTTATTTTTTATTACTTTTTTTTTTTTTAAATGAATTTATTATTATTTATTATTTTGTTTTATGAATTATTTATTTTAAGTTTTTTTGTTAAATAAAACTTTTTTGAAAAAATTATAAATTTTTGTTTCTTTATTTTTATTGAATTTCATTTTTCAATTATAAAAACTAATTCATGATCTTTTGTATGAATTAGCAAAGTGCCCACCCTTATATTGCATTGAATATAAAACTCTTTTTCATAATTAGATATGAAATCTTTGAAAATATTATAAAAACTATGTATGTGTTTGTTTGTTGATTTCTTGGCTTGTTGTGTGTATACCCAGTTAGCATTTTCAAGCGTGCTTCAACAATCAATTTTGTAAAGCGAGTCATAAAAGCGTGTTATAATTTCATAAAATGCTCACTTCGTTTTTTGATTATTGCTCTGTTACAGTGTCTCTTGTGCCAAATAACAACGCGTTACATTGTGTCCTATCTGTGCAATGTATGTGACACAGTCTATCAGTATTTTAAATTCTCATGGCCTATAAAACTTTGTTGGTTCCAATCTCTTCCCTCTTGTTCTTGCGGCAAAATCATGGTTTGCACATCCTCTATTATATATGATTCTTGGTATCGTGTTGTCTTCTATAATGAAAAAATTTAGCTTATGTAGATGGTCCTAATGGCCACAGTTATTATTTTCATGATTTACGAAAAGAGAGTCATCATTTGGATCGTCCACATAACCAAGTGGAGGGTGTGATGGTATGGGGAGCGATAGCATACTACGGCACCTGTGAACTTCAATATTTGAAGACGACGAATGAATCAAAGGTGTATATTGGTGTGCTGCAAGTGGCAATCTATATTTTCGACGTCTCAAAATGACAATGCACCAATCCAGACTGCTCGGATCGATCGTAAAATCATATATAGATTTAAATATATTAGAAAATGTTTCGGGATGGTTAGTACGACACAAGTCTGGACAACAATTCCTGAACTTGTTGCCGCTATCAAAAAAGGGTTACAACCCACTATTAAAATAATTGAATTAAAATAGGCCTGACTTTAGATGAGTGTGTTAAACCGCTTGATCAAAAAGTGCAAATGCGGTGTATGTCAGATAGACCTCATGACCGCGCTAAGTAGAAAAATTTCATATAGAAACAATCTAAAAAATTATAACATAACAATTATTACAATGTTAAATAAAATCGCTGATGAAGGCTGAAATGCCCGAAACCGCTTTGATTAAGAATACAGTGTAGTTACGAATTTTATAAATATGTATATGCTTTCTTTGTAACGGCTCAGTATGCCCAAATTTACAACTAAAGAAAATACTACGGCAAAAAGCGACTTTGTGAAATAAGTAAATAGAATTCCAACCGAGATTTTTAACGAAAATAGAAAGAAAGAAAAAAAAAAAGAACGAAAAAACGGCGTCCCTAGGTACATATAAAAAGAAAATTTACGGCGTGGTGGGAGCCTTTTTTAAGTTTCGTTTGGCCTGACAAGATTGTGTAGTGCGCGGTTTTGATTAAAATAAGACTGAAAAAAAAATAATAAAATACGATACGTGCTAATAAGACAAATTCCTCGAAACCACTTGTGAAACCATTACACCTGACATCAGCGTCTTAGTGCCAGTAATTCAAAGTACTGAAAATATTGGTGCGACCACCTGACGCTCCATGTGGCTCCATTTAAGAACCACGTTGTCTTTTACTTGTGTGATCACAGATCGGCAATAAAACAAGTGCAAGCAGTTGTTTATCAACACCGCCCTCACGAAATTGATAAGTTTGGACTAAGTGTTGGCAATGCCATAGCCAAACCAACTTCTCCATGGACACAACACTTTCAGCGTCAACATAGAACACCACCTATAGCAGCAATAGCAAGTATTAAAACGGAAGCCGAGATCAACGATGAAAAAGATTCAACGGAGGCATCTATAAAGAATACGGCTGTCATTAATCACACAACAACGGATAGTGCAATTACACCAACCACTTCACCAAAGTCCACCACCTCCACGGTTGTCTCGAATACCTTGCTAACGACTTTAACTTCAACTACAGCCACAGCAGCTCCATTTCATCCCCCAGACCGACAATAGAAGCAAAATCTGCTGCCGGGGTTTCCATCGGCCGCGTCGCAGAACCCGGTCGATGTCGAGGTTATACCCGACAGCAGGTACAGTTAACCATGGCAACAGCAACAACACCACAACAATAGAAGCCAACAACCTCCGCAAAATCAATCACACATCAACAGGACTACCATATACAACCGAAGCATCCACAACAATAAACGAAACACCAACAGCACCCATAGAATACGTATCCCAACAATAACTAGATCAACAATAACAAGAGCAGTATCTCCAGCAACAGCAAGCAACAGCACCAGGAATAATACCCTCAAACCACCACAAAAACCAGGTACTCTGTAGTTGATTTAATTAATTATTTCCGACAGTTTAAATTAAGGGCAAACTCGACAGACGTATTCACGTATATATGTATGAGCTACACATAGGTATAGGAATCTGATTTTGTCGTTTAATTTAAAATATATATATATATATATATATATATATATATATATATATATATATATAAGGTATTTAAATTCAAAATTAGCCGTAAAAGAACAAGAATATATTTTCACAAAAAATTGTCCTCACCATATCACCCTTAAAATTTTTAAAAGAAAAAAATATATATATATATATAGAAAAAAAAAAAAAACAAGCTATAGCAACATATATAAACCCACTACAGCAATAATTAAAATAATAACAATATCAGAAATAAACCCTATGGAAGAAATTTTAGCATATAAATATATATAGAAAAAAAGGCCACTTGAATTTCATATATTACTGTTTATCTTACACAATTAGTTCTAAAATCCTTCATCCATTTCGAATTGAAAAATAAAACAAAAGAAAAAGAGAGATCGACCAAATATTTAATCCAAAAAAAAAAAAAAAAATAAAAGAAATCTATATTTTTGTAACAATAAATAAAAAAAAAAAAAGAAGAAAAAAAAAAAGGAGGCATCATAAATTCATATAGCTTTAAACTCCAAAAAAAAGTTTTCGTAGTCATTTATAAATACGATTAATAATAAAAAAAAAAGGAAAGGGCATTTTTTGTACAGAAAACCAATTGATGCCTATACACTTACATATATACATTAAAAATTTATCATTCACTTTAACATACAGATATACTCATATGATATATATATATATATATATAAACAAATCTTTACCGACTAGGTCAGTAAAATAACAGTAAATAACAATTGTAGCTAGACTAAGAAGAAGAAAAAAAAAATATAAATCAAAAATAACCGAAATCTAAAAAAATGAATTGTCTCGGCTAAAAGGATACAAAGAGTAGTAGTAGTCAAAAAAAAAAAAAAAAAAAGAGATAGTATAATACAGTGAACAGGGAGACTTTTCTATAATAACATTGCAAACAGGTAGGAGAAGTCTAATGGAATGATTGGCATCCAATCAATCGGAGGGAGGGCAGCCTGGAAGGTCATTTACATCGGACCTCACGAGAATCTTACTGTGCGGACAAGGTGAATGTTATTTTCCACAATCACAATTGTAGAATGTCCGTCCGTCCGCTCATAAGGGTTTGTACTCAAACCTTTTTCGCTTATTAAATTTTTTGTAATGTGAGGGTTATACCAACCGGCACTATAACTTAATTAATGTTAATGGAAGCGTGCGGAACAACCCCCCCATTTCCGACGAGCTCAGGCCGGAGCCAAGAAGCATAGAGTGCCATCCGCAAAACCCAAAATAAAAGAAAAAAAAAAGGGAAAAACTAAACCCATCACATATGGTGCCCAATAATGGACCATTTATCAATTGTATTTAAAACTTTTTTTTTTTTTATAGCTCAAAAATTAAAACATCTAACCATTACATCTTCTTCTCTACCACGCACCATTAAAACAAATACTAATACAGTATTAATTGCAATATGTCTAAAAAAGTATTTAAACGTATTTAAGAAGCGTATTTAATAAACGTATATAAGAAGTAAAAGATTTCATAACACATTTTTTATATTATCAAAAAAATGTATGTCACATTAACCTTTATAGACTCTACAACCTTCTTTATTGCATTGGATTCAGAAGTAAAAAAGCTTCAATTAAAAAATTAAATTAAGTATCTAAGGTCTCTGGTTCGAGTGATAGAAGATTGGAAAAATATATGTTTAGGTCTGCTATTCAAGTGTCGAGGAGTTTAATTATTGTGACTAAATAAACCTTCTTTCGATGCTTTTGATTTATTTGATGAAAAATACATAGAAAGTTTACATTCTATTCCTCTTTTTCTCTTTATCCCCAAATAATATTGAGCTCAAGTTTTATGTGTTATAGATGGGCTTTGAATTCATCAAAAAATTCTGACATATAGACATTATGTCCGAAAATGGCTATAGAGGCCCTACAATTATGATAAATTAGATATAGAAAGCTTTAAGAATCTTTTTTAATATTGTAATGTTTAATTGTTTAAATTGTTTGCTGGGAAATTAGTGTGTGTAAATTATGTATGTGTGTACTTCTGGTGGTAATCAAGCATTTGTTTGTAAGCATTAAAGCTTTTTCTAAAAAGCTTTTATACAAAGTAAACTTTTACGATCAAATTTATATCTTAACAACCAATTACAAGAGATGGCGCTGATAAACATTTCAAATATATTTCAATGGGATTTATATATATTTTTTTCTTCTAACTTTATTTTAATTGCTAAATTTTATAACAGAAGAGAAAAAGACATTTTTTTTTATGAAATCTCATCTTCCATATAAAATTAACCTTACTTCCTTCAAAGTGAACTTTGATTTCAATTAAAGTTCATGCTTATTGTTGCTATTATTAATATCGCAATGTGGTAATTACGCCGAATAATACAAAGAAATATTGTCTTTGTTAATATTTCAGCTTATTATTCTATTAAACAAATTTATCACTATTAAAAAAGCGTGTTTATTTTATTTATTTTTAATACGAGCAAAACAATTTTGTATGCCTGTGTGTAAAACAAATTAAATAAATGTATTAAATTTTATTAAAAATTCTCTTTTCCAATGTATGAAATAAGCATTGGTTGGTTTGACGTCACTTTAACAGCTTTAACAAGATAATTGTTTTCAAAATCGTTGCTTTAATACATTTATACTATGTGATGGGGGTATAATGAGTTTGTGCTGATGTTTGTAACTACTAAAAATATTTGACCCAGACCCAAATTTTATTACACCGATCGATTTAGTTTCACTCTCTGAGGCGTTTTATCGATGTCTGTCGATCCGTCTGTCTGTCTGTCTGTCTGTCTTTTTTTTTAATGGATGTAGTGATAGCGTGCTATCAGCTAGTGGCCCTACTATATCTTTCTCTTCCACTCTTGTACCGTCTAAGCATTTCATCAGGACGAATGGTTAACTAGCAGTTTTGTTATGGTGTTTTTTTTTTTGCTTAAAAAGAACTTACGAAAGGGTTAACTGGCAAACGAACAGCCATACTGGGCTAACTTTTTGACATTTATAATCAGTATACACTGGCAAATCATCATGAATAGATTCACGCTTGAACAACGCTAACAAATCATCCAAATTTACTTTGAAAATCAATTATCGATTCGCACAAATTATAAACGATGTTTTATCGCGAGATGGTGTTCAGCGATGAGACTCATTTTTAGTTTAAAGGGTTTGTTAATAAAAAAAATTCCCGTTATGGAATGTGAACAATCCACATCAAACCTTACAGACTCCATTATATTGAGAACAACGTTTGGTGCGGTTTACACTCTTCCAAAGTTATGAATGGTTTCCTTCATATGTGAGATTCAACCCGTGTGGGCCGCCTACTCAATAAAAAACCGACTCCCCAGTCTTCAACCAGTCTCCCCGCGGAACTACCGTTAGATATTACTTCGCGGGGCTGGTTAGCGCTTTAGGCTACTCCTGAATTCTGAGCTATGGATGCTCTTATCCTCTTACGCATGTGTACTTCCATGCGAGGTTTCTGATGGTGGTTACAAAGTTGCAGCGGTTTACACTCTGGTGGCATCATTGGACCTTATTTGTTAAAATAAGGAGATCGTTGCCGTACCACGATCTATAATTTTTTGTTTGAAAATATGGATGACACTGATCCGGACGAGATGTGGTTTCAAGAGCATGGCACTACGCAACCATTGACTTATTGAAATCAAAATTTGGCGATAAGTTGATTTCGAGAAATGGATCTGTTAATTGGCCTCCAAGGTCGTACGATTTAACACATCTCGATTATTTTCTGTGGGGCTACGTGAAGTCACTGGTTTATGCTGATAAACCAGCAACAATTGACGCCTTGGAGGTAAACATTATTCGTGTAATTCGTGACATACGGCCAGTAATGCTCGAAAAATTGTCCCAATATTGGACCAGAGTGCCAAGGTTCAGAAAATACACACATGATACATACAATGTTCTGTTCAGAAGCAGCCAACACATATCTTTATTTTCATATCAATTATGTTTGTTTTTAAATTTTCTTCGGTGCCCAACACAACCATGACTGTGTTCGTTTTAATATTTCGTTATTTACACGAACATTTTTCTATCACGTAGTTTTTGTTTCGAACACACATAAACCACACAGATTCGAGTGTTGCTTTATTTGAAGTTCGTGTTCTGGTACGTGTACTGAGAAAAAACAGAACATGTATAATAAATTGGTTCTAGTTCAGTTATATTTTAAGTCGTGTTCTGGCTCGTGTACTAAGAAAAAACAGAACATGTACAATAATTAGGTTCGAGTTCAGTTATATTTTAAGTCGTGTTCTGGCTCGTGTACTAAGAAAAAATAGAACATGTATAATAAACAGGTTCGAGTTCAGTTATATTTTAAATTCGTGTTCTGGCTCGTGTACTGCGAAAAATTGAAACATCAATTCGCAATCTGATACTCCCCGATAAAAATGACGACAACTGTCAACCAAATTTATTAAAATTTTATTGACCCTTTTTTATGACTTACGTTGCAAATTGTTTACAATTGTCAAATATTTTAAAATTTTATTGGCCATTTTTTTGTGATTTACGTTGAAATTATTTACAATTGTTTTTATTGACTGGTTTTTATTTTAATAAAAGATGGTAATAAAATACTTAAGACACAAAAACTGCACACTGCACTTAAATCTTTCTTGCAGGTTTCAATCAGACATGTAAATTTTTTCGTTTCGCTATTAAAAAAGTTGCGTATTTTTTATAGCAAAACTTATTTCTGTTATTGCTTTCCAATTTTTTTAATTTTCACAAAAAATTTGCAATTTACACAATAACACAGTACACTTATAGATCACGATCTAATGAAAACTGAACCACTTTTAATGAATAAATGACGCACGCACTCGCTATTTATTGCAAAATAAATTGCGTGAAATTGTAACACTTGCAAGCAATTGTAACGTAAGTCATAAAAAAGGGACAATAAAATATGAAAATATTTTTTTGGGGTTTTTTTTAATTGACACTCATTGTGTTTTTACACAAAAAATCCCAAAAAATCATTGAGAAAAGGATTATGCATTGACACTAATTGGTTCGCAAATTAAGGGTAGGTGATTGTGTTTTTTATGATGCAAAATTTGTTTGTGTCTAAAGTTATTTGTTACAAAAAAAAAAAAATGTTTGCAAAAGATCATAACAACCAACAAGTGTGTCTTTTATGCCGCAAAATTGGGTTTTTCGTCTATGACACTAATTGGTTCCGAAAATAGGGATGCGTAATGCAAAAAAACCTAACAACCAACAAGTGTAACTTTTATGATGCAAAATAGTTTTTGTGTCTTAAGTATTTTATTACCATATTTTATTAAAATAAAAACAATTATAAATAATTTCAACGTAAATCACAACAAAATGGCCAATAAAATTTTAAAATATTTGACAACTGTAAACAATTTGCAGCGTAAGTCATAAAAAAGGGTCAATAAAATTTTAATAAATTTGGTTGAAACAATTGTCGTCGTTTTTATTGGGGTGTATCAGATCGCGAATTGATGCTTCAATTTTTCGCAGTACACGAGCCAGAACGTTTGTCGTGCTTCTCCTTTAACATTGAGTGAAATTTCTCCTGGAACCATTTGCGACATGTGTCAAATTTGAGCTATTTCCTTACGTAGTAGTGGTTTTCCAGCTATCACCCTTTAAGCACTTATTCGTTGCGGCCTTAATAGTTGCTCAGTTTTTTATTTTTCGTTTTTTTTTTACTATTTCAAAAGTTGTTTGCGAATGAATAACAATATTGCCTTCGTTCTTGCCGTGCCTAACTACAGACAATGTTAACCCAACCATTTATCACACCGGCTGAGACTATCGTTAACCAAGATCTCTATCATCTCTGGTAGAGGATGTGGCACGACCAAACCAATATCATCAGCATAACCGATTATCTCGAGTATTCTTCTACATAAATAATCTACCATTATATTATAGAGGGAAGTATTTTTCCCTGGTTCCATGCGAACATCTAGTACCATCAATTCATCAGAGTCACAAATTTATCAAAAACAATTATTGACTATGTTATAACAAATAGCCATAAAGTATCGGTGGAAATGAATTTGTTTGCATTTGTCAGCATTTGTTATATCAGACCATGTAGTAATAAACATAATGATTAAATGTGATAAAAAGAAAACAAAGTGCAATAAACAAGTAGAGATTTTTAAATATAAGCCGGGGCTTTTTAACCGAGAACTAAGCGCAATATTGGAATACGATGGAGGCAAAGACATCAATGATAACGCCAATTATTTGGACAGATGTAATGAGGACACTGTGCGGAAATTCTCTAAAATAATAACGGTAAAGGAGCAAGTTTTTTCTGACCAATGGTTTACTGATGATCTCAATAGAATGAAGCAAAATAAAATTATAATGCATGATAAGGCCAAGTATGAAAATACAATCGAAGCATGGAAAAACTACACCGAAATAAGAAATAAAATTAAAGTAGAAATTGAGAACGCAAAATTTAAGTACACAACTGACCAAATAAACAGAACCAAAGACCAAAAGTAAATGTGGAACACAATAAAAAAACTTAGTGATGAAGAAAGAGCAAAATGGATCAAATCTGTGATATTCAGTGACGGTGAACATAAGGAAAACAAGCAAGTAGCTAGTCATTTTAATGAATACTTTGTTAATAGTATTAATGTTATAAGAGAATCGATTGATAACGTGCATTATATAAACCATATAAGTATGACCGAAAAAAGATTCAGATTCCGAGTAATCACTCTTGCAGAACTTAAAAATATCGTAAAAAACTTAAAAAATAAAAAAGACTTTGAAAAAATAACACCAAAAATTAATACTGAATAACTGGATCCCAACTGGCAATATACTGTTAAAAATCATAAATGACTCACTAAAATCTGGAATATTTCCAGAAAATTGGAAGGATACCATGATAACTCCGGTCGAAAAGGTAGCAAAGACAAAGAAATGTGATGAATTCCGGCCCATAAATGCCTTAACAACTTTTGAAAAAATACTAGAGATGGTCGTGAAGGAACAATTAGTAAAATACATTGAATCATGTTCGATACTAAATAAATAACAATCAGGCTTCCGAAAAAATTTTTCATGTGAGACTACCGTGAATTATGTTATCAAGCGGTGGAAAAATATAGAGAAGAAAAAAAAAAATAATGGCAATCTTTTTGGATTTTAAAAGAGCATTTGAAACCACCGATAGGGAAATGTTAATAAACAAACTATTAATGTATGGTATTCAAGACACGGAACTAAAGTGGTTTAAATCATACTTATCTAACAGAAAACAATTTACAAAGGTTAACGATGCAAAATCAGAGAAAATAAATAATAACTATGGAGTTCCCCAAGGGTCAATATTGGGAGCATTATTGTTTATTATATATATAATGATATGCCGAATGTATTGAAAAAAAGCGAAATGGTTTTATACGCAGACGATACACTTATTTTCACAGAAGGATGTAACCCTGAACAATGTCGGGACAACTTAACAACAGATATGAATAACATAGGTAAATGGTTAAAAATGAATAAACAAAAATTAAATGAAAAAAAAAACGAAAACTATGGAAATAAATATGAGAAGTGAAATGAATATTGAAATAAATGGAGAAATTATAGAGAAAGTTGAACACATCAAATACCTTGGCTTCATAATTGATAAAAAGCTAAAATTTAATGAACATATAGAGCTCGTATGTAAAAAAATCGTATGTAAAATAATTAAACCACATTTTGAATTCGGGTCCACAATATTATACACATGCTGCACTGATACACATATAGAAAGATTACAAAAACTTGAAAATAAGGCAATGCGATCGATTTTGAAATGCAACAGATACACACCAATAAACACCATGCCAAATATTCTCAAATGGATGAATATAAAACAACGGCTAGCACTAAACACCATAAAACTGATACAAAAAATACGACAGGGGACTGCACCAGACTACTTAAGTGAACAAACGAGATATGTTGGTGAGACACAACCATATTCACTACGGAATGCCAATAACTTTAGACTGCAGCGGGTTACAACATCCTCAATGCAGAGATCTCTTTTATACAAGGGCCTCAAACTATTCAACTCATTACCAACTAGAATTAAGAATGAACTCAATAATAATATCTTCAATAAAGAATGTATAAATTTTGTAAGAAACGAAATATAAATGAATTATGTCAATTAAGAGTATTATAAATACTAATAAATGAATTAATTAATAATAATAATAATTATTATAAAAAAAAAAAAAAAAAAACTACCTTCCATTTCACTGTATAAAAAGCATTTTTTACGTCTTGGGTGATAATTACACAAAAACCTTTTGTATTAATAGCAGATTTTCCAATATCCACAACTTCTTTAATGGCACAGCAAAAAGCTCTCAAATAGTTTACCCAATGTGCTTAGCATACACAGTGCCTTGTATGAACTAGCTTCATTTAAGGGCTTATCTTCTTTCTGTCTGCCTGTCTGTCTGTGTGTGTGTCTATGTAAACCTTGTAATCAAACTACAAATATTTTGATAAAATTGAGAATATAAGCTTCCAATGACCATAGGATGAACGCTGTTGATATTGGTGAAAATCGGTGCATGTTCAGACCTAGCTCCCATACAAATAGCCCCTATCAAACGGACTAAAATGACCGTAAGATCCAGACTATCATATATATAAGTCAAAAAATTAATTGTAATTCAAAAATAAACCGGGTAGGACAATTTTAAGTCATAGTCCTCATATAAAGCTATCACTTCAAGCTATCAAAAAAAAAAAAAAATATTGCACAGATTTTTTTTCAAATTTGGTTTATACAAGTATAGGTTTTTCAGAAAATCAAGTGACTTTACTAAATTTGGTCATGATTGGTCTATTTTTTAACTTAATCCCCACATAAAAATAACATCATCAGATATGAACTTTTTCATATATGCATGCCAAAAATTAATAAATATAGCACTGAAATGTGTTTTTTTCAATACCCTGTTATTGCCTCAACAAGGTTGGATCCAAGATCCCCTCTCGAAACGCATGATATAGGGTATTGTATAGTCGATCTAGACTAACCATAATTTCCTTACTTATTTAATTTTTTGTTGTGTGTTGTTAAATTGTGTTGCTGTTTTGATATTCTTATCAGCAAAATTTTTTAAGTACTGAACAGACACGCACATACAACGATACACATATTCAAACAAGTAATATTTGTTTGTAAATATGTAGAAACAATTAAAAAATAAATTGTAAAGTAACGGAATTTTAGAGGTTTTATGTAGACATATTGGAGATGAAAATTTTAGTAAAAGACCAGTGAAGAAACAAACTAGAAAAATTTAGAAACCATAGATTTTGACTGTAAAAGAAACATAATGGAATATCTTACTTGCCAAATCGATTAACTACTCTTTGTGTGTTTTTTTTTTATATACCTTAATGCCAAAGCGCTTGATCGGCACCTAACTGTTTATATTCGAAACAAGTTTCTCTAATAATAAGTTGGTGGTAACGTTAATCCTTATTATTAGAGAAATTTGTTTCAAATATAAACAGTTAAAAAAAAAAAAATAGAAAGTGGAGTTAATCGATTTCGCAATTGAGCTTACTGTATAACTGTAGACAAATCACATTGAAGCCTATGGATAAAAAACATGGGCTTAGCATGATTTGACTGAAGAAAATAATTTCGATTATGATCAAATATTGACTATAGAAAAAACTAAGCTTTAATTTAGATTTTAACCTTATAACCGAAATTAATTACCTCTAGAGTTTGACTTAGCTGAACACTATCCTAGATTTTTTAATGGAAATTAATCCCAATTTTGACTGAAGAATGTGATCTTTTATATATAGAATTGGGTTGTAGACAAAACACAATTTGTACTAGATTTTAACTGAAGAAAATAATGTATTAAGTCTGGCTTTATAAAAATACACGATTACTGGTAGACTTTGAGTGAAGAAAGTAATATATTCAGTGAGCTCTAGAAAAACCTACGATTAAAACTAGAATCTGACTGAAGACTAGAATGTATTAAGCCTAGATTGGGCCTAAAGAAAAATAACGATAATTCTAGAATTTGTTTGAAGAATATAATATAAGCGCCCCGGTAGGTGAGTAGGTAGCGTGCTCGCCTATCATGCGAGGAGTCGTGGGTTCGATTCCCACCAGAGGCTTTTGTCTGTCGCTGCAAAAAAAAATAAAAAAATTTAAAAAAATGAACACACTACTCCCTCTTTCCTCCTCAACCTATTTTCCTGAGATCAACACAATACACTGCATCTGTAGGGGGCATCCCCTGAGTGTTGATTAATTAAAAAAAAAATAATGTACTCAGTCCAGACTTGGGCTTTAGCAAAAGCCACGTTTAATTCTAGATTTTGTCATTAACGAAATATTCGTGGCTTAGTTTTGATTATGAGTATGGTAAAAACCAGGATTAAGCCTCGATATAGTCTATAGAAAAGATGATGATTTATTCAAGATTTTGACTCTAAATAACATCATCAGAAAGCCTTGATATAGTATTGATTCTGACTACGGAAAAATTTATTATTAAGCTCTGATTTTGATGATCAAGCCTTGATTTTGGCTTTGTAAAGTTTTGATTTTGACTATGAAAAAATTCCATTATAAAGCCTAGGTTTGGACACTGGGAAAAATCAAATAAAGTCTTGATTACGATAAAGTATTGATTTTGACTATGTAAAAATAAACGGTTAAGTTTTGATTTGGACTACAGAAAAATCTGATATTAAGCTCCAATTTTGATGATTAAGCCTTGATTTTGTAAATAAAGAAAAAAAAAACAAGTAAGAAAATTACAGTTTGTCTAGCCCGACTATACGATACCCTATACCATGGTTTAGAGGCCCTATCTCTTCTGTCCAACTGATTGGATATAGCAAATAAGCATAAACCAAATTTGAGTGGCATTTTTATTAATTTTTTTCGCTGCAGATATGAAAAAGTTCATATCGGATATTATATTTATATGGGGCCTAGGTCGAAAAATGGACCGATCCTGACCATATTTCGTAAAGTCACTTATATTTTGAAAAAATATACACAAACCAAATTTGAGAAAAATCTGTGCAATATTTTTGTTTTTTGATAGATTTAAGTGAAGATCGGAAAGCAGCTCTATATGGGGCCTATGACTAAGAATTGTCCCATAGGGATCATTTTTGGACTACTGATTAATGGATGTAATAAACACATACAAACCCAATTTGACTAAGATTTATATGATCATTTGGATCTTATGGCAATTTATGCTGATTTCATAACATGGACCGATTCTCACCAATTTCAATAGCGTTCATCCTATGGCCAATAAAAGCTTATATACCAAATTTCATCAAAATATATTCATATTTGCGACCTGCAGTTTGATTACAAACTTTACATGGAAACACAGACGGACGGACGGACGGACGGACATTGCTATTTCGACTCAAAAAGTGATTCTGAGTAGATCGGTACAATTAAAGATGGGTCTAGGACGAATATTTTTGGTTGTTACAAACAGCAGCATAAAGTCATTATACCCAAACCACATAGTGGTATAGGGTATAAAAAAAAACGATTAAATTTTAATTTTGACTGTGGAAAAATCGGACTTAAATCTTGATATCGGCTATAGTCCTATAATTAGATTAGATTAAGAAGGCTCTATGCACTGCAAGTAATTTTAACTTTGTGCAGCCTATGGTTGTCTTAAAGATTTCCTACACATGTCTGCCCCAGACAGAGCTTTTAGTCGTAGATGATATCCAAGATTATAATATCAAGTAAGAATTCCGTCAGTGTCCTTAAGTCCTTCTTGTCAAGGGAAAGTAATCGTCCGGATGGAACACTGGATGAAGTTATAAATCATTTAGCTTACCGTTGACCGAGAGTTTTGTTCCAGTGTTCGGCAAATTGTTATTCCCTCCACTCCTTTAGTTTTCCTCTGATGTAGCTCGCTAGAGCACCACAGAATGGTTCCGGACCGATGAAAGGATGGCTGACCCTCGATTGGATACAATCAGCCCTTTCGTTTCCCCATGTCCCTCGATTTATATTATATTTTGAACAAAAGACTAAAATTAATGCTTGATTTTTAATATGGAAAATCTAAGATTTTGACTCTAGAAAAGTATCACGATTAATTTTCGATTCTAGCTGGAATAAAAACTAACTAAACTTTGATTTCACTCTAGAAAAATCTCGATTAATCCATGAATTCGAATACAAATACTTTGACTAATCCAAGATATTCAATTTATAAAAGATTTTGATCTTGATTAATCCTAGATTTTGGTTAAGGCAATTTAGCCTTGATTCTGAGTATGGAAATATTCGCGATTAAGACTTGCTTTGAGTTTTAAAAAACATCCGGATCGTGGTTTTTTCGACAATAGAAAAAGCCATAATTATCCTGCATTTATACTTGATTTTGACTATGTAATTACTAAGAGTAAGTCTTACTTTTAACTATAGAATAGCCATAAATAATTGTATAACAAGCCTGGACTTTCTATTAGGCCTTGATATTGACTATGGAAATATCCTTGATTTTGACTATGGACACTCGAGAGTTAGTCTTAATTTTGACTATGGAATAAACCTATAGCAAGTCTTGATTTTGACTGTGGTAAAATTAAGATTAAGCCTGTATTTGACTATGGAAAATACACGACTGAAATTTAATTGTGGTTATGGAAAACCCATGAGTAGGCCTTGATACCATGAGTAGGCCTTGCAGAAAAACCACGAAAAACCTCTATTAAACCAAGCTTAGGACTTTAGAAAAATCTGCATTTTAAGTTTTTAGAAATCGCATTTAAGCCATGATTTGGAGTTTTGAAAAACCAAGATTATATTTTTATATCGATAATGGAAAACTCCACAATAAATCCCGACTAACAAAAATTTTGTCTTAATTTTGACTATGTATTAAACCAATAGCAATTCTTGATTTTGACTAAGGTAAGATCAAGATTAAGCCGAAATTTGACTAGCGAAAATCTATGATTTACACGTGATTGTGGTTGTGGAAAAACACGACTAGGCCTTGGTGTTGACTGTAGATAACACAACTTAAAGGACTGATTTTGGCTGTAGAACAAAAACTCTATTAAACAAAGATTAAGACTTTAGAAAATCCTTGATTTTGAGTTTTTAGGGACCGCAATTAAGCCACGATTTTGAGTTATGAAAAACCAAGATTATAGCTTTATATCCACAATAGAAAATCCCATAATTGGTTTTGATTTTGACTATGGAAAAATCAAGATTTTGTGTTAGTTTTGACTATAGAGTAAACCTATAGTGAGTCTTTGTTAAACCCAAAATTAAGTCGATATTTTAATATAGAAAATCTACGACTTAAGCCTGATTGTGGTTGTAGAAAAACCACGACTCTGCCTTGATCTTGAAATATATAAGTTTAAGCATTGATTTTGACTATAGAAAAATCTCGTTTAATCTAAGAATTTGACTCTAGAAAAAACAGTACGATTAGTCCTTGGTTTTGGCTATAGAAAAATCCGTCATTAAACCAAAATTACGACTAAATAATACTAGAAAATAAACTCGCTTCTTATAGATGTTGGCTCTAGAAAAAACCATAATTAAGCCTTAATTTTGACTACGGAAGAAAGCACGATTTGTCATACATTTTTTGGAAAATACCTCGACTAATTTAAAATTTTGTCTTTAGCAAAAATCCCGATTAAAGCTTGACTTTTAGTATAAAAAAATTTGATTTTGTCTTTTTTTTTTGCTATTAATTAATTAATACTTAGCCTTGATTTTTACTATGGCAAAGCCCAGACTAAGCCTTAATTTTGACTATGGAAATAATTACGATTTCATGAGTCTTGAAAAACGACATGTAAAACCTTGAATTGGACTATGAAAAACCACGATTTAACCTTGATTTTATATACAGAAAAAGCTTTGGTTAAAAAAGAGATTTTTACTTAAAAACAAGTAAGAGTGTTAAATTCGGCTGTGCCGAATCTTTGATACCCTCCACCTTGGTTTGAGTATTGATGATAAATGTAAACAAAATATTGGAAAAATATGCATGCATTTCCTATATGCATGCGTTTCCGGTTATATGACATAACTTCTCGTTTAATTCAGTTTTTGCTAATTAAATAGCTCGCCCTAACCTCCATTGCAAAGGTAATGGTTGTGTAGGGTGGCTATATGCATTAAATCGTGCTAATTGGAGATGGCTGTATAGTTTCTTTTTACTGGCCAAATATTTCTTCATTGCGGCCATATAGGTCGGATGGAGTAACAAAATAATAACCGAAAAAAGCTCTCTCAACTTTTTTTTTTCAAAAAAGTGTTGCCATATTTGGCAAACATAGAGAATAAATTTATAATAATAAATAATTAAATTAGGGATGCCAAACGCAAAAAACCAAATATCGCAAAAATTTTAAATAAAATAATTTGTTATCTTTATTTTCTGAAGAACTTAAAATATTCATCCAAAAAAAATTGTGAAAATTTATATATAAATAACATTCTCTTCAAATTGCGTTTATTTATGTAACAATTTTTATGTTCGCAATTCTTAAATATTATTTGAGGTTTTATAAAATTCATTGAATTTAAGTTAATGTTTTCTGTAGTCCGATTCTGTAAATTTCAACGATCCGACAATCGCAAAATATATCGACAACTATTGTTGTTTGCACTAAGGATTAAGTGATTCACTAAGTACATACATCTTAACGACAGTCGACAAATCTATTTTTCTATTTATTTAAATTGTAGACGAGTGGCATCTCTGCCAAAATAAGCGAAAAATAGAAAAAACTAATTACTTCGTGTTTGACAGGATGATTTTATGTTTATGTTTAATATCTCTATTTTTTTTTTACTAATATTTCTGTGTATTTATTTGAAAATGAAATAATGAATTGAATATGCTATTTAATTTGTTTATTTATATAAAAAAGTTTTTTAATAAAAGCAAAATATTTTCATTATTTTATGACTTTTATTTATGTATGACGACATTTCAACCTAAAAATTTAAGTTTTTATCGATTGAATGAACAACACAAAAATGGTTGTCGTTTAGATAACAACAACAGCTGACTTTAACAATAGCGAATATCGTTTAAAAATTTTACTGATAATTTTGCTTTTATTTTTTTAACGATTCGACTATCTTAAAAGAAGTTACTGAAAAGCTATTAATTTCTCCTGAATGCCAATATTTTTTTTTTATGTTAACACTTTTTAAATGTAAACATATTTGGTGTTTTTTTTGGAATTTGATGAAATTGATGTCTTCTAAATTTAAAATTATTATTTCCGACGTTTTGATATGATTTTCTGAAATTCAATTAATATTTTATAATTTATAATTGGAAATTTTAATTCCAGTTTTTAGAATTGATATTTTCTAAAATTTGAATGGAAAATTTAAAAAGTGCAATTTTGTATTTATGTGAATAATACTGCTTTAGTAATTATAAAAAATTTTTAAAAATTAGATGTAATCGCAATCAGATATTTTGTAGGTAAAGCAGAATAATAATTCTATATAACTATGTAGAACTGTTTTGAAAGCAAAAAACTCATTGATGAACTCGGTAACTCTATTTTGTAAAGACAACAGAAAGTTAATATGCCAAACTTATGTTCATATTTGTAAAAGAATAATGAAAAAACGTATGAAATAAAAGACCAGTCCGTGTATACTCTTAACATGGTGCTGTATGATATCTATTTGAAAATATTGACATTCATGTTAAAATAGAAATAACTATTGCAAAGCTAATTAGAAAAAAAATTTGTGGCGCCATCTACTGTGGGATAGTCACGCTGAGCAAAATGAAGTGACACTCTGTTAATGCAAAAGAAATGTATTTCCCCCACAACAAAATATTGCAGAATTTTATGTAAATAAAATAATATACCAATTTAGTTCTAACTAAATAAATTAATTAATATATAAAAAATTTTTTTTTTTTGCTAAACTTGCATTGTTTTTTTTTTATTAACAACTAGGTACATATTTTAGCATTAGTTGCTTTAGATGCTGGTGAATTTTTACTCCCTTTATATTAACTCGTAGTGTCTGCTTGTCGAAAAAATGTTGGATCGATTTTAACCCCTTTCCCGTGACCCAATCGATCTGAAGCTTTGCAGGCAGGCTCGTGACAATGACAGAAATGATCTAGTAAATCTTTTAGTGATGCCAAAACAATGGAAACTTTTAAATTTTTTTACCAGAGTTGATAAAAAAAAATGTACAAAGGTTATTTTTTATTATATTATTACCACAACGACCACAAAAACAACAAGTCCAGCTATGACAATACAACATTTAGAATAACAACAAGAACAATATAGAAACATCATATTTTTAATTTTTTTTTTACTTTTTCAGAGATTTCCCTGGACCTGTTCCACCGATTTTAATGATTTTTGAAATAGAAATCTTCCCATGAATTTGTTGAATCATTCTCACTAAAAATAATCACCTTCGCTAACCTATTGAGGGCGTGATCGTGACAAGAACAACATAGAAAATTATATTTTTTCAAGACTTTTTTTAGTTTTTTATTCAAATCTCGGGCCCTAATTGACCGATTTGGACAATTTTAAATAGCAAACTTCTCAGGACGTTAGTGAATCATTTTTTATATCAACGAGCACCCTAGCTGCCCGATTGATGCCGTCATCGTGATGGGCAGACGGACAGACGGACATCGCTATATCAACTCCGGTTGTTATAAGGATCACAAATATATATATTTTATGGGGTCCAAATTTTTTTTCTAATTATTACAAACGGAATGACAAACTTATATATACCCTCTGCACACTGGAGTGGAGGGTATAAAAATGGTATCTATAGCCTTCAGCACATTTAATCAAAACAAAACAATCTGCCCTGTTCTTGAAACGTTGTTATTTGAATAAGAATGAATTTGAAATAACATGAAATTTAAATTTTGGGTTTATTGAAAACACAAATTTTATATTTTCGAAGTATTTTTCGAAATCATATTTTTTATGATCAAATGACATGAAACATATGGTTTAGCTTCAGAAACATATGTTATCTAGAAACCAAGGTGCCATATGGTTCTTTAGTCACTTTCACAAAAAAAACCTTAAGTAATTTTTGCATGTTTTCCTTAAGATTATAAAGAAAGTATAAAAAAGTATTTTCTTTTAAAATAACAATTTACTTGTTCATTTAATTATTTTTATTCTTCAATTTCATTCAATTAAAAATGACTTTTCTATTTTTAAAAAGTAAGGCATCACCAAAAAAAATTTCGATATTTAAATAAATTGGATTTGACTGGCATCACTACTGTTTCGAACATATGAAAAAAAATAAAAAATATGTGATTTGATGAAAATTTTTTTTTTAATTCCTTTTTTTGCAATAATTAGTTCATAAAGAATCTATGTTATAATTGAAAAAATTATAATGGAAAATAGATTGTGTAAACAAAAAGTTTTTATTATAGTTATAGAACAGCATCATCGCAAAAAGTGTGTTTTATTAACATCGACCCCTTATTACGATTTTTTTTTTTAAATCAGCGCAAAATGTAGACGTTTTTTAAAATCGTTTTTTTTCATAAAATTAATGTCTAATTTTTTAAAATAATGACAAGGTTCAATAAAAAACATGTTAGAGTTAAAATATCAATTAGTTTTTTTATCTCTTAAGACCTGCTTAGTAGAAAAAAGGGCATTTGTTTTGATTTCACAAAGCCGTTTCTATGTGAATTAAAACGAGAAAAAATATTCTTATTGAAATTAGAGAACAGCAAAAAACTCGTAGATTTAAGAATTTTTTCATTTACGAATTTTTTTTTGTGATAGTGGTTTCAAGATTGACTATATGACATCAATAACTAGGCAAATATTTTGACTGCAAAAAACAATGATTACGACTTGATTTTAACTTTGAACAAAAAAGGATTAAGCTTTTGGTTTTGAAGGAAAAACCAAAACTTACATTTTACGGTAACATTACATTACCATCATTCACTCGGTGATAATTCAAGCTATTTGTTGGAATAATATAAGTTTGGTTTTTATATAATTGAAATGATAATGGACGTATACAAAAATAAATACAGTATAATAATACAATTACAATAACAGAGCAATTTTTTTTTTTTTAATTCACACATAAAGTATCTAATTTCCAATAAAACTCAAAAAGATCAGGTTTTATTTTTAATTTCCCACAAAATTTATCTTCATTAAATTTGATGTGTAATTTAGCCCGTTTCCTCTTTAATTTTGGATTCAATGCAAATATGACTAAAAATTTTACTAAGTTTAATTAATTCGGCTCAGCCTAATAGAAAAGTTTTTTTTTCTTAAACTTCCATAATATATTTTGTTACATAATTTGTAATTTAATGTTGAGACAAATTTATTGAATTACTTTAACAAAACCATATTCATGTGTTACAATTTGTGGTTCCTTATTCATTGACTAAAGCAAATTACGTGTGTAAAATAGGAAATATTTTCAGAAGTTAAACTATTATATATCTTAGTTTTGTATTAGGAAAAATAATATCTATTATTCTGGTAGTTAGAAAATTCCATAGTTGAAATCTAGACACAAATTCAGAAAAACCCAGGATTAAGACAAGAGTTTTGATATAGAAAAATCCAAGATTTAGCTTTAATATAGAAAAATCAATGGCTTAGAGTTGAGCTGTATTATAACAACACAATGAAGTTTATATTTGACATATATAAAAACTCAGGATTAAGCTAAGATGTTAGATATTGATGTAATTCCGACTAAGCCTTAATTAATAGTAATTAATCAGCCTTGATATTAACAAAATTTTAGTACAGATAATTCAACGAACAAGCCCAGATCTAAAAATATAGAAAACCACGTAAAATATCATGAAAAGCCTAGATTTTAAAGAGATAAATTGACGATAAAGCCTACATTTAAAATATGGAAAAACTCATGCCTTGGGTAAATTTTTCAGAAGTGATAAACCTATATCTAGATTTTTAATAAAGAAAAGCTCACGATTAAGCCTAGCCTTTGAACTTATAAAAATCCCATGATTACATTAAAATAAAACAAGTAAGAAAATTATAGTCCGTCTGGACCGACTATACGTTTTCCACATACCATGTGTTTAGAGAATTGGACCTAGGTCCAACTAATTGGATATAGAAAACAAGCATAAGCCAAATTTGAGTGGTTCTATAATTATTTTTTTTCTACAGATCAGAAAAAGTTCATATCTTATGCTATAATGGTATAGCCCAGCACTCGAAATTCGAGTGCAAATTCTAGAAAATATTTTTCCATTCAATTTCTTTCAATGTTTTTTTTTAATCTATACATATAAAAAATTTATGAATATTTAAATGAGCCTAAAGGTATGTTAATCAATTTTAGCAATTCGATATTCAACACAGGGCGTGTGATATACAATTGAAATCATTCGCATTAACAGTGTGTAACGAATTATTATAAATGTTCTATTTCATTTGATTTAATATATTTTTAAGGCAGGTTAAACATAAATTTTATCATTCTTAGCTCCATATGAACTATAAGTATGCCAATTTTCACACTCCTCCGTGCCCATATATTGCTTAAAAAGGGAACTAAAAATTTACCTTTACTATTAACATATAGATTATGCTATATTTATATGGGTACTAGGTCTAAAAATGGACCGATCCACAGTGGTCGGTGCCATAGGCCAAAAAAAAAAAAAAATAATGTCAAAAGTTTGTCACCAAATGTGTCATCACTATCTCCTATAAGAACAGACTTTTTAAAAATATAGTTGTTTTTGTTTCATTCCAACCGTACTCTTAACGAATAGATTGAAAAGAGAGAGCATGTTATTAGTTGGTTCTTACAGTGTGAGCAGGTTGAAAAAAAGTGAAACTTTAAATCAATTAAAACGATATAAAACTGTTCTCTATTAAAAATGAATATTGAAGTAAAAGGTACTAACGTTATTTTAAAATAATTTGAATGTTCTGAATTTGTTATACATTCAATATTTGCCAAGTGCTATTGTTAGGGTTCACTCGTCCATATATTTCAATTTCAATAATCAATTCGATTATTAGAGATAAAGCCACAATTAAGCATATATTTTAATCATAGAGACCTATAATAAAACTTAGATTTTTAGAAGATTTAAATCCACGTGGATGGTTAAAACCACAATTAAGTCCAGATATTATCGCAGAAACTCTACGATTAAGCCTTGAGTTTTAGTACAGTTAAACCTAGTGTTAAGCCTAGTTTTTTATGAGAGATAAACCGACAATTAAGGTTAGATTTTGGTCATAGAAAACTCTAAAATTGAGCCAAGATTTTTAGAAGAGAGAAACCCATTATAAAATATGACCGTAGAGAACCCCAGGATTAAACTATGTTTTTAGGAGAGATAAACCAGTTGTAAATACATGAAAACCTCACAACAAAATTTAGGTGAAAAATATAGCAACTCCTAAATGATTAAGCCTCTTTTTTTTTTACAAGACAGAAACTCACGTTTAAGTCTAGATTTTGATCATAGAAAAGCCCACGTTTAAATCTAGATTTTGATAATTAAAAAGCCTACCCAATACGCCCAGTTGTATCAGGTCAGGGTATAATGACTTTGTGCTGATGTTTATAACTATCAAAAATATTTGACCTAGACCAATCTTTTATTATACCGATTTGTCTCAGAATCACTCTCTGAGTCGATTTAGCGATTTAGTGTGCCTGTCTGTGTGTCTGTCTGTGTATCCAAGAAACCTTTTAATCAAACTACAGGTCGCAAATATAAATATATTTTGTTGAAATTTAGTGCATTTGTTTTTATCGGCTATAGGATAAACGCTGTTGAAATTGGTGAAAATTGGTTCATGTTCAGACCTAGTCCCCATACAAATGATCCCTATGAGGTAGTCTCGGTCAAAATGGTTGTTTTTTACACTCATTAATCAGTAGTCAAAAAGACAATTCTATAAGAAAATTCTTAGTCATAGCCCCCATATGAAGCTTATTCCCGATCTTCACTTAAATCCATCAAAAAACAAAAATATTGTACAAATTTTTCTCAAATTGGTTTGTATATGTTTTTCCAAAAAATAAGTGACCATACCAAATAAAGTCAGAATCGGTCCATTTTTCGACCTAGTCCCCATAAAAATATAGCAGCCGATATGAACTTTTTCATATCCGAAAACACAAAAATTAATAACAATGCCACTCAAATTTGGTTTATGCTTATTTTCTATATCTCATTAGTTAGACCTAAGAGATAGTGTCTCCAAACGCATGGTGTAGCGTATCGTGTAGTTGATCTAGACCGAATATAGTTTTCTTACTTATTTTTATTTGCAACAGCCGATAAAATTTGAATTTGTTTTCTCTGTTATAATAAAAAATTGGTTTCATTTTTTTAACATTAAAGATTTAAATAACAGATCACCTCAAATTCTTGACTCACAATCCATTAATATGAACGCCGTTTTAATGGAACTTCCATCAAGCTTTGAGTTTTCAGCTTAAGAGTAGAAAATTGTCTGAATTGAATAAAAATTCATATATTGTATCTTCTGTAGGGTCTTTCGAGAAATACAATACACATTTTGTTTGTAAAAAAAACATACTATACAAATTGAATTTCTAGGTTAAAGTAATGTAAACAATAGAGTAAATAAGAAAATTTAATGAATTACTAAACACTTAAGCTTTCTCCCTCTATGCCTCTCTCTTCCCGTTTTTTTTTTCATTCATTCTCACTATCTTGCACTTTGTCTTATTTATTCTTATTTTTTGTAATGTTTTACTCTCAGTAATTTCAGTCTGTTTGATTATATTTGATCATATTTTCTTATGAGTTTCAAAAAAAAAAAAAAAAAAATTATGGAAGCAATTATTGGGAGTGTAGCTACTTATTTAAACACCTCTCCCATACTTTACTAGTTAGATCTGTATCTAAATATTTAAGAGCTGTATGGTTATTTAATAAATTTATAGTAATTAAAATGTTTTTTTTTTTATTTTTGTTTATCAACAAATTTCAATATCCCTGAGGATGACTATTGATGTTGGTCGTAATATTTGATAATAATAAAAGTAAAAATCAAACATAAGATTATTTATTATTCTTAGTAATCTTTCTGGACTTTAAGTCGAATAAATATTATCATCAATTTATATAATTTTAATTGGACTTTAAAATTTAGATTTCTATACCTTTTTCTTTAGAATTATGAGTAAATCATTCTTTTTTTTTTATTTTATTTTTTTTTATTTTTTTAAGCCTAGTTCTGCGAAACCGAGTGGCTTGTCTGCAGATTCTAATTTTGCCTAGTTTTTTAAAATAAAAAATAATTTAACCCAATAAAAAAACTCTTCCTAAAATAAGCACTCTTATGGCTTCCAAAGTAGCAGTTTCTGAAGATTTTCTGTCTCTTCAAACAGCTTTCCAAAATGTCAATATAAATTTATCGTGACATCCTATCATGATATCCTTGTCGTCTATTAAACTCAACAAATTTTTTAACTTATGATAAGGAAGATAAAAATGCAGTTTTCCACTACCTCACTATCACTACTTAAGAGCTGTATGCAGCTTGCTAAGGAATCAAAAACTTCATATAAAAAAACGCTTCAGAAATGCTTAAGGAATTTTTCTGTCTAAAAATTTCTGTTGTTAGCCTGTAGCTTTTTAAAAAAGTAGCAATGTTTTTACTACTTTTTTTTTGACGTAAATTAAGTTAGGCAACCCAGGCTTCGAGCAGGAATATCAAATTTTTCGTTCTTTCTGAACGGAATTTTGACAGGAGAGGTAAGCATAAACAAAATGTAATAAGCTTAAAAAATTAGAAGTTCTTTTTCAGTTGCAAACATGGTTGTTTTCAATTTCAATTTCACAATTCTTAATAATTGACAGAAAACAGCTGATTGCTACTGTTGCGCTGAAAGGTACTTTTATGCTTTTTTTTTCTTTAAGAAATATATGAAAAGCTGCATACAGCTCTTTATAACGAACTTCCCAGGATCTATAAAAGACAACTTCCGTCCTATGACAACCCTGTGTTAAATTTATTCGTGTTTATAAAATTTTTCATCACTTCCGAATTATTATGATCTTGGTACTTATTTAGATGTTATTTTTGTGCTGGGATATATCTATACTTTAATTTAAGATTTAAAAGAAAATAATGCTTGTTGTTTTTTTACCTTTTAGAATTCTTATCATTATACTTTCAATTTACAGAATTTTGGATTTCATGGATTACCAAAAATAAAGTAGTGAATTAAAATCACTAACTTGATCTGTGATGCTAAAAAGAGGTCGATTTTTATAATATCGACTACTTATTAAAACCCAAATCGTGACCCCATAACTCACGATCACTACTTATAACGAATTTCCCAAGATCCATTCGGTCCTATGACAGCCCTGTGTTATGATCTTTTTCACTTCTTTAGCTGTTATTTTTCTGCAATGATATCTAAACTCTTTAATTTATATCAGCACTTCAGTAGTTCTTTGGGAATATGAACCTACATGAAAATATATTTTTACTGTCAGATCCCTTGAAGGTCTTTGTAATTGCCCCCACAGTCCTTATTGAATTTCTTTCAGTTATCTTATAACAAGACATGTTCAAATCCCAATTGTAACCACATCGTCAATCTCTAATATAGAGTTATAAAAAGCGTAATTAAATTTTTATTAAATTTAATGATTTATTTATTAAATTTAATGATTTCCTGCACAACAAGACTAAGGGCCATTATTACAACTTACCTTTAAAGTAAATGTTAGTTAAAGGTAACTTTAGCTAAAGTGAGCAATAAAGTTACCTTTATCTTCTTTTCGTTATTACAGCTTCCCAGTAAAATAAAATTAATATTTTTATACCCTATACCACTATGTGGTTTGGGTATAATGACTTTGTGCTGCTGTTTGTAACAACCAAAAATATTTGACCTAGACCCATCTTTAATTATACCGATCGAATCAGAATCATTTTTTGAGTTGATTTAACAATGTCCGTCCGTCCGTCCGTCCGTCCGTCTGTGTGTCCATGTAAAGCTTGTAATCAAACTGCAGGTCGCAAATATGAATATATTTTGATGAAATTTGGTATATAAGCTTTTATCGGCCATGGGATGAACGCTATTGAAATTGGTGAGAATCGGTCCATGTTCAGACCTAGCCCCCATACAAATTACCCCTATGAAATCGACTTAAATTGCCATAAGATCCAAATTATCATATGAATCTTAGTCAAATTGGGTTTGTATGTGTTTATTACATCCACTAATCAGTAGTCCAAAAATGATCCCTATGGGACAAAACTTAGTCATAGGCCCCATATAGAGCTGCTTCCCGATCTTCACTTAAATCTATCAAAAAACAAAAATATTGCACTGATTCTTCTCAAATTTTGTTTGTATATATTTTTGCAAAATTCAAGAGACCTTACCAAACATGGTCAGGATCGGTCCATTTTTGGGCCTAGTCCCCATATAGATATAGCATCCGATATGAACTTTTTCATATCTGCAGACAAAAAAATTTATAAAAATCCCACTCAAATTTGGTTTATGCTTATTTTTTATGTCCAGTTAGTTGGGCCTATAGGGTAGGGTCTCTACACGCATGGTATAGGGTATCCTATAGTCGGTCTAGACCGACTATAATTTTCTTACTTGTTGATATTGTGGCAACACCAAAGGAAACCACGATTACTTTTGACTAAATGAATTGCTTTATAAAATACGTAGTGGCAACGTTCCTTTATTTGTTCGGGCTAATTGGAGATGGCTGTATAGTTTCTTTTAACTGGCCAAATATTTCTTCATTGCGGCCATATAGGTCGGATGGAGTAACAAATTAATAACCAAAAAAAAAAAAAGCTCTCTCAACTTTTTTATTAAAATATTGCCATATTTTTAAAACATAGAGAATAAATTTATAATAATAAATAATCAAATTAGGGATGCCAAACGCAAAAACCAAATGTCCCAAACATTTTAAATAAAATAATTTGTTATCTTTATTTTCTGAAAAACTCCAAATTTTCATCCAAAAAAAATTGTGAAAAATTATATATAAATAACATTCTCATCAAATTGCGTTTATTTATGTAACAATTTTTATGTTCGCAATTCTTAAATATCATTTGAGGTTTTCTAAAATTCATTAAATTTAAATTAATGTTTTCTGTAGTCCGATTCTGTAAATTTCAACGATCCGACAATCGCAAAATATATCGACAGCTATTGTTGTTTGCACTAAGGATTAAGTGAATCACTAAGTAAATATATCTTAACGACAGTCGACAAATCTATTTTTCTATTTATTTAAATTGTAAACGAGTGGCATCTCTGTCAAAATAAGCGAAAAACACAAAAGAATAGAAAGAAAAACAAATTACTTCATGTTTGACAGAATGATTTTATGTTTATGTTTAATATCTTGATTTTGTTTACTAATATTTCTGTTTATTTATTTGAAAATTGAATATGCTATTTATTTTTTTTATTTATATAAAAAACTTTTTTAATTAAAGCAAAATATTTTCACTATTTTATGATTTTTATTTATGTATGACGACATTTCAACCTAAAAATTTAATTTTTTATCGATTGAATAAACAACACAAAAATGGTTGTCGTTTAGATAACAACAACAGCTGACTTTAACAATAGCGAATATCGTTTAAAAATTTTACTGATAATTTTGCTATTTTATTTTTTTAACGATTCGACTATCGTTAAAAGAAATTACTAAATCGCGGTACTGAAAAGCTATTAATTTCTCCTGAATGGCAATATTTTTTTTAAATGTAGACATACTTGGTGTTTTTTTTTTTTTTTGAATTTCAATTTGTGTTTAACGAATAAAATTTATATATTAAAGATGTCTTCTAAATTTAAAATTATTATTTCCGATATGATATGATTTTCTGAAATTCTATTAATATTTTCTAATTTATAATTGGAAATATTAATTCCAATTTTTAGAATTGATATTTTCTTAAATTTGAATGGAAAATTTAAAAAGTGCAATTTTGTATTTTTGTGAATAATAATGCTTTAGTAATTATAAACAATTTTTAAAAATTAGATGTAATCGTAATCAGATATTTAGTAGGTAAAGCAGAATAATAGTTATATATAACTATGTAGAGCTGTTTTGAAAGCAAAAACCTCATTTATAAAGACAACAAAAAGTTAATATGCCAAACTTATGTTCATATTTGTAGAAGAATGATGAAAAAACGTATGAAATAAAAGACCAGCCCGTGTATACTCTTAACATTGTTCTGTATAATATCTAGTTGAAAATATTGACATTCATTTTAAAATAGAAATAACTATTGCAGAGCTAATTAGAACAAAAATTGTGGCGCCATCTACTGTGGCATAGTCACGCTGAGCAAAATGAAGTGACACTCTGTTAATGTAAAAGAAATGTATTTTCCCCACAACAAAATATTGCAGAATTTTATGTAAATAAAATAATATACCGATTTATTTCTAACATGCAGTTATTATGGATATACATATATAGAATATATGTATATTATTTGTATTATTTAATATGTGTATGTATGTACATATATGTAAATATTATACAAAAAAATGCAACATCAAACGTTATTTTTGTGTTTTTCTCTTTAAATAAATTAATACATAAAATTTTTTTTTGCTAAATTTACATTGTTTTTTTTTTTTTTTTTTTATTAACAACTCGGTATTTTAGCATTATTTGCTTTAGATGCTGGTGAATTTTTTATTCCCTTTATATTAACTCGTAGTGTCTGCTAGTCGAAAAAATTTTGGATCGATTTTAACCCCTTTCCCGTGACCCATTCGATCTAAACCTTTGCAGGCGGGCTCGTGGCAATGACAGAAATAATCTAGCAAATTTTTTTAGTGATGCCAAAACAATGGAAACTTTTAAATTTTTCTACCAGACGATAAAAAAAATGTACAAAGGGTTAGTTTTTTTATTACCACAACAATACAACATTTAGAATAACAACAAGAACAATATAGAAACATCATATTTTTAATTTTTTTTTACTTTTTCAGAGATTTCCCTGAACCTGTTCCACCGATTTTAATGATTTTTGAAACAGAAATATTCCTATGAATTTGGTGAATCATTTTCACTAAAAATGAGCACCCTAGCTGTCGTATTGAGGGCGTGATCGTGACAAGAACAACATAGAAAATTATATTTTTTCAAGACTTTTTTTAGTTCTTCATTCAAATCGCTGGCCCTAATCGCCCGATTTGGACGATTTTAAATAGCAAACTTCTCAGGATGTTAGTGAATTATTTTTTATGTCAACGAGGACCCTAGCTGCCCGATTGATGCCGTCATCGTGATTTCCACAGACGGACAGACGGACAGACGGACATCGCTATATCAACTCCGGTTGTTACAAGGATCACAAATATATATATTTTATGGGGTCCCAAATTTTTTTTCGACGTAATGATGGTGTTGAACAGATGAGTAATATAAGGCAAGATTAGTGGTAAAAGAATTTTAATAAATTGGGGGTCTACGTTATCATATCCAACAGCATTAGATGATATTTGCGAGATACAAGAGAAAACATCAGACTGGTTGACGCAGGAAAACTCAAACTTGTTTTCTTCTAGAAAGAAATTATTATTGACGTTTGCGAAAAAAACCATTACGGCTTGTAATGTCTGTTGGAATCGTGGGTATATTAGTGAACATCTTATTGAGTTCATCAGCATCAACAGGACAGTTTCTGGTTTTATCAAAATTACCAATACCAATTTCACGAATAGTGTGCCAAGTTTTTTTAGAATCCAATGCATTACTAAAGCGATTAGTGTAATATTCTGATTTAGCGATCCGAATTTGGTGATTGACATCGCTTGGAGCTGATCGGAATTCAGTTTTCAGTTCAAGTGTTTTGAAACGTTTCCATCTTGAGTAGGTGTATTAGTTGCTGAATTCTGTTGGTAAACCATGGTTTATTCGTTGGTGTTATTCTTTTCGTTGAAAGTCTAGGATTTGATCTCTTACCTAGTGTTACGTCTATTTGGGGTTTATCAAAACTTTGCTCGTTTATGTAAAGGGTGTTTTTTAAGCCCGATAGAACTTGAAATTGTAAAAAATAATACAAAGAAATTTTAACCAAAAAAAATTTTTCTTCGAAGGATCAATACATGGCATTAATAATTGAAAATGATTTCGGGCCTATGACCACCGCGGCTGTTCTTGGCGAAGCGCATTTTGGACGTCCAATTTTTGGCCCTTTTTCGAGCACTGCTGGCCTTATGTCACGAATAAGACGAACAATGTTGTTTTCCAAGGCGTCAATTCTTGCTGGTTCATCAGCATAAACCAGTGACTTCACGTAGCCCCACAGGAAATAATCGAGAGGTGTCAAGTCGCACAACCTTGGAGGTCAGTTGACAGGTTCATTTCTCGAAATTAACTTATCGCAAAATTTTTATTTCAGTAATTCGATAGTAAACAAGTACTTTTTTTAAGAAAATTTACTCTTTTAATAAAATGTACTTTTTTAGTAGAATGTTATTTTTTGGTACCTTGTTAACTAAAGGTAATATTTTAGTAAAGGGCATTATTTTATAGCGACACTTTTTTTTTTTAATAAAAAGTAGTGTTTAAAAGCTAATTTTTTAAGAACAGGTAATTTTTCAATTAAAGGTACTATTTTATAAAAGCTGCTTTACTTTTTTAATAAAAGGTACTTTATCAATAACAAATACTTTTTTAATAGAAAGTACTTTTTTTAATAAATGATAATTTTTTAATAAAAGTTATTTTTTTAATAAAAGGTACTTTTTTTGATAAAAAAAAGTATTGTAAGAAAATGTACTTTTATTTATAAAAGGTAGCTTTGTAAGAAAAGGAACTTTTTTGATAAAAAGTTACGTTTTAATTAAAGTTATTTTTTTCAATAGAAGGTAATTTTTTTATAAAAGAAACTTTTTAAATAATAGGTAATTTCTTAATAAAAAGTAATATTTTAATAAAACTTATTTATTTATTAAAAGGTTTTTTTTTAAAGGTACTTTTTTAATAGAGGTTACATTTGAACAAATGGAACTCTTTTAAGCAAAGGTAGTTTTTAACTAAACAGGATTTTTTAAATAAAAAGTACTTCTTCATTAACAGGTACGTTTTAAAGGTGGTAAAAGGTGCTTTTTTAATAAATGGTATTTTTTTTAATGAATTAAACTTTTTTATAACAGGTGATTTTTTAATAAAATATACTTTATCAATAACAAGTGCTTTTTAAGAAAACGTAGGTTTGCAATAACATTAACTTTTTTTTAAATAAAATTAACTTTTTTAAACAAAATTTACTCTTTTAATAGAAGAAACTTATTTAATAAAAGGCACTTTTTTAATAAAAGCTTTTTTTTTTAATACCTGTTAATTTTTTAATAAAAGGTACTTTTACAATAAAGTTTGTTTTTATGATAGATACTTTTTTAATAAAAGTTACTTTTTTAATAAAAGATGCGTTTTAAATAAAATTTACTTTGTTTATAAAAGTACATTCTTTAATAAAGGTACTTTTTTAACAAACGTTACTTTTTAATAAAAAATGCGTTTTTTATAAAATGCACTTTTTTAATAAAAGTCAATTTTTTGATAAAGGTACTTTTTTAACAAAAGTTATTTTTTTAAATAATAGATACCTTTTTGATGAAAGGTACTTTTTTCATAAAAGGTACTTTTTTAAAAAAAATTATTTTTTTATTAAAGCAATTTTTTAATAAGACGATTTTTTAATAAAACGTACTTTTTTAATAAAATATACTTTTTTAATAAAAAGGTACTTTTTAAAAAAAAGATACTTTTTTAATAGAAGGTACTGTTTTAATAAAAGGTATTTTTTTTTTTTTAAAGAAAATGTACTTTTTGAAGAAATGCTACTTTACTTAGAAAAGCTACTTATTGTAAAAGTGCTAAGAAAAGGTATTTTTTTTACCAAAAAGAGGCACGTTAGGTGACCCTTCTGTCATAAATTTTAAATCCCAGCCTCAGTGTATGAATACATAGAAGCATAAGTGATAAATTGACGAAGTTTAATGTTTACTAACAGATTCCAGCACTCGAAATTCGTCTGCAAATTCTAGAAAATTTATTTTTTTATTTAATAAAGACCCTAAAGGTATGCTTCACAATTCAACTCATCTTAAATGAAGAAAGCCAACCCAACACATTAACACAAACACATTAATAAATTTATGTATGTGTTTGTAGCAACTTTAAACGATCATAGCTCCAAAAAACATTCCAGACGATGAAAATCTGCAAATCTGGGTAACAGCTAAAAATAAACATCTTTCAAATCATAAATTTTTTGTCAAAATCGGGGTAAAACTGTGAAACTTACATCGGTAACAAAAAATCGCCTAGCCTATTAATATTATAGATTATGCCATGAGTCAGTCAGTGGCCCAGTGACATATTGCACAGGGTCGCTCAATATCGAATCTATGTATGAAATATGACATTAAGCAAATGTTCACTATTTTGGTGAATACAGATATTGGCTCTTTTAGACGCATTATCCTTAATACCACATAATGTTTCTAGTTACAGGCTCGATATATTATGTCGAATATTCTGCTACAGATGTGTAATAACCTGTGGTTTATTAACATACACTTTGTCTATTAAATATTCCCATAACAAACGTGGTGGCCTAGTAAAATCTGAAGCAATCGCTTCTTCTTGTTGGAACCAAAAATTTGGATGCTACTCCAACATTTGTCTTTTAGAATGCTACGATATCTTTCAAATAAATTAATAATCTGCGTGACCATGCGTGACTGTGCGTGACCATTTGTGACTGTGCGTGACTAGGTCAAAGCTAAGTGTATGGAACAAGTTTCAGATCGATCGGATGAGGGGAAATGACATTTAGATCACTTCGTGACTGTGCGTGACCATGCGTGACTGTGCGTGACTAAATTACAGGTCACAGATATGAATATATTTAGATTTTTTATATTTGGTATATCAGATTTTATCAATCAGTTAAAATCGGTGCATGTTCAGATTAAGTCCCCATACAGATCGATTTAAATTGCCATAAATTCCAAATTATCATATATATATACAATTTGTTTTTTTTTTGCTATGTTACAGCCGTTAAAATAAACCCTGTAGGGGATTTCTTAGCCATCACTTATATCTATCAAAAAAAATTATTGCACAGATTTTTCTCAAACTAAGTAACTTTACCAAATATGATCAGGATCGGTCCATTTTTCTGTTGAAACCAATCCTATGGTGTATAGGATATAAAAACCCGATTTGAAGATGATGATGAAAAGCGTTTAAAGTTTACAAGAAATGTTACAAATGCAGTGTAATAAATAAAAAATACGTTTTTGTAAAGCGTTCTGGTTACACTATTCAAAAAATAGAAAAATAATAACAAAGATAACCATTATATTAATACCCTATTCCACAATGGGGTCAGGGAATACTGACTTTGTGCTGATGTTTGTAACTACCGAAAATATATTACCTGTCGATCGACTCAGAATCACTTTCTGAGCATTTAGCGATGTTCGTCCGTCCGACCGTCCGTCTGTTCGTCCGTTAGTCTGAAGTTTTTCATAACCGAAGTCAACAAAATTAATAACAATGCCACTGAAATTTGGTTTATGCTTATTTTCTTTATCTAATTAGTTGGACATAAGAGATAGGGTCTCCAAACGCATGCTATAGGGTATCGTATAGTCGGTCTAGACCGACTATAATTTTCTTAAAACAAAAACAGTTGAAACTTAAAATTCTATCGATAAGTTTTGTTTTTAAATCTTTTTCTCGAACTTTTTAGAAAATATGCCGAATTCAGATGTAAGGGATACTCTTTGTAACCCGGCTTACGTTTTTAACATCGAGATCCCAATACAACATTTATTTATTCGAAAACTTACCACATCGCTATTACTATACTGCTTTGTCTTAATGTTTCTGCAGGCAAGATAGATGACAACTTGCCAATCCCACCCCAACCATGGCTAATAAGTTCAATTTTTTATTAGCGCAAAAGGACAGTTCTTCAACCCATTACGTAGCCATATTCATTGCACCCACAACAAATAACGAACGCTTAGCGAATCATATTTCAGACAATTGTTTTAATTAAAAATTGCAAAAAATATTTGATGTCTTCATATGATATTTTAACGTAAAAATTGCAATAAATACAAAATGGAAAATTTTAGAATTTTACATTTAATTAAAATAATTCGTTTTCACTTTAAAGCATTATTTAAACAATAGAAATTTCAAATTCAATATAACCTACTTAGCTCAACTTACTTGACCAATCGATGTCCAGCGAAGAGCGCTCTCAGAAAGAACACCGTCGAGTCAATCTGTTACGTAAAATATTCAAAAGAAATTGACATTTATGTCAAACAAGAAAATTATCAAAAATATAAGAATCAACATTAAAAATAATCGGCAGTACAGCAACGAATTGGCGTGATTATGCAGCTATGCGCAACATTCAGCAACATGAAAATGTTTCACCAATAAAGCATAATCCAAGCATTAGGAATCTAATAGTATTAAAATTATATTTTCTTGGAGTAACATTTAAAAATGTCTTCTTCAATATAAGAAAAGTTTTACGCAATTTCACAGTATTAAGGTAATATATATAAGATTTTGCACTTATTGCTTGTAAATATTTTCATTTTACACATTTTATTTTGGCTCTTAATTGCCTTTTTCAAAATTTTTTTGGTTCCTCAATTTTAATATTTGAACAATTTTTAATTTTTGCTTGTTACAAAACAAGGACTTGTAGCAACTAAAACTTTTTCCTGAATGAATTTTTTATTCAGCTGTATCAATAAAGGTGCTATTACATGATGTGTTTTTTACATATGTACTGTCAAATTTTCCCACAACAAAAGTTGTACACATCGTGTGATACATATGAAACATTGTTTGTGTACAACACATGAGGAAAGTCACATGTACATTTTTCAATTAGAACAGGTTCTATTTTTGCATGACAAACATATGAAAATACAACACTGCTTGTGGCGAAAGAAAAACAGAGTAAATTTTAAAGATTAATATTGAAAGAAAAATAAATTCTTTAGTATTAATTAACAATTAAAAAATAAATAACCTTTTTTTTAACAATAAATTTTTGTAAATTCACAAATTAAATTAGCTGTTGTTTACATTTAGAGGTTATGTCAGACGGAAATACATATGCACGTGTGATAGCAAAAATTATGAATCGTATGTAAAAGACAATTTTGACAGACATGAGGAATTTCATATGGATAAAAAAAGTGACAGTACATATGTAAAAAACATTTCGTGTAATAGCACCTTAAAGCTTACTGATTTTCAAATATATAAAAAAAAATATTGTCAAGCAACAAGTAGATTTGGCAAGGTGTTTATTACAGAGATTACAAAGAAATCATTCATGATTTACTTAACAACTCTTCAAAAATCGTTAAGTACATAAAACTATCAAATTTTAGAGAACTCAGCGAATAGCATGGTGATTCACCAACATCTTAAGCCCATGATGTGAGATTTTATTTGGTTCCTTAGAAGAGAATCTAAACCTGGGGCCAAATCACCGCATTCGATATCGAATAAAATCAATCAAAATTCCATATTTTGATTTATTATTTGAAGAAGACGGACAAACGCTCGACCATGATTCGTTTTTCTTCTTAATCAACTGTGAGAAAGAAAAATTATTCTCAGCATTTTATTTTGGGAAATAAAAAAATGATTTCGATCGAAAAATTTCTATAACGAATGCGTTGATTTGGCTCCTGAAGTTCACAGTAGAAAAGTCTAAATCATTTTTAGATCATTTATTTAACTTTGTAAAACTTATTTAATAAAAACCACTAAACTAAATAAAAATTCTGAATTTTGGTCACTTTATTAAGAATATAATCAACTTTTATCCATGCATTTTCATGGTAAATGGCTCATTTTTCAGAGCATGTAGCTTTATGATTTAGCGATAAAAAAATGGCGTTTTGCCATTTTCGATTTTTATTTATGAATTTTTAAAAAATAAAAATATTTAAAATATTTCATCATTTCATTCTGAATAACTCCAACACTGTTGAGTATATAAAAAAATAATATTAGCATAACTTAGAGGTAATTTAAATTAAGATTTGTATACACTCCACACCACTGTGCAGGGGGTGTATATAGGTTTTTCATTCTGTTTGTAACGCATCAAAAAATGCATTTGCGATATAGCGATGTCCTTTTGTCCGTCTGCCCCTCCGTCTGTCTGGGTAAAGTTATAATATTGTTTGTCAATGGTATTAAAAATGGGATAAAGCGGGCATCATTGTGCCGAGATATGTCCGAAGAGATGAAGACATTAAGAAGTATTCAGCCCTGTTCTTGAAACGTTGTTATTTGAATAAGAATGAATTTGAAATAACATGAAATTGAAATTTTGGGTTTCTTGAAGTGTTTTTCGAAATCATATTTTTTATTATCAAATGACATGAAACATATGGTTTAGCTTCAGAACCATATGTTATCTAGAAACCAAGTCACTTTCACAAAAAAACCTTAAGTAATTTTTGCATGTTTTTGCATATTTTCTTTTAAAATAACAATTTAGTTGTTCATTTAATTGTTTTTATTATTCAATTTCATTCAATTAAGAATGACTTCTCTTTTTGAAATAAGTTAGGCGTCACCAAAGAAAAATCGAAATTCAAATAAATTGGATTTGATTGGCATCACCATTGTTTCGAACATAAACAAAGTTTTGGCAGTCATATGCAAAAAAAAAAAAATATGTGATTTGAGTGAAATATTATTTTAAATTCCTTTATTCGTAATAATTAGTACATAAAGAATCTATGTTATAATTGAAAAAAATTTAATGGAAAATATATTGTGCAAATAATATAAACAAATTTTCATTCTCTTGCATAGTGTTATATTTCTGAAATCCAGTTCATGTTTTTCGGAATACAGTTGGTATTTTCTGAAATACATTTGATAATTTCAATTAATGTTTTCTGAAGAAAATTTGATAATTTCGGAAATGGATTTTATGTTTTCTGAAATAAATTTGATAATTTCTAATAATAGGTATTTTTTGCAAAAAAAAAAAAAAAAATAATAATTCTGTGGTCATAAGCAATAACCGCCTAACTTGAAAATCATGTATTCGAGAAAAATAGCTTTTTATATGTATATGTAAATCTAATGTGGCTTTATTACGACTTAGGTCAGTTTATTTTTATTAATATCTTTTTAATAAATAGTGTTAGAAAAATGGGGATTTCACGTAAATATAAAGCGTTTTTAGTATAATATGATAACATACATAACTCAAATCGTTCTTAAGTCGACTTAGGCGGTTATCGCTTGTGACTTGTGGGGAAAATCAATTTGAAAGTTTTTTTTAACATTTATTATTAAAGCCAGTTTAAAATTTCAGGCAATAATTGGTCAATATCTAACGTTTTTGGCTATGTTTGATTTTTATATTTGCTCGAAAATGCAAAAAGCAAAAAATAACTGTTATTTTCGGGTTCAAAAAATCAAAATCAAAAGGGTAACTTTTATTTTAGGGATTGTTATGGTAAAAGCTATAACTGCTACGGTCCCTGGTTAGAACTTCTAGAGCGGGTTTTAAGTAATTTTTACTGCTATTAATAGTTCTACTTGGAGTTAACTATGACGTGCAACCGTTTAATGTTCTTAGCGGGACTGCTTTTAAGTAACAAAACCATTTATGAATGAAATAGCCAATCGAGTGTCAGATGTACCATAAAATACTCTATACGCCTTTAGTGTAACTGAAAACGTTCTTTGAGGTTTTTTTTTTTTACTTAGACGTTGTTGCTGTTGTTATTGTTATGGTTTTTGTTGCTCTTACTTCTTTAATTACACTTTTTTTGTGCGGTATTTAGTTCTTATAAGTTTTTCATGAATGTAATTAACCCTATAATGGTCAATGATGGTTCAAGTATTTATTAAGTATGCTTATATTCATTTGAAATTTTTTAACTATTATTAAAGATTTTTTAATATAATTTTTTTTTACTCGAATGAAGAAAAATTGTGTTTGTAGGTATTCTTTTGACTGGCATGGTATATTTGGACATGAAAAAAGCTAACGCGCGATGGTGCCCGCAATTTCACTAACTCGATCCGAAGTAGTTATTGTAACGTTTCGTAACCATGAACCAAACATTGATAATGAAAATATACCACAGACCAAGGAGTAGATAAAATAGGCGAACGTGCACCAAAGAAGGCCAAGGTGGGTCTGTGGGCCAATCGGGTTATGATGACAGTATTCTGCGAAGCATGCGACGTCATTTACATCGATATTTATTTGAAACAAAAACAACCAAATTCGGTGAAGTTAGAAATGATCTTTCATCATGACAATGCACCGGCGCACACGTGTGTAGTCATCATGACAAATATCCATAAGCCATATGACGTATTCTCCAGATTTAACACCCTGGGACAACTTCCTGTTTCAAAAACTGAATAAATGGCTTCGCGATAACAGATTTAGGTCGAGTGCATAGATTAGCAGTGAGAGGCTTATTTGGAGAACCTTGAGAAAACCTATAACTTGGGAGGAAGAAAAAATAAATGGAAAGCACTGTCCTAGAATAATCCGACCTGACGTATATATGGCGGCAGTAGTTTGAACAAAATTGCTTTGGTGACAAATGGCAACCTTATAAAAGAAACGTTTAAGGTTCCAAGTCGCCAAGTTCTTTAGTATTTATTTTGCCATCAAAAGCAAACGTCTCAGTGAATTTGTAAACCATTAAAAAATTGGTCACCGTTATATAATTCAATACTTTCATTTGAAAGGCCTCAGTACAACCATTATTACAACCGAGCTCCTTTATTGGCGACTATAAAATATTGGGTGCCAGAGTTTAAACGAGGCCGTCCGAGTTGCTACGGCTAAAACGTTAGAATCGGTTAAGAAAATCCATAAAATGGTATAGGATGAAGGTGAGTGAGCTAGCTGAATATGCTGAAAGGTGCTATACATTGCATATTGACTGAAAATTTGTAGATGAGAAACAATAAAACAAAAATAGCGTCGTGAAGGTATTTCAATAGAGTGTTTGGAAATGTGTCAACTTAATAAAGCTGAGTTTTTGCATTCACTACTTCGCTTCTGAGACAAAGGATGGCAGTGTATTAAAATGGAAGAATCGTGTCCAAAAAAGGCGAAGACAGTTCTATCCGTAGCCAACGATATGGAGTCTGTTCTTGGGATCCGCGTTGGATAATTTTTATTAATTATCAAAAATTAACAAGAATAATAGCGGAGTATTATGCTTCTTATATATTTTAGATTTTAAAATTAAAGAAAAAAGAACGTATCTGGTGAAAAAGAAAGTGTTGTTTCATCAAGACAATGCACCACTTCATACAACCACTATTGCGATGGCCTAAATCCATTAATAAAAATTTTATTTGCTTCATCACGCACCTTATCCACCAGATTTAGCTCCCTCAGATTATTTTTTATTTCCAAACTTCAAAAATGACTCGGTGGTAAAAGACTTGCCAATAATAAAGAGGTAGAGTCTGCGGTAGATGGTTATGTTAAGGAGCTTGACAGTACGTACTATAAACAGGGTATCGAAAGTATTGAAAAGCGTATCGGGATCGAACCCAATAAACCATTCCATAAGTGAAATGTAACTGAATTGGAGAATAAGCTTACTATAACAATATTTCTATAACTTTTCATAATCATTGTTATGATTGGTTTATTTAGTTGCAAAATATGAACTCTTTACATAGCAATAGCATTTACAATAACACTTGATATACACTTTGTCTGTATAACAGTTTGGCAAATATGATTGTAAACGACTTATGCTCGCTACAGTTTTGTAAACGTTGTTGCATATGAGTCCCGTTATTCGAACGTTTTGTAAACGTTGCAAATTGGGTTTAACATTGTGTTCTTTACGATTCAAGTGCTTATTTTTTTCAACGGTGATGATGAAGATTATTATACTGAATTTAATGATGATGGTGAAGTAAATGATTTTCCAAAAAAGGCTTATTACCAATGAAAATTTTTTTTAAAAATTTTTTTTTTAAATGGTTATTTTTTATGTTTTTATGCTTATTCATCAACAAAAAAAAATATATAATATTTCCTAATGTGACTCTTTTGAGTTTAAATTGTGGAATTATGGAATTTGGATAAAATTTCAATTTAAAATTTTACTAATAATAATAATAAATATATATTAAATATTTATTCCTTTATTTTTTAATAAAAACGCATTTTTTTAAAAAGCACATTAAATATGCAACTTAATTTACTAATTTATCGCTTTTCGTTCCAAAGTTACAACTAAAGTTGTGATATAAGAACACTTTTCCCTTTTTCACTTTTCACTTTTTTTTTCTAAATGCTGGTTTTTATGTATTTATGTGTATCCATCAATTAAAAATGACAATATTTTAAAACTACAGCTTCCGTGAATTAATCGCCACTTTGGTTACCATCGAACCCACTGTGCGTTGTTGCATGTGATGTGCCGTTATTTTCGCGTCGAAATTATTGTGAAATCCTCAGTCTTTTTCTTTTGTTTGAAAAGTGAAGTGTTTTTTTAAATAAATAAAATATATATATGATATATAGGTACAGTTTGTATTAAAAAAAGTAAATATATTAGCACATAAATTCATATTTTTTAAATATTTGATATGCCATATAAATCAAAACGAAGTGTTCGTAAAGAATCTAAAGAAATTATAGAATTGTTAGTGGGCGAACTAGCGGACAAACTTTGCTGGAAAGGCACAGAAGATAAAAAGAGTGTGCGCAGCCTGAATGCAGCAAATGCCACAAGAAGTAAGTTATTTTATATACATATTTCTTATATTTATTTCATTGACTTTTGAAATTCAATAGATGCTGCAATTTGCATTGGATTGCCAGAGGATGAATATATCAAAAGTACAAAAACATTCTTCCAATTCGCTAAAAATAGACAAGAGTCTAGCAATATAAGACAAAGACAAAGATAGATAAATAAAATAAAAAAATTATAAAAAAATCAACAAAATTATTTTTAGACCAGAATATTTGAAAAAGACTTATTATTTAATTGTATTCAAAAGCTTATAAAAATATTACGATAATAAGCTTAAAAAAATATTACGATTATAAGTTTAAAAACATATTACGACTATACATAAGCTTACTGCAAGCATGATTAGAATACTATTTTCCTTATTCTATAATTAGACTTCTAAGCTTGTTCACAAGGGTTCAGTTTTCGTTATTAAACAATTGTTAAGAAGCCTTTCACAATAATATTCACAACAGTTTTCTAAACTTAAAGCTTATGGTAGCAAGTTTGTTACAAGCTATTTTTATACTGTTTTGGTTTATTGGGAAGAGATTATGTCGAAAAAAAAGAATATTTTCCCCGAATTGGTTGTGTTCTCTTTTTTTGCCGTAAAAAAATCTCTTCTGAAAAATCTTTTCAAATCGCCCTCGAACCACAGTATTGTTGGTTTTCGGATTAATTTTCGTAAATCATGGTATAGGTTGTCATAGCCAGTTGAAAACGACTATAAATTTATTATATGTTTAAATTTGTGTTCTACAAAAAAGTTCGTAGAAAGAGAAAAATAACTTAAAGCATTTGAGGGTTAATATTGGAGCTTGAGGTTTCAATTTTATACGACTGCAAGCAAGTTCCGTTGATTCGTTGTTGTTTTTTCTGAGCTCTGTGTCTTTATAATTTTATTAATTCACTATATTGTAGTAGTATGTTGTTGTTGTTTTTTTTTCTTTTTTGACAATTTGCTTGCTTTTGTGAGCTTTAATTTTTGTTTTCTTTGCTGTGTTATATTCGTTCGACAGCTAAATTCACTCTCGAGCTGCTGTCATGCAAGTCAGTAGTATTTTCACAGTGAACGCGTGCGTGTGTACGTTCAAGTGGCGCTGTGTGTAATAAAATTTGTGTGTGTTTAAACGAGGCAAATGAATCGAAACCGTGAATCCAAGAGATAACGAACATTTTTATTTCCTTAGGAAAATTCTTAAGTGTCAGTTTCTTTTGTTATCAGAATATGCTTTCAAGACATATTGGAAAAAAATAAATATTTTAAAATTGTTTTACAAATATGAATTGTTTTTTGGTGACATTCTTCAGTGGAATTAAAACGTTTTTAAGCAAAATATATACGTATATTATATAAAAAAGAAATCCATTAAAAAATTTATACATAAACGAGTGAAAGTGCTGAAATTTTGTCATAATTTGTTGTTTTAGAAGGCGGCCAAACAACCAGTGGTAATTTGAAACAAGAAAATAAAAACCAGCAAAAAAGTATAAAATTTAATAAAAAAAAAAAAACAAAAAACATTAATCAATAAACACAAAAATTTGGAGAAAAAACCCATTTGGAAATTTATAAAGCATTGTATATAACATAAAACAAAAATTTGGTTAAATATACGGACAAGTCGGAAGAAAAAAATTAAGCACTGTCAAATAAATCTTAAAATACAATAAATAGCATCAATTAACAGGCACTATTTCCAATAATTATTAATTATTAAACATATTCAAAGTTTGATGAAAAAGTTTAAGATGAGCTTCATTTTATATAAAAAAAATTACACAAATATTGTAATAATTGGTATAATTGAAATTTAAAAATTTCAATTGAAAAATCTAATTGCCGAATGTTCCATTTATGCTTAAAATTTCCATTTGGGTCTTAAGTGAGATAATTTTTTTTTTTATTAGATTCCATTTAAATTTAAACTTCGAAAATTCACAAACTACAAAGTTTTCGTTATGCTTAATTTTAATATAAAAACACGCAATAAATTAAAATCTGAATAATTTAAAGCTAAATAGGTTATTCTAAACATCAAAATTTTTTTTTAAAATAAATGCTATCGTTTAGTTATTCAGCTTAGCTTAATTTTATTCAGGTTTTACTAGAATATTAAATAAGGTTTAATGAGAAATTAAAAAAAATTTTATATAAAACAATAAAAATTTTATTTTTTTTTAACAGTAATTTATCACAAATGAAATAAAATTATGCTGTTATTAATACTATTTAACAGTAAATTTATTAACGCAAAATTAGATTTTCCAATTATTATTTATTTAAAAAAAAAAAAATTTTTCGGAAGGATTAGAGCGCTGCCTGAGTGAAGGTGATGGACTTAAGATCTTTTTTAATCTAAAATTTTGAGTTTTCTTTAACTAAGTTCTGTAATTTAGTTACACAGCTACATAGCTACATGTATTTAAATTTTTCATAAATCGCAATTCTATAAATAGTTAAGCAAAAGTAAAGTATTTGTCAAACAATTGATTGTAGAAAAACGAATAAATAATAGCGCGAGATTAGGTAGTTCTAGTTTATACCAGGATAAAAATCTAATTGAGCATAGAGAATATGTTAACATAAATAATTCCAATTTTATTCCCTTTAAAATTTTCATAAATTGTAATGTTGTACATAATTCAACAAAAGAAAAGTACAATATTTGTCAACAAATTGTTTCTAGAGGATCAAAAAAATATGTTTGTCTTCAAACAATGCTATTCAGGTGTGCAAAATGCTAATTCAGCTAGATAAAATTAAAATTAAGTTGAGTTATAGTTTATAGTAGGATAAAAATCATAATAAATAATTCCAATTTTATTCCCTTTAAAATTTTCATAAATTGTAATGTTGTACATAATTCAGCAAAAGGAAACTATAATATATCGCACCTTAAATACAAAAGAGTCACAACTCAAAATTTTCCAAAATTGACGTTTTCCATAAATTAATTCACAGTACACATTTTTAGTTACTGCAGCAATTTATTTCTTGTTAACTATCTTCTTTAACAGGAAAAATGCTGTTATATCTGGGGCACAACATGAGATAATATCTCTAGTGAAAAGAAAAAATTTCAGTCAGAGTCATAACTCGAAATTATATTTTATTTCCACAATTACAATATAAATTAAAAAAAAAGTATAGCAAAACTTTCCTCAAAATTGGCATTTTTCAAAGTGAAACTAATGCCGTTTTCTTTTCTGACAAAAAATGTCGCCCTTCTTTTGCCCTTTTTTGGAAAAGTATGTTTTTTTATATATTCTGAATTAAGAGAAACCTTATAATATATATCAATCGAAAGGTCTCAAAGTGCTGTGTTCATAAATGCAAAAAAAAAATTGATTACTATCCTATTGGAATCATTGGGTGAAAATATTCAAAAAAGAGGAACAATTGGGAAATATGCTCACACTAAGACATGAAAGAAGTCAATGGCTAGAATTTTTTGTGATTTTCGAGGGCTCGACTTTGAGACCTTTCAATTGATGTATAAGATAAGGTTGCTCTTAATTCAGAATATATAAAAAAATACACTTTTCGAAAAAAGGGTAAAAAGGGCGATATTTTTGTTAGAAGAAAACGGCATAAATTTTTTTTAAATAATACAATCATTTTTACATAAACAGTTTTTTGCCTCTCCTGAAAATTTGAAAATTTTGAGTTGTGACTGTTTTGTATTTAAGGTGCGATATGTCAAACAATTGTTTGTAGAAAATGGAAAAATATGTTTGTCCTCAAGCAATTCGATTCAGCCGGCAAATCTTTAATTCAGCGAAAGAAATTTATGGTTAATATGAAATAATATAAAATTAAAATAATATCAGCACATGGATATTTCAAAAAATATTTTTAAAAATTTGATTAAATATTGGTATTTTGTTAAAAATAACATTTAACAAAAAAACATAATTTTCCCATTTAAAATTTTCATAAATCGTAATGCTGTGTGGCATTCAACGCAATTTTGATTTGAAAATGTTTTAAAATGTACTTTAATTATAATACTTTATATAGTTCAGCAAAAAACAAAATTGTTTTATCAGTGTACAAACAATATATTTTCAACTAAATAAAGTTATTCAGCAAGGCAACAATTTTATTCAGCTAGCTAGATTTACGATTAACTTACGAAAATGTTAACGTATAATTTATTCAGCTTGAAAATATTTATAATTGAGAATTATCTCAACTCTTTAGCAAAACCTCTTATTCAGCTAGTTAAAATGCGAATTGTTCTTAATTGAATACATCTTCATATATGATAACATATGACATATTCCATATGTAATTCAGCGAAAAAAAATTATTTTTACAAAAAAAATTTGCCACAATAACAAACAATTTATTCGAAATTTAAAGGAAAAAAATCCATTTCAGTTAGGTATATTATGAGCTATGATAAAAAGAAGTTTGTTTGGCTTAAGAGAAACTAAAATTTGATTCAAAACTTATTTGTCAAAATTGCAAACTATATTCTTTAATTGAAGCGATATGCACAAATTTTATACAGTTAAAAAATATTAAAATGATTAAGATGAGAAAATTTTAGATTGTAATTTTTTCAACGCAAAAATATTTAAAATTTAATTTAGCAATGCAAATTATTTTCTAAATGGAACACAAAATTTGTTATATAAATTAAGCTAGTAAGGCCTATATATCTGTGGTCACAAGCGATAACCGCCTAAGTCGACTTAAGAACGATTTGAGTTATGTATGCTATCATATTCTACTAACAATGCTTTATATTTACGTGAAATCCCCATTTTTCTAACACTGCTCTTTAAAAAGATATTAATACAAATATGCTGACCTAAGTCGTAATGAAACCTCATTACATATATATAAAAAGCTATTTTTCTCGAAAGCATGATTTTCGAGTTAGGCGGTTATTGCTTGTGAGCACAGATATTTATAATGTAAATAATGTAAAGGGACGTAGTAATATGACTCAATTTAAAACAAAAACTACATTGAACATAAAATTTAAAATTTCAAAATATAAAAAAAAATTGTTTAAACAACACACCTTAAAATTAATATTTTTGTATATTTATATTAAAATTTGTAAAATCCTGGTTATTCAACAAAAGAAAATTACAATATTTAAAAAAAAATATTTGTTACAACAATAAAAATTTAAAAATTTAACATTTAATCGGCTGATAAAAAAAATCAAATTTAGCTGGGTATATCTTTAATATTAATAGGCTAGGCGATTTCTTGTGACCGATGTTTTGTTCTACCGTTTTATCCCGATTTTGACCAAACTTATATTATTTGAAAGGTACTTCTTTTTAGTCGTTTTGCAGATTTACAGATTTTTAAATTTTTTCCTTTATTTTGACTAAATTGCATTTAAAGTTGCCACTAACACATACATAAAATTATACAATGCTATGTGTATGTTTTTATTAAATTTGTTAATGTGTTTGTAATAAAAATGAGTTTGTTTTTTGTATTAATTTGCGAATTGGCTATAATTGATTAGCATACCTTTAGGGTCTTTATTTAATGAAAAAGTAAAATTTCCTAGAATTTGCACTCGAGTTTCGAGTGCTGGAATCTGCTAGTTGTGATAAAAAGTTTTATTCTTCAAAGAATAAATGTTTATATCAAAACCAATATTAAAAAATAGCAAGCTATATATTTTATTAATAAAATATAATTCAGCTGGTAAAATGTATGAATAGGAGAAAAAAACTACTAATTCGTATTTTTGTCACCGCAAAAATTTAATATTGGTATTCAGATAGTAAACATTTTATTTCAGCGATGCATATATATATATATATATATATATATATATATAAAGTTTGTTATAAATAATAATTATATATGTTATTCAGCAAAGTAATAGTAATATATTTGTACAAAAACAATTCTTACAGAAATATATTTTAAATTAATTAAGGTTTATCAAGTGTTCTAATAACAAAATAGTTTGTTCAGCTAAATTTTTTAACTAAAAATAACAAACAATATTTTCTAATTTAAATACAATACACAATACACAAATTTAATTCAGCTTTTTTGAATTTTTGATCAAGATAAAAAAATGTTCAATTGATTTTTTTCAACGCAACAATATTTTTAAATATTGGTATTAAACAAGTTAAAAACTTAATTCAGCAAAATAAATTAAATACAATTTATTTGTTATTAATCAAAATTCTATGTGCTATTCAACAAAGAAAAAATAAAATATTTGTTTACAACAATTCCTCGCATTAACAAATTACTAGCAGATTCCAGTCCTCGAAAATCGAGTGCAAATTCTAGGAAATGTTATTTTTTCTTTAAATAAAGACCCTAATGGTATGCAAATGAATTATAGCCAATTCGCAAATCAACACAAAAACGAATTAGTTTTTATTACAAACACATTAACAAATTTAAAAAACACACACATAGCATTGTATAATTTTATGTATGTGTTATTAGCAACTTTAAATGCAATTTACTCAAAATATGGGAAAAAATTTTAAACTCTGTAAATCTGCAAACGGCTAAAAAGAAATAGCTTTCAAATAATATACGTTTGGTCAAAATCGGGATAGAACGGCAGAACAAAACATCGGTCACAAGAAAACGTCTAGCCTATTAATATTATAGATATATTTATATATTAGTGTTATTCAAATGGAATAGAAAAAATTTAGCTAGGCTTATCAAGTGTTATGATAATAAATATATTATTTAGCAATGTACAAATTTAATTCAGCTAGCTAAATTTTTAATTCGATTCGAAAATGTGAAATGGTATTTTTTTCAATGCAACAATATTTTTATATATTGATATTCTACAAGTAAATATTTCAAATTCAGCAAAGTACATTAATTTTTAAATAATACGCAAATTTATTTATATTAATAGTTTTCAAAAATCTTGGTTCGATATGCCATTGAGCAAATAAGAAAATAAAATATTTGTTAAAAAATATTTGTTACAATAACAAATAATTTATTTTAAATTAATTAAAGTTTTTCAGACGGAGAAAGAATAATTTCAGCTAGGTTTGTTATGAGTTATTTTAAAAAAAAGTTATTCAGCTGAGGAAAAATTTAATTTTTTCCAATAAATGTTAGCAAAATTAAGAAACAATATATTTTAACTAATAATGTATTATTCATCAAGGCGAAATTCTAATTCAGCTATTGAAATTTGTGATTATCATTTAATAAATATTATTTAGTGAACGTAAATAACAAATTTTTGTGCCAAATATATAATTTATACTAAAAAATGTTATCCAGCAAGCAAAAAATCTAATGCAGATTGGTAAATTCTTCATTTATTAAGTGAATTAATATTAAAAATTTGTTGTGATTAATAAAAAATTAATAAATAAAATAAATTTCAAATTGCAAGATTTCTGATGGACTTTAAATTAATTTATAATTTATACATATTATACACTATATACATATTAACTTAATTTAACACACATACACTCATATATACACACATATATATATATATATATATATATATAATAGGTCGGGTCGATTTGTAGGGAGTCAAAAAATCGCTCAAGTGACAAGGAAAATCATATTCTAAGGATCAAAATAAGAAACTTTGCCCAGGGAACCATACCTCTAAAACGAATTCTGATGTCCCGACTTTTGACATGTCTGTCTGTCTGCCATGGGGCAACCCCATTTCCCCTCATGCAATTGATCTGAAACTTGGCCCATAGTCTTGTTGTGACTACAGATTAATTTTGGGGTAGTCACGCATAGTCACGGACTGATCTAAAAGTTATTTACCCTCATCCGATCGATGTTTTTGAATAACAGAACATAGTCAAGGCGTATGATTATTATCTATTAGCAGAGTAGAAGATACGCATACGTATGAGTGTTATTTTAATATTAAATGAAACATAGTCAGCCCAATTCTAAAAAAAAAAAATGGTGATTTCTTGAAATGTTTGTATGGGCAGCCTCCCAGGGGGTTCCAGGGGGTGTACCACTGGCATGGGAGGGTCGGCCCTCCAAAGTTAGTGGGGGTCGATCATTCATTTGGACTCGATTGGGGCACTTTAAATGGGTCAAAGTGAGACAGACAGACAGACAAGTCAACGTCGGGACATCAGAATTCGTTTTAGAGGTATGGTTCCTCGGACAAAGTTTCTTATTTTGATCCCTAGAATATGATTTTCCTTGTAACTTGGGCGATTTTTAAATCTACCCGCCCTAATATATATATATATATATGGGGGATTTCATGTCAAGTGCACCAACTTTTGAAACCGATGTCTTCCGATCGGGATGAAATTTGCACCAAGGTTAGTCCTATTGGATAGTAGTTTAGATAGTTTAGACACAATTTTTCAACAAGATCGGTCCAGATCTCTCAGAGTTAGAGGGGATCAAAATTTGACATTTTGGCCAATCAGGTGTTTTTTCTCATCCATATAACTTATTACCTATTGTTCCTAGAAAATTTTCTCCCAAACAGTTTAGATAGCTATTTCTTCAATATTTCGGAAAAAAATACTTAAAAAAAAAAAAAATTTGTAGACTTTTTTTTGCTAAATTAAAGAATTTTTTGCCTTTTTTTCAAAAAAAGGGCTTTTTTTTTTTTTTTTTTTTTCATAAGAAAGCTTAGGATTTTTCCTTTAAGAGCTTTTTGGTCGCTTAGTAGGATGGGAGTGGGATATCTATCAAAATAAATGTTTTGTAACTCAAGACAACGGTTTTTCAATTTTTCACAAATGCACTATTTTGAATTTTTTCCTATTTGTGTGTAAAACCTTACAAATAAAACTTATACTGAGAAACTAGACAAACTAAACTTTCCGAAGGTATGTAACATACCTTCATAACATAACAGAAGAGAATGGTTATCTGTAACCTGAAAGAGTTATTTGCAACATTTCAATCTGAACACGAGGATGTTAGAATTGGCTTCACGAAATTAACCCAAATGAGGCCAAAACATTGCGTTTTGGCAGAAAGCAGCGGAACTCACACACTATGCGTTTGCATTTACCATAAAAATGTTAAACTGATGTTGAAGGAAATCAACTTAAAGTATTTAGCAGATGATTCGGCAGAAGATTTACACGATTACCGCGATTGCCTTAAATTGACTATGTGTCCTAATGCAACAACTTTTTGCCACTTAGGTGAATGGACCAATTGACCGAAAACCACATTCATCAAAGAAAATTTAATCAACTCTTTAGATCGAGAATATATAGAGGAGGTCAAATTTGATTCTTGGATTCAGACTGATAGATGCACATTGAAAATAATCATTTTAAATGTGGATGATTTTGTGGAAGAAATGTGTACAGGATCGCTAAACTTGAGAACCCATGACTTTTTAGTTAAAGAGCAATGGTCATTCTTCAAGGATTTGAAGATACATTTGAAGTCTGGCGAATTCGTTATTTCATATGATTTCGCAGAAAACTATAAATGTGTTCCTCAGGATGCCATGCAAGCATTCCACTTCAATAACGACCAAGCAACTATATTCACAGTAGTTATTTACTACATGAAAGATTAAAAACTGGAACACAAAAGTATGGCAATCATATCCGACGATTTAAAACATGATACCGTTGCAGTTTATGAGTACCAGAAGATGATACTAAAACATCTAAATCTAAATTTACAGTAGAGAAGGTATACTACGTTTCGGACGTAGCTCGTCAACATTTTAAAAACAAAAGTAGCTTCGCAAATCTTGTGGCTCATGAAAAAGATTTTGGAATGCCAGCTGAGTGGCATTTTCATCCTACTGCTCATGGTAAAGGAGCATGTGATGGTATTGGACCAAACCTTAAAAGAAATGCAGCGAAGTAAAGCCTCCAGTGCTCTCATAAAGATCGCATCTTAGATGCGACTGCTTTATTCCATTGGGCAAAGAGTTATTGTAAAGAAACTAAAATAGTTTTTAGTAGCAAAGAGGATCATCAGGAAACATTGAAAACACTGAAGAGCAGATTCGATGCTGCGGTAACAATCGATGGCACCGCTCAATACCATGCTTTTATACCACTTGTCGATGGAAGACCCAAGTTGAAAAAGTTTTCTGCCTCTATTCAATGCGATTTCTTTCCAAAGTCAACCAATAAACCAGCAGCGAAATCAACAGCTGAACCTAGTAACGCCAAGAAAGGATTGACAAAAAAACGCAGTAAATAAAGGCGACAAAAAAGCTGGATGAAAGACTGGGTATTTAAAAATTTACAAGACTTAAATACTTCATCAGCTACAATAAATTAAGTATAAAAATAGTTATGATATAAATGGATCTAATGCAATTAAGATTAAATTTTAATAAATTATTTATCTTTTTATTTTTAATATTATTGTTATTATACATTAATTTAATTATTATTAAAAATAATTAAAAAATAATAATTTTTCAACATTTCTATAGAAAAAAAGCGATTTTCTCCTGAGGTTAACATATTCTGAGTATTACAGTATCGAGGGTATAAAGTTTTAGTTAGCTATGTTATATACCTTCGGAAAGTTTAGTTTGTCTAGTTTCTAAGTATAAGTTTTATTTGTAAGGTTTTAGACACAAATAGGTAAAAATTCAAAATAGTGCATTTGTGAAAAATTGAAAAACCGTTGTCTTGAGTTACAAAACATTTATTTTGATAGATATCCCACTCCAATCCCACTAAGCGACCAAAAAGCTCTTAAAGGAAAAATCCTAAGCTTTCTTATGAAAGAAAAAAAAAAAAAGCCCTTTTTTGAAAAAAAGGCAAAAAATGCTTTAATTTAGCAAAAAAAAAAGTCTACAAATTTTTTTTTTAAAGTATTTTTTTCCGAAATATTGAAGAAATAGCTATCTAAACTCTTTGGGAGAAAATTTTCTAAGAACAATAGTTAATAAGTTACATGGATGAGAAAAACCACCTGTTTGGCCAAAATGTCAAATTTTGATCCCCTCTAACTCAGAGAGATCTGGATCGATCTTGTTAAAAAATTGTGTCTATACTACTATCCAATAGGACTAACCTTGGTGCAAATTTCATCCCGATCGGAAGACATCGGTTTCAAAAGTTGGTGCACTTGACATGAAATCCCCCATATATATATAATATATATACTAGCAGTATACCGGCTACGTTGTTAGCGTAGTTAATATATTAATTATTTAAAACATAAGGATATTTAAAAACCATAAGAAATATAGTGTGAGTGATAAAACAATGGAAACTTTTAACAAAATATATTTTTAACGGGTTGTACGGTAAATACCAAAACAATTGATCATAAAATTAAAAACTCTTTTATTAATTTAAACATTTGTATGTTTCATTTATTTAACAAAGAAAAAATATTAACATTACTTCAGACAAAATAACAAAACTTTGAAGTATTAATTTTTATGTTGGAAAACAATGGAAAACTTTACTATACAATAACACTGTGGAAAAAATGATGGTCATGGGGGTGGATGATTCTTATACCAAACGATTGTATTAGGTTATTATAGTAAAACCCTCAAAGCGTTTGCTCCTGTGTGGGTTTAGGAAAATCTTATGGCCGTTTAAATATTTAATTTTTTCGCCAATACTATTTGCCAACAGTATTCTTATTCCAGTTCAAGTATTCTTTAGCAAGACGATTTTTCTCTGATATCACAGAACGATAACATTCAAGATCAGCCTCAGGAAACAGTTCGAGCACATAGTTTTACTTTCAGATTGTTGATGACCTCTTTAAGTAGCATTTTTTGACATATGGGGCCTGCGGCCAAAAATAAATTACGGATTTATTAATAGAAAATTTTTCACAAATATTATTTTACTTATGACCAGCTCTAAAATTGTCTATTATTCTGTTTTTTATTTTTAACTCGTCATAAAACTTTACTCTTGCCATTGTTTTATAATAGTTAATTAAAGGAATATATCAGAATATATAAATATTTAAATGACGGTTAAGATTTTTTATATTTTCTTTCAAGCCTTCTTTTATTTTTATTGTCTTAATCAACTCTGGTGAATAAGTTTAAAAGTTTCCACTGCTTTGACATCACTAAAAAAATGCGTTTAAAATAGACTGTATAATTTTTGAAAAAATGGTAAATATCATATAAAATTTGGTTTTGCAAAAAACCGCAGATCTATAATATTAATAGGCTAGGCGATTTCTTGTGACTGTTGTTTTAATCTACCGTTTTATCCCGATTTTGGCCAAGCGTATATTATTTGAAAGGTATTTATTTTTAGCCGTTTTTCAGATTTACAGATTTTTAAATTTTTTCCCTTATTTTGAGTAAATTGCATTTAAAGTTGCTACTAACACATACATAAAATTATACAATGCTATGTGTGTGTTTATTAAATTTCTTAATGTGTTTGTAATAAAAATGAGTTTGTTTTTTGTGTTGATTTGCGAATTAGCAACAATTGATTAGCATACCTTTAGGGTCTTTATTTAGTGAAAAAGTAAAATTTCCTATAATTTGCACTCGAATTTCGAGGGCTGGAATCTGCTAGTATGTATAAATATCTTAAAATTTAATGTGATTTTTTTTATAATTTATTATGATACAAAAAAAATATTTCTTTTAGGGTCTCATTTTGTAGCTTCTGCATTTGCGTTTCATCTTGGTATAGAAAAATTTTAATTTTATAAATTCATTAATTTGTTACCATTTTCTCCCTTTTTGTCCGCTTTTACTCCGTTAATGTACGAATTTTTAAAAATCCATTCTTAGTGGATCTTTCAAATTTCAAGCTTCGAATAGTTTGGGCTGGGCGATGGTGATCATCCTCGCAATTCTTTTATATATAGAAAATTTAAATAATATTTTTAACACTAAAGAAATATATTTTGGATTTGTTTATTTATGACAAATGAAAATTAGTTAGAATTAAAATTTATAATTAAAATTATATAAATAAAAATGTCGTTCGGCTTTAAAATACATAATATTGCACAGAACGCAATATATTTTTAAACAAATAATTAAATTCAGCAAAGTCAAAATGCAGATCAGCTACATCAATTAGGATCTAGCATTACAGCAATATGTTCAATTATAAATAAAACTCTTTTTTTTCTTTGGCAAATGATAATTTAAAATCATATCTTTTTTTTTTTTTAGCATTTTAAATTGTTTAACAGACTTTGTGGTTGATGGTTATATCAAACAACTGAATTATCCTAAATATTAATACAATTATATAATTTGAGGTTTGTTATCTAAAACATTTTGGCATGTGACACTTCAACTTACAAAATGTCTAACCAATATTTTGCTAACACTTTTCGTATAGTGTTGCTTTAATTTGTATGACATGATTATCATTTATTTATATATCATTTTACAATAATGTCAACAACATCTTGTTTTAACACCATAAAACATTAGTCTAAATGTTTTAGCAGAAAATCCATGTTATCATAAATTCAAAATGACAGGCAAAATAACTTTTACCAAATTAAGCTAACTAAATTGCACTTGAAGGCCTTTGCAGCAACAAATAGCTACAAAATTGAAAATAAAAATGTCTTAGAAATACTTAAAAGCCAAGAAAGACCAGTAGCTTAAAACCAAATTAAAAAAAATGTGAATTTAATGAATGAAAATAAAAAATAAGCGTTGAAATCCAAATGTATTGGTTATGCTATACAGAGATATTATTTAATGTGTTGTTTATTTTTTTGTCACGAGAATTTGTTGGGGAAAATTAGTTGGAAGCTATTTTAGATATGAACAATTTAGCTGTCTGTCTATCTCTAGAAAAGGGATTTAGTCAACTTTTTCGTTAAATCTTACTTATAATATTTTTTTATTCAATCTTTAAAATAATGCAATCTTTAAATAAACTGCAGGGATTAAACATTTTTTAAATAAATTCTTTCACATGTATGTTAATTTTTTAGTTGACCTTTTTAGATGCAACAATAGACGACAAAACCTACATAAGTACTTATCTTAAAAGAAAAACATTTTTTGTTCAAATATAGCTTACTAGCCCTAATGAAGCTATTCAAAGAGTAGCGAAATACCGGTTAATAAAGAATTTAAAACCAAAAATTGCACCTAGGTCGAAAAATGGACCGATCCCGACCATATTTGGTAGTCACTTATTTTTTGCAAAAAATATACAAACCAAATTTGAGAAATATCTGTGCAATATTTTTGTTTTCGATAGGTTTGAGTGAAGCAGCTTCATATGGCGGCTATGACTAAGAATTGTCCTATAGAATGTCATTTTTGACTACTGATTAATGGGTGTAATAAACACACAAAAACCCAATCTGGCCGAGATCTATATGATAATTTGGATCTTATGGCAATTTAAGTCGATTTCATAGATTTCATTTGTATGGGGACTGGATCTGAACATACACCGATTTTCTCCACTTTCATTAGCTTTTGTCATATGGCCGATAGATTTGCGACCTGTAGTTTGATTACACATAGACGGATAGACAGACGAACGGAAATCGTTAAATCGACTCAGTTATTCTGAGTCGATCGGTATAATAAAAGATGGTTCTAGGTCAAATGTTTTTGGTAGTTACAAACATCAGCACAAACTCATCATACCCTGACACATAGTGGTATAGGGTATAAAAATAACCGCTTTACTGGAAAATTGAATAAAGGAAGGGTTCAAAACCCCCCTACGGACCTTATGGAAATTTGCCGGTGGGATTTCTAATAGAAAAAAGATAACTAAACAACTAATTTTACTGCAAAATTCGGCTTCAAAGCTACCGAGAGGTTTTGAAATAAAAAACAATATCGAAACATAAAGTAGGAATATAATTTAAACAATTAGTTATGGTAGAAAATTCTATGGTGAGGCAGTTAAAAACGGCGTTCTCAAAAATTTTCTGATATTTAAAATTAATAAAAACTAAAAAAAAAACAGTAGAATTCATTTAGATGGGGGAGGGGGGTGCAAAACACCTGAAGGTCTTAAAAAAATGTTTCTAATGGGATCTAAAATAAAAAAAGGTTTTCATACACAAAATAAAAGTAGAAGTAATAAGAAATCATGTAACTGGAAAAATTTTATCGGGGGGTGAATTTAAATACGCCTGAGGGAAACAAAAAACAACCTTTGAATGTATTTATAAAATAAAAAACGTTTTCAATATGTAAAATAAAAAATAATAAAATAAAAATAGTCGTTTAGGGTATAAAAAATCACTAAAACAAGAGCACTTCTGCAAGTGTTGATGAACTGTTACAGAATGGGGTTAAAACGAAGCCCAAATACTTCTCTCAGTCCAATTTAGAGATTACAAAAAGACAAATGTTTATCTTTTCAATTCAAATCTGACCTTTTCTTGAATATTTAACGGTCATTATTCTTATTTTTGTTTTAATTAAAAAATGCCGACTACTGGAACTTAGACATGAAAAACTGAAACGTTTCTCGAAAAATTCGTTTTTAACTTTACCACAATTAATAATATTGTCAATGTAGGCATAGGCTTTCCAAATTCAGGGTGCAATATAAAAGCGGTATTGATAGCTGAAATTTCATGACACCTTGTTCACTTTATCAAATCAATATTTCTAAACACGTTTCGGGAAAATATCATAAATTTTAATTATTTGTTTACATTGTTGAAGAAATATATATTGCTACTATTATTTTTTATTTAAAAAAAAAAAAAAAATAATTTAACGGTATTTTGTATTGGAAATATTACAGCCATCATTTGCTTGGTTTCACTGGTTAAACGGCTGTGTGTGGATTTAAAGTGTTATGGTTGGTTACCGGTCATATTAGCATTTCTCCTTGTTTGGCAAAATCTTTCGGCCGTAACGTGCGTAAATCATTGAAACGCCACAAAATCACGTCACATAAAAATGAAATGATCAACGATCAAATTTAAAAATAACAAGAAATCGATAGTAAAATTTAATACAATGAACATGCATTCCTACCTGAAGAAAAACGATAATTATAACCAGATGAATTTTATTGAGGTTTATTGAATTAGTTAACTTTAAAATGTAGGCTATTGATTTACGAATTCCATTACAATTAAACTTAGCTGAATTAGATTTGAAAATGTCAATGTTATGTAAAAAGTGAATAATTGATGTTAAATCTATCCTGCTTTAGCTAATCAGCAATATTTAGACATTAATACAGCTGAAATAGTACATTCAGCTATGTGAAAATGTAATTCGGCAAGAAAAATAATATAGAAATTACTTCAAAGGGTGCAGATAAAATTCAGCTCAGCAATATTACACAATACTATTTTGTTGTTGTTGGTCAATTGGAGTTTTGACGTTTGTGAATATTGTGTTTAATGTTTTGTTTGCTTTATACGCAAAGCTTATGTTATTTTGTTTTATTGCTGTTCTTATGAATTTTTAGATAAAAGTCAGCTTCGTCAGTCCTCTTTAATTTACGAATTGAATTTACCTTAATATATCAAATCAAATTTTAACTATTTACCAAGGCCCAAACTAAATTCAGCTAATAAAAGAGTTCATAATGTTGTCTTGTATCCATTTTTAAATATCTTTATAGTTCACAAATTTATTTTAAATTTTTTCAACTGTTAAATATTTTAAAAATATATTCCTTTGGAATTCAGCTATGTTTACATGTTATTCAGCAAGGAAAAACCTAACAAGATGCTTAGAAGATGGTATAGACGAAATTCAGACGACTTGTAAATATCTTAATAAGGCAAATCTAGTTTATGTTATTCAGCTAGGTTTAAACTTTATTCAGCTGATAAAATGTTACAGAATATGGTTTTGTTATCAGTCTTAAATACCTTTAAGCTAAGAAATTTTTTATTTAATTTTGAAGCTTAAAATGTAATTCAGCAGCGAAAGTAACGTAAAAAATTTCTTAAAGGAGAGAATAATTTGTAAGATGTATTCCAATGGCATGCAGCTTAGAAAATATATATGAATTAAATAATATTATTTCATATTTTTTGTTTAACCAGATATAGCTGATCAAAAATGATTACCTTTAATTGAGCTAATCAGATTTGAAACATGGTATTGTTTTTTTTTTTTATTATTTTTGATGTGTAAACATCTATGTATATGCGCAGGGGGGTAAATTTCTATTTCACAATACAATCACAAAAACAGTGTAACACGTAATATGTGAGAGCTGACACATAACGCTGTGTGACTTATGATTGCATTGGTGAAAAAATTATTTTTTATGCCACTTTTTTAAAAGCGCCATCTATGTATCACTTATTTATATACGTTTATATTGGTGATATTGGGATATTTTTAAAGTTTTACAGCAAAGGGTTGTTGAATTAGCTGAAACAGTTTTTGCTATAAGTGATACATAGATGGCGCTTTCTGTTTGATTTTAAAAAATGACATAAAAAATACTAGATGTTTACACATCTTCCCTGTGATCGGACTCACATGATTTTTTTTAATATCATTCGGCTGAGGAACTTACTTATGAGTTCGGCTAAGTTTAAATTTGACTAACGGAAATTAAAAAAAAAATAGTTAAGAATACCGAAAAATATTTCATATCACATATCATATAATATTTCCATTCAGCTTAAAAAATCAGTCAATATGTATTTATTTACTAATTCAAGACCATGAATCATCAAAAAGTATTACTATTATTAACCATGGTTATGGCATGATGCCCTATGCTCCTTATGGCAACGACGGGAACTTATATATATGGTTATGGCATATTGAAGTATAAAAAGATATTTTAACTTAGCTGCCTGAATAGTTTATGGAAGTAATTGTAGAAAGTTTTAATTAAGTTAAATAAATATAAGAACTATCAATGATTCAGCAAGGTAAAAATTTCAATACAGCTTGAAACATAAAAATATAGAATTTCCCTATGAGGTAATGTGATCCGTAGCCTAGCTTAGTTATATAATAACAATAATTAAAATTTAGGCTAAAACAACTTTACTTCAAATTTGGATTTATTACTAATACGTTAACGTACTTAGAGCTGCAGCTGGGCAAATAGATTATTCTTAAACTAGAAACAGCAAAAATATGTTTTTTTTGACAAACCATAAATTTTTACTGAATGAAATATCTGATTGTATCAATAACAAAATATTTTAGTACTCCACAAAAATCTATCGTCAGGGTACATTAAATTAGGCCTAAAGTCAACATTTAAGTATACAGAAAGTGCTTCTAGTCGATAGAAATTAAAGAAATGGGCCTAGTTTATTACGTATTAAACAATATTCAGTTTATCATCGAAACTGGTTAACACTTCCGTCAAAATATTAAAGTATTTTGTATTTTAAGAATTTAAAATTGAAAAACTTATTTAAATGACTTTACCCTTCTTAATCATCTAAAGTTTTTAAGAAGATTGCCTTTTAAGAAGATCCAGAAAAATGTTTGTAATTCAGCTACTGAAAAACTAATTCAGTTGACCTTAACCCTATTAATCATCGAAATTTTTATAGAAGTATAAAACAATTCAGCTAACTCCTCACATAAAATGCTGTTAACAATTTAAAATTGAATTTCAGTAACTCAGCTTTAGAAATACCATTCAGCTGACATGAACCCTTTTAATCATCGCCATTTGAATAAAACTTTCTTCAATATTATAAAATATTTAGTATTTTAAGAACTGAAAATGGAATTTTTGTAACTCAAGTAAGGATCAAATTATTTAGCTTACTTTAACTCTGTCAATCATCGAAATTTTTAAGAATTTCAAACAGAGTTTCTGTAATTCAGCTAAGAAAAATCTAACTCAGCTCACCTGCGAAACTATATTCTGTTAATCATAGAATTTTTTATTCAAATAACGTTAAAATATTTTTTTTTAACGAATTTAAAGTAGTATTTTTGTGATTCAGCCAAGTACAAACTAATTCATTTAGCTAGTTAAATAGAATCCTGTTAATTATAGACATTTTGATTCAAATAATATTAAAGGAAGGAATAATATTAAGGAAACACTAATTCAGCTGATGCAAAATCTACCTTTAAACTATTAAAATATTGTATTTAAAGAATATAAAGCAGCATTTTTGAAATTCAGCTAAGCACAAACTAATTCAGCTAACTTAAAATCTTCTAATCGTCGAATTTTTTACATAGCAACCTTTAAACTATTAAAATATTCTGTATAAAGCAACATTTTTGGAATTCAGCTGAGTAAAAACTAATTCAGCTGGCTTAAAATCTGCTAATCATCGAAGTTTTTATATAGCTGCTTTTTAACTATTCAAATACTCTGTGTTTGAAGAATATAGAGCAGCATTTTTGTAATTCAGCTAAGAAAATACCAATTCAGATGACTTGTTATATTATATGATATTAATCATAGAAATTTTTATTAAAATTGCCCTCAAATATAAAAATATTCTATATTTAACAAATTTAAAGCAGAATTTCCGCAATTCATCTAATGTAAAACTAATTAAGCTGACTTTTTAAATTATTTCCTTTTAATTATAGAACTTTTTATACAGATATCTGGAAAATATTCTCTATTTTAAGAATTTATTGCACAATTTTTGCAATTCTTTTAAAGCAGAATTTCTGTGTTATTTTAATCATTGAAATTTTTATGTAAGTGGCCCTTTTAAAGTATTAAAATATGTTTTAAGAATGTAAAGCATAACTTTTTTTAACCAGCTAATATTAGTTCAGCTGACCTTGAATCTTCTAATCCTTAACATATTAAAATATTCCGTATTTTAAGTATTTAAAGTAGAAGTTTTGCAACTCATCTCATGAAAAACTAATTCAGCTGCCTAGTTAAGTTATATTCTGTACGATAACACTGTGGAACAAATTCAGGTTAGCAAAAGTAAGGTCGATTCTGAGAGAGAGGGGTGAAAATAGAGGCTAAATTAGAAGACCCGTATCGCGGCGTTTGTTTATGTTAGTTCGAATTTTTTTAATCGACCTTCGAACTTTGCAGTCAAATGCCGATTTTCAGCATATTGATTATATGGTTTTTTGGCTATAACTCGTCGACTAATTGATATTTTTTCAATCTGTAAAAGCCAAATTATTGCTAGAGACCTGTGCAACAATTAAAATTTAAAAAAAATTGATTTAGAAAATTTTTGTGGTGCTTATGAAGCAAAATATTGGAAAATTATTTTTTTCATGCTTTTTGAAAATATTTTCCACAAAACTAAGTCTTTTGTGCTTTCTGTTCTATCTATAATATGCTTCTCAGTTTTTGCAATATATTTCATTTGAAAAGAAAACAATCATTATACAAAACTTGCGTTTTCCAGCTTAATATTAATTTACTTATCATTTTTTATGTACCAATTTTGTTCAGTGTTGGTTTTGAAGAATTATTGAAAAAGAAATTATAAAAATATGAAAAAAAAAATATATTTTTGAAATGTTAGTTATGAAAAGTTTTAAGTAAAAAAATTAAATAAATTAAATTAATGATTTGGCCAGTTGCCGTTTAGCAGGCGGCTGTGGATCAACATCACTGCACTCTCTAATAACTTGGTCATCGTCATCATCATCAGAAAGGTTGATAATTTCGTCCAACAGATATTCTGGAATTTCATCTTTGTCTTCCCCTTCTTCCTCTCTTTCCTCGTCTTCCTCTTCTTCAAAGGTGTTTTTATACCACCAACAAATTTCAGCGAGTATTGCATCTGGAGATTTCTTTCCTCTGTACCTGAAACGAAAATAGTTTTCAATCGTTAACATGTTTAAATTGTGCGCTCTGGCAAAGATATTAGAAAAATCTAGGAATTCAAAATATGCACACTCTATAGTTATCTTATTTCAAATGGAAGCGCAGTTTGGTGATAACATTCGCCTTGCTCATCAGATTCAGTTGGCAACTGTTGAGTGAGTTGATCAAGATGCTGCTGCAAGAGATGAATTTTGTACGACATATTAACCCCAATTTCATCGAAAGCTGCCGACATGTTTGCAACAGATTGCCTGTAGTTGTCTTTGCGTTCTTTACCCAAAAGTCCTTTAATGACTGCTTTCAATGCGAGCCATGCCTTTAATTCTCGGTCTGCCAGAACTTGGTCAAAATCTTGAAGACTCATTAGTTTCCGTATGTCGGGACCATTAACAACCCCTTTCTGAATTTTGGCGTTACTTAGTCTTGGGAAAATGTCTTTTAAGCGGTTGAATACTGCTGGTCTTTTTGCGATACATTTCAAAAAATTTTTGGCAATGTCAAGTTTAATGTGGAGCAACGGCAACAAAATTTTCATTTCAGGAACAAGACTTTCGTGTAGCCTATTGTCTTTAGGCCATTTCCATCCAATGCGACTATTCCAGTTATGCTGCTTGTACTGGTTTCTTCCTTTAATACCTTCTCCGTATCGTGAATCCCAATCGCACAAAAAACACGGATATTTTGGATGGCCAGATGATTTTAAGCCTGTAATCAATGAAACTATTTTGAGGTCGCAGCAAATGCGCCACTGGTGTTCGTTATATTTGACTACTTCCAGAATGTGTTTCAAATTATCGAAATTTTCACTAGTGTCAGTGCTTTACGTAATCGGGACAGAAGGCATTCTATTTGTCTTGTGCAAAAGCACAACTTTTAAGCTGATTAGTGAACTATCGATGAATAAACGCCAATCATCTTTTTTATAAATAGGTTAACCCTATCGTCTACATTAACTTTTCAATATCGTTGCAATAAGCGAAATTTTTTGCATCATTCACATTGAAGAACTTCACTAACTCTTTTTGGCGTTTTCGATATTCTGTTACCTTGGTACCTTTCGCCAGCAAATTGTTTCCTTTCAAAAATGAAGCCAGTAGTTCCGATTTTTTCTGAGCGAAAATTAAAAAACATCAGCTTCGGCTGAGTTTCGAGTCTTAACTGAATCTTCATTTTTGAAATTAGTTCGCTTGTACGAAATAAAAAAAATCGCTACCTGTACAGTGGTTGAAAACAAAGAAGTTGTTTTACTAATTCCTAATTCTTGGAATTTCCCTTTTTAATTACTTCTATCTAAATCGCTATTTATTTAATGGTTTTGGTATTTTTAACGCAAATTATCGACTAAGACCATTTTCTTTTGAAATGAAATTTATTTAAGAAACTAAGAAGCATATTATAGATCAAACAGAAAGCAAAAAAGACTTAGTTTTGTGTGAAAATATTTTCAAAAAGCATGAAAAAAAAATAATTTTTCCAACATTTTGCTTCATAACCACCACAAAAATTTTCTAAATCAATTTTTTTTTTTAAATTTAATTGTTGCACAGGTCTCTAGCAATAGATTGAAAAACTATCAATTAGTCGATGAGTTATAGCCAAAAAACCATATAAACAATATGCTGAAAATCGGCATTTGACTGCAAAGTTCGAAGGTCGTTAAAAAAAAAATTCGAACTAACATAAACAAAAGCCGCGATACGGGTCTTCTAATTTAGCCTCTATTTTCACCCTTCAGTCTCAGAATCGACCTAACTTTTGCTAACCTGAATTTGTTCCCCAGTGTAATTGTATACAACTGTCTTTAAAACAATAAAATATAAAAGTATTTTAAAATCTTAAATATATTTTTGGTAATTAAGCTGAGCAAAAACTAATTCAGCTGACTTTAAAATATCTGAATCTTATAGAATGTGTGCAGCTAACATATAAAATCAACTTAATAAAATTTACAGGAGGCGTTCAAATATGATCATCTTAAAGAAAGCTCTTGACAATATTTTTAGTACTCTTTTCCATATTAGCTGACATATCCAACCCACTTGCACATATTTCTAAAATTATTCATGTCTATGCTCCAACAGACAAGAAAATTAAATTATAATAGCCTCAAGCAATTCAGCTTAAACAACATGTATCAGAAATAAGCCACATACAACATATAAATACTTGATTTTAAGCATTATCAATAAAACTACAAACAAACAAACAAAGTAAGGCGATGATGTAAAAATAGATTTTTTAAATTACCTGACAATTTTCAGATGAATGATAAACAACAATAATTATCTTATAAAACTTATAGAAATTATAGATAATTTATAAATACAAAAAAATACACAAGCACATGTATATAATTTTTTTTTTCCCTAAAAAAATATATTTTAAAGTCTAATGGCTGTTAAGAGAGCGAAAAAATGTAAGATTTATAGCCACCACACTAAAAGGTGGGCGTAAATATGAATTATGTATAAGTCAGTAAAAGGTAATAATTAATTCTAATGGCTTATAGCATTTAAGCCATATAAGGGTGTGTTTCAGAAGTTAAAATAGATTTTTTACTATAACATGTTTAATGTTTGCAGTACAATAGAAATTCTGAAATTAATTCCATTCTACATACTACTCGTAGTCCATTGTAGGTAATTTCATTAGGAATTTTAAACATGTTTCTGCTTTATATTTAATGCCTTTAAACGATTGTTATTACATTCAAATATTTTAAAAACATTTAAAGAAATTAAAATTATTTTCAAGTAATTTTATGTTATTTACCATTTTCCTTAAAAGTTTAAATATTTTATTCATATTTTTAGTAAACTCGTTGGAAATTGCGTTCAATTAAATAGATTGTTTCTATTAATATTTAAGATTCTCCTAATTACACAAAAAAAAAATAATTATTTTTTTTTTATCTTGGATAATAAATTTTTTATCTCTGTTGTCCGCATTGCAGTGCGTAAACAACTGGTTGTATAAAACTATGCCAACGTCTGTTTAATAAACAGACGTTATCAGTAAACGATTTATAAACACTATAAAAGAGATTTTGATTTTTCTATAAAAAAAGGAAAACAATAAAAAATTGTATAAGTTCTCTTCAATTCAGATTTTTTCGAAAAAAAAGCTTTAAGATATTTTAAGAACCACTGCAAGCAATGTCGTTATTAAAAATGCTTAGCTGAATAAATGTGGAGTAAACTGAATAAGACTGTCCGTCCAACTTATTGATAAACGATTATATATAAAAATCCTAAATTTCTAACCTTTTAAGTATATTCAGCAATTTTTCTTCGAAGAAAACATATTTTAGCATCTTAAGCTTAACAAGGTTTTATCATTTGACCGGAAAACAGACTTTGAAATGCCCGAAATCTTTCTGATAATTAAGCTACAGTATGAGTTAGCTGAATTATATTTAAATTAATTGGATTTCATAAAAAATATGTTTTTCATAAATATTTATTGGCTTTGAACTGAATAGTGTTTTTAAGCTATTTTTAATCTTCATTTAAAGAACTGCAACATTTATTAACACTAGCAGATTCCAGCCCTCGAAATTCGAGTGCAAATTCTAGGAGATTTTTTTTTTAATTAAATAGACACCCTAAAGGTATGCTAATCAATTGTAGCCAATTCACAAATCAACACAAAAACAAACTCATTTTTATTACAAACACATTAACAAATTTAATAAACACACATATAGCATTGTATAATTTTATGTATGTGTTAGTACCAACTTTAAATGCGATTTACTCAAAATAAAGGACAAAATTTAAAAATATGTAAATCTGCAGAACGGCTAAAAAGAAATACCTGTCCAGTAATGTATGTTTGGCCGAAATCGGGATAAAACGGTAGAACAAAACATCATTCACAAAAAATCGCCTAGCCTATTAATATTATAGATTAATAGCATTTCCTTAGTTGCATTTTTTTAAGTTAATATAATTTTTAAAGTAACCAAGTATCTGCGTTTGAAGAATTTAACCAATTTCTACTCTTATTTAATACTTTTTAGCTGAATTGAACAAATACTTGTGTAAATGAACATTTTTTGTAATAAATTGTTGTAAAAGTCTTATAAAAATACATTATTTAAAGGAATTTTCTTATTGTTTCATGTTTTATAACGAATATTATTGAATTAGCTGAATTCATTTATTTTTTCAATAAAAAATCTAGTATTGCCACAATGAAACATGGTTGAAGTGCTTTCCTAGGATAATTTTTATACAACATTTTATGTAAACTTTTCGATAAAACTTTAATAATTGCTTTATTGTTTACCCCAATTAATGTTAGCTGAATTGATTTTTATTCAGCTGAATAGCATTTTTTATACAATTATAAATCGCTATTTGAAGAAATTTAACAAATTCTCAGCTCAAATTATTTTAATATAATTTTTTTTTTTGTATATAACTTAATAATAAAGGTTTTTGTCCGCTGAATTCGAAAAAAAGTTACTTGATTTTTTATAATTTTTCTGTTTCTTCAATTAAGAGTACCAAAATGTTCTTCTCAGCAAATTTTTGCTGAATTGAGTCTTGCTTAGCTGAGTTATATTTTTAAAAACAGAAATTCATAAAAATTCGCTGAAGCAAAAATTTTATAGCTTAAATGCCTTCTGAATACAAAGTTCGAGAGGGCCTGTAAATATTCCAAGTAGGTTATGTTTTTGCAGCTGAATTGTGTTTAATGAAAATTTAAACAACAACTTGCTAACTAAAACACGTACAATTTTAATGTTGTTAATTTTTATACCCTCCACTCCAGTGTGTCATTCCGTTTGTAATAATTAGAAAAAAAAAATTTGGACGCCATAAAATATATATATTTGTAATCGTTATAACAACCGGAGTTGATATAGCGATGTTCGTCTGTCCGTCTGTCCGTCTGTGGAAATCACGATGACGGCATCAATCGGGCAGCTAGGGGTGCTCGTTGATATAAAAAATGATTCATTGACATCCCGAAAAGTTTGCTATTTAAACTCGTCCAAATCGGTGGATTAAGGCCCGAGATTTGAATGAAGAACTAAAAAAAGTCTTGAAAAAATATAATTTTTTTTAAATGGTGCGTGGTAAAGAAGAAGAAAGCATATATTTCAAAAATTCATAACTGCACTGTATTCTTAATCGGATCTGAAAAATGACGATAAATCTAACAAACAAAAAATTTTTCTTCGCTTCAAAGCGTCATCTCAAATATATGTAAAGTGCATATGTAGGTATGTACAAGAACCGTACATCACATATGACAACTCTTACGAAAACTGAGAATAGTGGAAATTAGAAGTATAAATGCAAAAAATATTCAAAATTCAAAAATAACGATTGTTTGTTTGGACAGAGTTGTATCTTCTGAAATTAATACAAAGTAAAGCTGTATGGTACGAAAACTGAAATTAACCACACTGCTCGTAGGCCTGACTTTAGGTGAGTGTGTTAAAGCGCTGACCAAAAAGTGCAAGTACGAGTGTATGTGAAGGTTCACGGTTCAAAACCTCACGGCCGCCCTAAGTAGAAAAAATTTTCATATAGAAACAATCTCTTCAATTAAAACATAACAATTATCACAATGTTCAATAAATCGCTGATGAAGCCTGAAATGCCAGAAACCGGTCCGATTAAGAATACAGTGCAGTTATGAATTTTTGAAATATAAACAAAATTAAAATTGCATATTAATTACAGTAGTAATTGCAATATGTCTGAAAAAGGACGATAAATCTAACAAACAATATAATTTTCTATGTTGTTCTTGTCACGATCACGCCCTGAATAGTGCAGCGACAGTGATCATTTTAAAGTTTCCATTGTTTTGGCATCACTCTAAAAATTTGTTAGATCATTTCTGCTATTACCACGAGCCTGCCTGCAAAATTTCAGATCGAATGGCTCACGGGAAATTGGTTCAAATCGATCCAAAATTTTTTCGACAAGCAGACACTACGAGTTAATATAAAGGGAGTAAAAATTCACCAACATCTAAAGCAAATAATGCTAAAATACCTATGTAGTTGTTAAAAAAAAAACAATGTAAATATTTTATGTATAAATTTATTTATAAATTTATATAAACATATTAAATAATACAAATAATATACATATATTATATATGTATATCTATAACAACTGCATGTTAGAAATAAGTCGGTATATTATTTTATTTACATAAAGTTCTGCAATATTTTGTTGTGGGGAAAATAAATTTATTTTGCATTAACAGAGTGTCACTTCATTTTGCTCAGCGTGACTATGCCACAGTAGATGGCGCCACAATTTTTGTTTGTTCTAATTAGCTTTGCAATAGTTATTTCTATTTTAACTTGAATGTTAATATTTTCAACTGGATATCATACAGAACAATGTTAAGAGTATACACGGGCTGGTCTTTTATTTCATAATATTTTCATTATTCTTTTACAAATATGTACATAAGTTTGGCTTACTAACTTTTTGTTGTCTTTACAAAATAGAGTTACCGAATTCATCAATGAGTTTTTTGCTTTCAAAACAGTTCTACATAGTTATATAGAATTATTATTCTGCTTTACCTACAAAATATCTGATTGCGATTACATCTAATTTTTAAAATTTGTTTATAATTACTAAAGCATTATTATTCACATAAATACAAAATTGTACTTTTTAAATTTTCCATTCAAATTTAAGAAAATATCAATTCTAAAAACTGGAATTAAAAATTTCCAATTATAAATTACAATTAATTGAATTTCAGAAAATCATATCAAAACGTCGGAAATTATAATTTTAAATTTAGAAGACATCAATTGCATCTTTAATATATAAATTTTATTCGTTAAACACAAATTGAAATTCCAAAAAAAAAAACACCAAATACCTATGTTTACATTTAAAAATTTTTACATTTAAAAAAAATATTGACATTCAGGAGAAATTAATAGTTTTTCAATACCGCGATTCAGTAACTTCTTTTAACGGTAGTCGAATCGTTAAAATAAGAAAAGCAAAATTATCAGTAAAATTTTTAAACGATATTCGCTATTGTTAAACTCAGCTGTTGTTGTTATCTAAACGACAACCATTTTTGTGTTGTTTATTCAATCGATAAAAACTTAAATTTTTAGGTTGAAATGTCGTCATACATAAATAAAAATCATAAAATAGTGAAAATATTTTGCTTTAATTAAAAAACTTTTTTATATAAATAAAAAAATTAAATAGCATATTCAATTCATTATTTAATTTTCAAATAAATACACAGAAATATTAGTAAAAAAATAAAGATATTAAACATAAACATAAAATCATCCTGTCAAACACGAAGTAATTTGTTTTTTTCTATTCTTCGTTGTGTTTTTCGCTTATTTTGACAGAGTTGCCACTCGTTTACAATTTAAATAAATAGAAAAATAGATTTGTCGACTGTCATTAAGATGTGTGTACTTAGTGAATCACTTAATCCTTAGTGCAAACAACAATAGCCGTCGATATATTTTGCGATTGTCGGATCGTTGAAATTTGCAGAATCCGACTACAGAAAACATTAATTTAAATTCAATGAATTTTAGAAAACGTCAAATGATATTTAAGAATTGCGAACATAAAAACTGTTATATAAATAAACGCAATTTGATAAGAACGTTATTTTTTATATATAAATTTTCACAATTTTTTTTGGATGAAAATTTGAAATTTTTCAGGAAATAAAGATAACAAATTATTTTATTTAAAATGTTTGGGACATTTGGTTTTTTTGGTTTGGCATCCCTAATTTGAATATTTATTATTATAAATTTATTCTCTATGTCTTCCAAATATGGCAATATTTTAATAAAACAATTGAGAGAGTTTTTTTTGGTTATTATTTTGTTACTCCATCCGAACTATATGGCCGCAATGAAGAAATATTTGGCCAGTTAAAAGAAACTATACAATTAGCACGATTTAATGCATATAGCCACCCTACACAACCATTACCTTTGCAATGGAGGTTAGGGCGAGCAAAAACTAAATTAAAAGAGAAGTTATGTCATATAACCGGAAACGCATGCATATGGGTATATAACCTAAATGCATGCGGATCAGCAACCACGATGACCAAAAAGCAAACACCGAAATAAATCCGAAATAATAGAAAAGACGAAAACCAACCCAAAGAATTTCCTGAAATAATTTGGTATTAAGTTTAACAAATTGTTTACTTTTTCATTTACATTTATTATCAAGACTCAAACCGAGGTGGAGGGTATCAAAGATTCGGCACAGCCGAATTTAACACTCTTACTTGTTTTTACTTTAAATTAATATTGTAGTGGCTGAATAACATGAACATTCATTACAGTAGCAGTAGAATGTTTTAGAATTAACATAAGCGTGAACAATTTCTTAGCCTAATTTCAATTTCTTGGCTCAATTAAATTATTTTTGTTTATACAAAAATATCTGAAAATTATTTAAGATAGCTATTTCCTTTGTTCTTAGTTTGCTGAATTCTATAAAAACTTGATAAATTACTTACAATTTAAAAATTCGTTGCATACCTTAAATTAATTCTATATATTTAATTAGCTGAATATTATTGAATATAAATCTTTAAGCTAATGTTTAATTTAAAAATTTACAAATAGGTGTTGTAGTGGCTGAATAACATATATATTAATTACAGTAGCACTAGAATATTTAAAAATGAAATTTTTCGTTAACAATTTCTTAGCTGAATTATTATTTTCATAGCTGAATTATAATTATTTATACAATAATATCTGAAAATTATTTAAGTTAGCGATTTCCTTTGTTTTTAGTCTTCTGAATTCTATAAAAACTTGATAAAGTCAAGAAAATTGTAAACAATTTTAAAATTAGTTTTACTATGCAATTAATTAGCTGAATAATATTGAATGTAGCTGAATAGTATTTGTAAGCTCATGTTTACTTTAAACAATTCATACATAGAAATTACAGTGGCTGAATAACATAAACATATTTTATAAATTTATTTTATCGTTGACAATTTCTTATTTGAATTATGATTTTCTTAGCTGAATTATATTTTTTTTTAACAAAAATATTTTAAAATGAAATAAGATAGCTATAAGAAGTTGATAACATTTAAAAATTATTTAAGAAAGTTATTGCTATTGTTTTTAGTTTTCTGAATACTATTAAAACTAGTTAAATTCATATAAACTGTTAAAATATATAAAATTTATTTCATAGCGACAATACTTAATATAATACATATAAACTCGTGAGCAATATAGAGTGTAGCTGAATTACAATTACTTTAAAAAAAATTCACAAATAGATATTACAGACGCTGAATAAAATACAAGTTTATTGCAGTAACAATAGAATATTTAAAAATTAATTTAAAGGTTGACAATTTCTTATCTGAATTGTGATTTTCTTAGCTGAGAAAATTATTTAAGAAAGTTCTTACTGTTGTTTTTAGTTTGCTGAATACTATTAAAACTTGATAAATTCATAGAAACTTTTAAAGTAATTAAAATTAATATCAAACCAATAAGTTTAACTATAAATTTAATTAGCTGAATAATATAGAGGGTAGCTGAATAACAGTTGTGAAATTTATTTATGATGAAAAATTACATAAACAATTATTTTAATAACTGAATTTTGTTTATTAATGGCTGAATAATATTAGACTTAATTGAAGCAAAAAAATTTTATAAAAAACAATTTATTTTAAGAATTTTTTTTTAAATAGTTTATTTTTATACTGTTAGCTCTATGACAATTAAAAAACTAAACACATAAAATATTTGCAAATTATCACAAGTTTTTCAACTTGTGCGGCAGCCAGTTTTTTTTTAATATAAAAAATAGACATTCGATTTCAACACTTTAACTTTATATTAAACGTAAATTTTATGCCATAATACCCGATTGCGTTGATAAATTACAAAAATTAAAAACCTAATGAATTCTATACGAAAGTATAATGTATACAAAAATACACTTAACAGTATTGTATGATTAATTAGAAAAAAAATTACAAACACAACTATCGCGAGTTATTTAATTGTTATAATTAAAATCGTACTGACGTCAATGGTTGAAATTACATTAACTTGGGTCTTATGAAATATATTTTTAAGTGGCTACTAAATTTGAAAGGAGGTCTTAGTAGACATGCAAAAAAAATTCGTATTCAGCTAAAAGTGTCATTTAAATGAAAAGCTTTTTCAATTTTCTTCATAAGCTATATGTTGGGAATTTTAGGTTTATGTTTTCGTAGAATTTCTGTGAAGGAATGTTAAAAATTTCTCTGAAATTTATAAAGAAAATTATCTCACTGCTTAAAAAAAAAAAAAACAAATCAAAGCAGAAATGTTAATAATGTTTTTGGGAAAAGTTTTTAGCACTTACATATTTGTTTTTGTTTCTTAATCTAAAAAGAATAATGTTCAAAATTGCAATTTCATTTCGAAATTCTTGATTTAAAGTGATTGTTATGTTATGGTGCCAGTGAAAATGTCTTTATGTGCTTATCCACAAGTAAGAATTTATGAAGATTTTGATAAAATGAGTGCCAAAGAAGTTTATTACAATGAGGCTGGCAAAAAAATCACCGTAAAACTGTTGCATTTTCCGGAAGTACCGCCAGAAGAAATAAATATGATGACATTCGAAGAAGAAGAAAAACAACAATTGGAAATTATCAATGGTAATAAACACGTGTCTGTGCCACAAGTAAAACAACGAAACGAGGAGGATGAAGATGACGATGAAGACGACGAGGACGATGAGGTTGAGGATGTGGAGATTGGAGACAAGTCAAAGGATGTATGTGGGCTTCACAAGAAAGCTCTACGTAAAAGGTCTTCGGGTAATTTAGTCCATGGCCGTAAGGTAAGCATGGCTTTTGCTCAAGCTCATGGCATGTCGTTGTCTTCGGTTACGGGCACTTTGCCCAAGACACCACCTCCTACGCCCACCATTATGATACCACCGAAATCGGTATTCGATTCTCAAGATATAGCTTGCAAGCGCAAGAATTCTCTATTGAATCGTCGTTCTCCCTCACCGCATGCTCTCATTAACAGTGGTTTGAGTCCCGGCTATGCACAATATTCGAGATCGTTATTGGAAGTCCCGTTGCCCCGTGATTACGGTTATGCTTCCAGTGATGATTTAAGCTCCGAATGGGATTCAGATGTAGCAACTACAAACAGTCAAGTTAAGAAGGTGAGTTTTAGAAACGAAACGAATTAATTTAAAAACCGTCTAGTAAAAACTCTCATGAATCATGTGAGTAAAATATACAGTAGATCTTTGAATTCAAGAAATACAACTAGTCAACAATCTTGTTAATTTTTTATAATATACGTAAACATATGTTGCGGTATCTTAATCTAAATCAAGGGTAAAATTTTTCTAAAATCTAGAATCTAAGGAAAAAATTTTCAGTGAGAAAATATAAAAAAATTTAGAGTTTTAGGTAATTTAACCCCACAAGTAAGAAAATTATAGTCGGTACAGACCACCTATGCGATACCCTATACCATGCGTTTAAAGAAATGGTCTTAGGTACAACCAATTGGGTATAGAAAATAAGCATAAACTAAATTGGAGTGGAATTCTTATTAAGTTTTTTACCTGCACATTTAAAAAAGTTCATATAGAATGATATATTTATATGGGGACTACGTCGAAAAATGGACCGATCATGACCATATTTGGTAGAGTCACTTATTTTTTGCAATTACATATACGCAACAATTTTTAGAAAAATTTTTAGAATAATTTTGTTTTCTAATAGGTTTAAGTGAAGATCGGGAATCAGCTTCATATGGAGGCTATGACTAAGAATTGTCCTAAAGGGATCTTTTTTGGACTACTGATTAATGAGTGTAAAAAACATATACAAAACGAATTTGACCGAGATCTATATGATAATTTCGATCTTGTGGCAATTTAAGTTGATTTCATTTAGTCTAGACCATAGATGTTCACACAATGCCCCGAGGGGCCGACTGCTTTTCGTAATTTTCACATACACGACATAGGTCGTTTTCTAAATAAATTAACAAATGAGCGAATTAGAAATGCGAAGCACATTTCCGTTTGTTTCGATGAAAGTGTGGACAATGACGACATTAGTCAAATGTTAATTTGCATAAGATGAGTTGACAATGAATTCAATTCATTTGAAGAAATTTTAAAACTTGAGTCCTTTTACGGAAACATAACAGGGGAAATTATTTTTAGCACCTTCAAAAGAAACGTTTTATCAATAATTGATAAAAAAAAAAAGCTTTCGGCCATCTGCACCGATGGAGCCGCAGTTATGGTTGGCCGCACGAACGGTTTTGTTGGTCAATTAATTAAAGCAGGAATAAAGGTGACTACTTTCCACTGTATAATACATCAGCAAGCTTTATTTGTTAAAACAATTGGTCTTAATGAAACCATGAAAACGGCACTTAAAATAATAAATCGACTAAAAGGAGGCCACAACGCACTTACACATAGGAAACCAGTAGCGTTTTTGAAAGAGGTAGATGCGTCTTATGGTGATGAATTGATGTTTACTGAGGTACGATGGTTAAGTCGTGGAAAATGTCTTGAGCGACTCTTTTGTCTCAGAGAGGAAATTGCAACATTTTTAAAAGATCAGGCCCTTCCGAAAGATATTGATTTATTAAATTCAATAACATCCTATAATTTTTTGTTAGACCTGGCATTTCTATTGGACATTACGATACAAATTAATAATTTAAATTTAATGTTGCAGGGAAAAAAACAAAAAGAAATCAGATGGAAAAGCAGGATTTGCAAAATTTTCCTAGAACTAACGAAATATTTCAAAAATGTTCAGATCAAGCAAAGCTAATTATATACAGCGAAGAAATAAAAAAACTTGTAGAAAACTTTGGTAAAAGATTTCATGATATGTTAGAAATCGAATATGCGATCAATATATATCAAAATCCTTTATCATGTCTGTTGGACGACGTTCCAGAAAATATAAAACAAGAGCTACTGTTAATGCGTGAGGACTTAACGATTCCAATGGAAACCGCTCTGAATTTCTGAAAAAATATTTGCCCAACTAAATATGGAACATGTAGAAATTTAACATTAAATATTTACTCAATGTTTTCTAGTACATACATATGCGAGCATACATTTTCGGCAATGACACATATAAAAAATAAATATTGAAATAAATTGACAAATAATCAAATGTTACAATGAAGATATTAACATAGAAGAACTTGTTAACTTCGTCAATTCTAATATATAACCTTTTTAATAGATTTCATTTAGACGATGTTTAATCATTCATACATGAATTAACTTTTTATTAATAATAAAAATTCAAAAAATTCAAAAAAAAAAAAAAAAAAAAATTCAAAAATTCAAATTCAAAAAAAAAAAAAATTAAAAAAAATTCAAAAAGAAATATAAAAAATGTTCATCCATACTTGAATTCAAATTTTTATTTACGCTTTTTATTTATTTTATTTACTTATTTATTTATTTATTATTATTTTATTTATTTTATATTTATTTACGGCACGTAACTAGGGAACTATGGGCGACCGACAACAAATACAAGAAAGACAAGAAATTCTGTTGAAAAATAAAGTGCGAAAAAACACAACAAAAAAAGAATTTTTTCATTTCATTTCATTTCATTTTTCATTTAAAGTGATTTTGTTCAGTGCATAGTACCAATATATCGCCTTTTTTTTGTAACATAACTAATACATTCTCATTTCTCTTTGTGGCCATCGCTGGTCTAGACTCTAGACCAGTGCTGTTCATTTCACAGAACAATTGTTCAAGCTCAACTCACATGTATTCTTAGAATGAAGACGTGTGTGGATGTATGCTGATTTTGTTTTAATGCACCGAAAAAAATAATACTAATATATGAACAATTTTTTATGAGTATAAATGTATTTGGTAATTTGTTATAAAACTTGTAAGGAAAATAATTAAATGAAAAAGAAAAGCTCTTTGATTAAAAAAAAAAAAACAAATTTTTGTTGAAAAATTAAAAGAATCGTTGATCAAGTTGGAAACCAAGATCGACAAATAAAAATTGTGAACATTTTTTTTCAGATTTAAAATTTATTTGTTCTAAACAACGTAACGCATTAAGTTCTGTAAATTTAAAAAATGTTTTACTCATACGCAATTGTCGCGAAAGAATAAATATTGAAAAATTTATAATAGAACATCTATAAAAGTCTTTAATTGAATTATTAAAAAAAATACGAATTTATTTATTATAAAAGTTAAATTGATTTTAAAAATTTGAGTCTGTTCGTTCATTCATTCATTCATTGAATGTTTTTTTCCTTCCAAAGAGTGTATTTTAAAATTTTTTTTTAACAATGAAATCATTAATATTGATTGAAAAAATCTACTTCTTTTTGTTTTTTATAGAATGGAAAAAAAGCCAGCATAATTTATATATGTAATTATTTTTTTCCCGTCAAAAATTTAATTTTTGCTTAATTTTTATTTTTTTTACACACATCATTAACAGTTTCATATTTTCAATAAAAAATAAATTCATACAGAGACTAACACTGCTATTAACGCATTGAACATTTCTTACAGTGCAATTCTCATTTTCTCACCAACACAATTACATTTTTATTTTTGAACACCAATGGTCTAGACCGACTATAATTTTTTACTTGTTCAAGATATCTTCTCTTTCTGATCGTGCTTGTAAAAGTTATAAGAGAATTCAAAATGTTACTTTTCTTTATTAATTCTTATTTCTATATAACCCATTGAAGAATGTTCATAAAAAGAGTATTTTGTTATAAATATCAAATTCAAAAATCTTTTAAACATTTTAATTTGTGAGGGCTCAGAAATTTATTGCCTGCGTTTAAAGTCTAATTTCAGAAAATTAAAGTCTTTCTTATTCGTATCTAAATTTCTGATTTGGACGCCATAAAGAATGTAACACAAAGAGAACTCTTAATGTCACTAAAGCAAATCAAATGACTATCATTTATATTTCAGTTTTATTCAAGCAAGAATTTGTTGCTTGAAAAGTGGAAATATTTAAGATCGAAGATCTCGAAAGAAAAAAAAAACATATTGGTACAAAATGTTTATAGATTGTTAAACTAGAAAATCTTGGCTTGTATTATCTAAATATTCTACAACTTGATACTAAATATCCGGGATCATCGAAATTAATTCACTTGAATGCTGGAAATTTTATGTTTTAATATTAATATCGTCGTACTTTTGTGGTTTTAAACATGGTACTATTTAAAAACTTTAGGATAATTTTGGATTGTGCTGTTTGAAGAAGTAAAAAGCTAATGAAATTGTGTGAGTTAAGTAATACTCATCAATCGTAGTACGTTAAAGTTTTGAACCTCTGTTTCTGTCAGGCCATTATGGACGGTGTTACTTAACAGTCTCGGCTCGCAAATCCATATTGTTTTAAATTTAATAGCTTATGGTAATTTGTACATTTTTATCATGGCACATTTAGTACGAAAAACTAAAATTTTAATATTTTGGTATTCATCATGGTGCATTTATTATTTAATCAAGGTTACATTAGGACCTTCAGATTATAGACTTGTTTTTCAATAGGGATTTCATGCAAATGCTCATTTTTACTCGGTAGTTTATAGACTAAATATCTATCCCAATAAAAAAATTTTCAATAAAATGAAATCGATTTTAAGTTACATATTTTTGCATATTTTGCCTTAAATTCATATTTTTGTATATTTGCATCATAATGCCCACTTATTGAAGTTTTTTAAATCCATAAAATTCAAAAAAAAAAAAAAAAAAAAAAAAATGACATCGTTTTGCAGTAGCATATTTTCTTTTAAATTTATGTTTTTGCATATTTGTATAAAATCCTTATTTATTGACCCTTTTTCATAAATATTTATCTGAATCAATGAGTTTACAATAAAATAGTATCGATTTGTATATGCATATTTTTTTTGCATATTTCCCTATAAATATATGTTTCTGCGTATTTTTTATCAAATTACTTATTTATTTATATTTTTGCATTAGTATATTTTCCAATCATAAAATATATATAAAATGTATCGCTCTGAAGTTACATATTTTGCTTCATGTTTTCATTCATGTTTTTCCATATTTACAGCAAAATCCTTATTTATTGAACTTTTTTTTTTTTTTACAAATATCTATCCGATTCAATAAATTTACAATAAAATAGCATCGATTTATAGTTGCATATTTTGCTTTAAGTTAATGTTTTTGCAGATTGCATTAAACTTCTTATTTATTGTACTTTTTTCAGAAATATTTCTCCGAATCACAAATTCATAATAATAAGACATCGATTTGTTGTGTTACGTTAAATTTATGTTTTTGCTTAATTGCTTCAAAATTTTTTTTATTGAACTTTCCAATAAAGTTCTATCTGAACCAACAAATTTACAATAAAATGGCGTCGAATTTTAGTTGCGTATATGCGTATTTTCATCGCAATTATTAATTATTGAAAGTTTTTTATAAATATCTATCATAATCAATAAATTCACAATAAAATTGCATTAAAATTATACATACGTTTATGTAAGTACATATGTTTGCATATTTGCATATTTTGCTTGCATTCAATTTTTTTTCATATTGCCATCAAAATGATTCATTATTGAACGATTTTTATACATATCTATCCCAATCAATAAATTTAAAATCAAATAGCATCCCTATTTTTGAATGCATGTTTCTGCATATTTTCGTAAAAGTGCTTTTCTAATTAACTTTTTTTTTTTTTTACAAATTTGTATCCGTATCAATAAGTTTACAATAAAATGACATTAAAATTGTAGCTGCATATTTTAGCATGTTGTGCTTTAAATGAATGTTTTAGCATTTTTTTTTTCAAAATGCTTCATTATTGAACAATTTTTTTTTAAACTTTATTTTATATATTTCTATCAGAATCAATAAATTTATAATAAAATGCCACCGATTAGTATTTGCATATTCTGCTTTATATGCGTGTTTTTCACATGTTTCATCGAATTGTTTTTATTTGAAAGCTTTTTTATACCCTCCACTCCAGTGTGCAGAGGATATAGATAAGTTTGTCATTCCGTTTGTAATAATTAGAAAAAAAAATCTGGACCCCATAAAATATATATATTTGTGATCCTTATAACAAGCGAAGTTGATATAGCGATGTCCGTCTGTCCGGCTGTCCGTCTGTCCGTCTGTGGAAATCTCGATGACGGCTTCAATAGGGTAGCTAGGGTGCTCGTTGGTACAAGAAATGATTCACTAACATCCTGAGAAGTTTGCTATTTAAAATCGTCCAAATCAGTTAATGTGGTCCCGAGAATTGAGCGAAGAAGTAAAAAAGTCCTGAGAAAATATGATTTGAATATGTGTTCTTGTGATAACGCCCTCAATAGGACAGCTAGGGCGCTCGTTTTTAGTGAGAGTAATTCACTAATATCATGAGAAGGCTTCTGTTTTTAAATCATGACAATAGGTTTCATAGGTGCCGAGAAATCACTGGAAAGGTAAAAAAAAAATATGACGTTTTACTATATTGTTTTCCTAAATTTTGTATTTTGTCATAGCTGTACATGTTATTTTTGTGGTCGTTGTGTTAATAATATAAAAATTCATCAATATCAATATTGTTTGGTGTAATATTTAAGTTAATTAATTAATTAAAGAAACTATATAAAATCAATATCAATATTCTGCGATTTTTATAACATCACAAAATGTTACAAATTGATACTACTGTTGCCAATATCAAAATACTATAAATAATATTCATATATTCCGTATATGTATATCCATAATAAGCGCATGTTAAAATAAATCGGTATTTTATTTATACAAAATTCTGAAATTTTTAGAGTTGCAAAAATAGTTGGTTTTAAGGGTTGTATTTTTGGTACATATATAAACTCTGCATACTTGCATTCAAAAGTAGTAGGTAGGTAAATCATAAAACCCTGTAAAAAAATTGGTGTTTAGAAAAATACTATTTCAGATGTTAAAAAAAGACGTTAATTACAATAAATTTTTAAAATTTGTTATTTAATGTCGGGAACGGAAGCAAACGCCATTGCAAAAATTTTGTTTCAAGAGTTATCCACATTAAGAATAACCGAGAAGCTCAGCTAAATCAATGTGCAATGATCGAGCCTTACCCTGGGAAACATGCATTTATGCTTTTCTTAACACAAACTCCATTCCCAACTACCAAAAATTTTAGACACGAGCTATTCACATTATGAATAGTCGCGGAGCTCAACTCAATCAAAGTGCAATGATGAAGCTTCGCCCTGGGAAACATGTATTCATGCTTTTCTTAGCACAAACCGAACTTCTTATGGCACATTAAAAATAAACTAATTGAGAAGTACAATCCATCATTACGCTGCATTATAATACTATTTTCTTATTTTACTGGTAGCTAGTAAACAAAGTGATCGTATCATTGTGAACGAAATAGAATTGAAATTGTGTGCAAATTTGTTTTACTTAAAAAACCTGTTTCTACAGATAGTGAATAAAATCCCAGTAAGCATTTTATGCAATAAATGATCATGTAGAGTCTTTTTGACTCATATGTGCTATTAAAACAGTCATAAATGCGCCCTTTTGCTGATCACAAAATATTCTTTTGTTGGGATTAAATATTACCTTACCCGCGAATCTTCTTGAGAGTCCTTTTTATCCGCTTTTCTGATCAGTTTCGACTCATTTTTGAGTCTTATTTAATGTAATTTTTCTATAAATCACTTTTTAAGAGAAAGCAAAAATCATTTTCTAGTCTTTTTCTAATAGCGCATGTAAGACACAGTAAGGTAATTTTTGTTAAAACAATCTTCGAAATGATGACTGGGATATCGTATATTTTTGTTAACACACAAACATCTGCATAGCAGCACGAGTAAACCGAACTCTAATCGGCTTCTTATATGTATACAGCCGAACAAAAACGAAAATACTCACCATTGGTTTTTAATAGGTACTAGTGATGCCAGGAGATTTTTTCTGAAATCTCTACGCTTATGAAAAAAATTCCCTTTTTTCCCTACACCCACTTTTTTCCCTACACTACTTTTTTTAAAATTTATTTTTAATTTGTACATTTTCAATTTCAATTATGTAAAAATAACATAAAAACAAAGAAAAAAAAAATATAAAAAATTAGATAAAAATATCATGAGAATTACATAAGACTAATATAAAAAACATACAGATATTATAAAAAAAAATTTTTTACAATTCTGTATTTAAAATTTACACAATTAAAATGGCTTGCAAATGAGATGTTATAACTCAAACAGAATATTTGTTCTTAGTTTTCATTGTTGCCGTTTTAGCTTTTTATTTGCTAGATTTAGCAACCTTTTTTTGTCGTTTAGCATCCAAAATTTATCAAAAAATGCTAACTTAGAATCTTTTATTAATAAAAAGTTGCTTTTAGCATCTTTTTTTTTGACATTTTTCATTATTTTTGAATATATAATTTTAATGGTATTGATATGTTTTAATTTCTCAAAGTATAGTACAGTAATTTTGTGTACTACTCCTTTTACCATTCTGCTCGTTTCTTTCAACAAATATAACAAAACATTTTGAAATAGAAGAATGTAAACACCAATAACAGTTTTTAATGAATTAGAAAGTCGATTGCCAAAAAATATTATTGTATTAAAAAAATGCGAAAATTTTCAATACAAAACACATTAAAACGGGTAAAAGAACAGATAACCAATATATTGGAAGAGCTTAAATTTATATCATCTGAAACCGAAAAAATTCAAATCCAATGGAGTTATATCACAGAACAAAACTGGGATACAACACTGAATACAACCTCTTTATGGATTGAAAAATTTTATTGGCGAAAATCCATTTAAGGAGTTATCAATATTTGTATTGTCTATATTAGTTTTGTCTTTCTCAAAAGCCGAGGTTGAACGTTTGTTTAGTTTAATGGCTTTAGTTAAAAATAAACTTCGAAGGATTGAAATTGAAAAATCGGTGCTTTCACACTTACAATATACCGAGCGATGTCGTTGATAAAAGTCGATCGTCAGAAAAATATCAGAGCCAAGAAGAACTTGAAGATGAAGACATCACAGAAATGTTAGATTCCATAAACCAATTATTCTAATATAATCGTATCTTTTGATAATGTAATTTCTGTTATATTTTAAATAAAAAAAAATTCCTCTAAAATTAAAAATATTTAATTTAAGTTTAAAATAAACTCAATTTGATGTTAAAAAAAATTTCAGATGAAATCCAAAATAATTTTAATTAAAATTTAAAAAATATAAATCTAAACATATGTTTTATATTAATGTTTCGATTTAAAATCCAAAGAATTTATTAAAAGGTATATAATTTTTCAATACAAAAGTAATGAAATTTGAAAAAAAAAATTTAGCATCTTTTTTTTTAGACTCCAGTACGTTTAAGCATCTTTTTTTTACAATTTAGCATCATTACAATTTCAAATTATGGCAATACTGTTGGTTTTAAAAGATTTTTTAAAACAGTGCTTATAAGAATGTATACTTAGATCTGATTTATCGCATTTTAATATATTTTCAAAAGCCTTGCATCCGCATTTATAGTCGTCACCTTTGACCCGCTCCAGCCATCCATTAGCTTCTCGTCTCTCAACTAACTGAAGCAAAATCTTTCTGTTCTGTATTTCTTTGATGTGTTTTCAGCATCATCGAAAAACTAATCGGACATTTTTCTCAAATTAATTATGTTTCTAAAATTAATTATGTTCAAATTTATAATATTTTAATGTAATGCACAAAAAAGTGTTTTATACTTGTCATTGTTATTAAAGAATCCACATATTTACTTCCTTCATATTATAGAGTTATTACCAGACTTAAAAAGACTTTAAAGTTTAAAATTGAAAAAAATTATGCGATATTTAACAAATACATTCAAAATAGTTTTGACTGAAATTTTTGGCAGTTTTAGTTTTGCCTCGTATCAGTAAAATGTTCAGATATTAACTAAAAAAAAAAACAATTTGTTAAATATTTTCATCTTAATTATCTTAATTAATTTAAAGCCACAAAGATAGATTTAATACAATAAAAACAAGTAAGAGTTGAAAGTTGATCTATGCGGACTCACAAATGTGCCCTATACTAATAGGTCTGGAAAATTGAAAAGGATTGTAAAAAATAAAATGCACCTTTATATTACAAATTACAAATTACAAAATAAACCATTTACCTTAATATTGTTTGCAAACTTAATATTGTTTGTAATTATCTGGATCAGGTTAGTATTTAAAATGGGATAAATCGGGTGTCATTGTGCCAATTTATGACCTAAAATATGTAGACACCTCTATAAAATGCTGAAAAATCAGAGCATTTGTTGTAATAATTCAGTAATAGGTTTATCAAAGTGTTTACATATTCAAATATTTTATATACATTTGTTACAAATAGTGCAAGAAGTTCAGATATTAATGTAAACGTAAAACCCAGGTGGAGGGTATCAAAAATTCGGCATGGCCGAATTTAACACTCTTACTTGTTTTTTTTTTATCAATATCTATAAGAAGTAGTAAATTTACATTTAAATGGTATCGATTTGTAGTAGCATATTTTTTGTACATTCTGCTTTAAGTATATTTATTTGAATATTTGCATCAAAATTCTTATTTGTCATATATATCTATCCGAATCATAAACAAAAAGGCAGCGATTTGTATTTGGCACATTTTTGCATATTTTGCTTTAAAGTCATGTTTATGCTTATTTGCACCAAAATCCTTATTTACCTTTTTTTGAATATCTATCCGAATCAATTGACATCGCTTTACAATTCCTTTTTTTGAATAAAATACATATTTTTGCTATTTTAATCAAAATGCTTATTTACTAAACTTTTTCCACAAATACTATCCGATTCTATAAATTTATAATATTTATATACACATATATTTAATCTTTTTTATCAGAATGCTTAGTTATTGAATTTTTTTCATAAATATTTAATTGAATCATAAAACTTACAATAAAAATTCATCGATTTTTGGTTGCATGTTTTTGCATATTTTGCTATAAATTCATGTTTTTCCATATTTGCATCAAAATTCTCATATATAGAAATTTTTACATAAATATCTATCCGAATAAATAAATTTGGAATGGAATGGCATCGATATGTAATTGCATATTTTGCTTTAAGTGTACATGTTTACTATTTTTATCAAAATGCTTATTTATTGAACTATAAATTCATGGTTTTGCATATTTGCATAAAATCCTTAGTTATTGAACTTTTTTCATAAATATCTGTTTGAATCAATAAATTTACAATAAAACGGCATCGATTTTTTTTTTGCATATTTAGTACAAAATACTTATTTATTTAAAAAAATTTTTACACATTTAAACAAATTAATGAATTTATAATAAAGTGTCACCAAGAAATACGAATAGCAACAGTATATACATAAATAATTTTTAAATTAAAAAAAAAAAAAACTCCCTTTTAAGATATTCATGGATTAATAACGTCTGTTCGCTTAGAATTATAGGTTCATACGTTTTGAAGATAAACTGTAAAGGTTCAATATTTTATATATTTTTTAGTTTAGTAAGGCAGAATAATCATGACACATTTTATAAAATTGAAAGAGGTTAAAAAGCTTTTTTTCGTTATTGATTTAAAACGGAATTTCCCTCATGTCTCATGAACCCATCAACAACATCATTATGAAATATTTTGAAATAAAATAAATATTTACTTTGAATTTCTTAAGAAATCATTTACTTTCTTATGATGGCTCTATTTCAATTTCTTGTTTTTGCTATAATTAAGTCTAAACCGCTTTTTTAATACATTTACGTCACATCGTACTTATTGACATCAAACGTGTTTTAACATATAGGCAAAAAATATTGACATATAATATTTGCATTAATTAACATAAGTAGTTTTTTATATACTTAATATATAAAAAAAAAATTAGCTTCAATTTAAAATTTTATTTAAAATTAATAAAATTGCCTTGAAAAACACAAAGAAAAATACAGCATTAGTTAAGATTATAAATAAAGCCAAACAATTCTTAAAGTCAGTTCTTTGTCCTGGAAAATTATTGAAAAATGCCCTTTAATGGTAAACTGGTATAGTGTAGTTGTTTGATTTTCAGGTTATTTTTTATGTATATATATATTTAATATATCACGTTCCTGTTATATTTTAATTGAAAACAAAATAAAACAGCGCAAATGGAATATTATGCCTCTTGATATATTCCTGTTAAACTACATGCGTGTGCTCTTTAACTCTATAATGCTCTAAAGGCTGTAACTGAGCCATTACTATTTTCTTGGAGCTAGATTATTGAAATTTGGAATAAAAGTTCCCCGACCAGCACCTTTTGTATATTCTTACCAAATGAATCGTTGAATGTGAAATTTTACATGTGAATTCCACCAAACAGCCAAATGGGATTTTTTTTGGGGAAAGTGGTGTCTCTTTTTAAAAATTACTTTTACTTTAATAAGTAAATTTTTTTTAATGAACCTTTTATTAAGAAAATACTTAAAAATCGTTTTCTTAAAAAAGTTAATTTCCCTAAAAAATTACCTTTTCTCAAAAAATATATTTTCTATATTTTCTTAAAAATAATATTTTCTTAAAAATAGCTTCTTTTAAAAAGTACCTTCTCTTAAATAGTTCCTTTTCTTAAAAAGTGATTTTAACATTAAAAAAATAAAATTGCTTAAAATATTACATTTTCTTCTAACCTACTTTTTCTTTAAATGTACCATTTCTTAAAAAGTGCCCTTTCTTACAAAGTATATTTTCTTTAAAAGTAAATTTTTTAAAAGTAAATTTTCTTAAAAAATTACCTTTTCTTAAAAATGTACATTTTCTTAAAAAGGATTTTTCTTCAAAAAGTAACTTTTCTTTAAAAAACATCTCTTTTTATAAGTTCTTTTTTAAAAAATAAATTTTTAAAAGTACCTTTTTTAAAAAGTTAGTTTTTAAAAAAAAGCACATTTTCTTCAAAGAATGCATTTCCTTAAAAAGTACCTTTTCATCAAAAAGTACCTTTTCCTAAAAAAGTATATTTTCTTAAAAAATACCTTTTCTTTAAAAAGTACATTTTTCCTTTTCTTAAAAATTATATATTCTTAAGAAAATTATTTTCTTAGAAATGTACCTTTTCTTATAAAATTAAATTTTCTTTAAAAGTTACTTAAAAAAAAACAAAAATTTTTTTAAGTAAATTTTTTAAAAAATACACATTTTCTGAACAAAGTACCTTTTCTTAGAAAAGTAACCGTTCTTAAAAACGTACATTTTCTTAAAGAAGTAATTTTTCATAAAAAAGTTCAATTTCTTCAAAAAGTGCATTTTCCTCAAAAAGTACATTTTGTTCAAAAAGTACCTTTTTCACAAATCACATTTTCTTCAAAAGATACAAAAAGTAGCCTTTCTTAATTTTGTTTAAAAAATACTTTTTTTCAAAAAGTACTTTTTTTCAAAAAGTACTTTTTCTTCAAAAGTACTTTTTTCTATACCTAGAAAAGTACCATTTCTTAAAAAATGCCTTTTCTTAACACCTTTTATTAAAAAAGTACTTTTTCTTAGAAAGTGTCTTTTTAAAAAAAGTAATATTTCCTAAAAAAAAGTTGTTTTTCTCTAAAAAGTACGTTTTTTTTTACAAAAGTACCTTATCTTAAAAAAGGCTTTTCTCAGTTTAACGTACAAAACTATGTTCGTTTAATCTAACCCGCCCGTTACACAGGCCACTGCCAGTTCGAGAAACTTAATACAGTTAATACACACATTTTTCGCTGTGGTAACACTAATGCCACGAAATTTTCCGTGTGAGTAATTGCTGCCACAAACGATGATTAATGTTACCCTGTTGAAATTTTAATATAAATTTACTGGATTACTGCAAAATGGTAATTAAAGTTTTAACTTGTTTAATGTATTATTATGATCCATTTCTTGAAATGCGCATATAAAAACGCAAGTTTGTTAATTATAGAGCATACATGTTATTAAAATAATACTAATAATAATAAATGTTAACTGTTTCCTCAAAAATGTGCCCATATCATGAACTCGGTAACTCTATTTTGTAAACAAAACAAAAAGTGAATATGGATGCTAAATTAAAAGAGGAGAATATCTCAAAACTAATTCATTTATACCATTGCCACCCTTTTTTGTAGGATATGAACAATAAATCTTAAAGATTTAAAGAATAAAGCCTACGAAAATATAGCAAAAGAAATGGATATGGTGGAAGTTTACGCTTTGACAACATTTTCAAAATGAAATTGCAGTGGCATGTGTAAGCACAAATGCTAATGGCGAGAGGTTCGAACAATTTTTCGCTGATAATACGTATATACCTGTAGTGGCAGTGGCCTGTGTAGGACGGGCGTCAGAGAAACAGCTGAAATACTCAATTTTTCAGAGGTTAATAAAACATTAGCTTTAACCTTTACGTCCTTCCAAATAAAATATTTTTACATTTCGTGTTTCATTTAGAATGACAATAAAGCAAGAAGTCAGTTGCTTTAAAACACTTGGATAACTGTAGGGTTAAGGCTATATACAAGACGAGATATCGTGTTTTTTATACCCTATACCACTGTGTGGTTTGGATATAATGACTTTGTGCTGCTGTTTGTAACTACTAAAAATATTTGACCTGGACCCGTCTTTTATTATTCCGATCGACTCAGCATCACTTTCTGAGTCGATTTAGCCGTCCGTCCGTCTGTCCGTCAGACCGTCTGTCCGTCTGTGTGTCCATGTAAACCTTGTAATCAAACTACAGGTCGCAAATATGCATATATTTTGATGAAATTTGGCATGCAAGCTTTTATCGGCCATGTGATGAACGCTATTGAAATTGGTTAAATTCGGTCCATGTTCAGACCTAGTCCCCATACAAATGACCCCTATCAAATCGACATAAATTGCCATAAGATCCAAATTATCATATAGATCTCATTCAAATTGGGTTTGTGTGTGTTTATTATATCCATTAATCAGTAGTCCAAAAAAATTCCTATAGGATAATTCTTAGTCATAGGCCCCATATAGAGCTGCTTCCTGATCTTTACTTAAATCCATCACAAAACAAAAATATTGCAAAAATTTTTCTCAAATCTGGTTTGTATATATTTTTTCAAAATATAAGTGACTTTACCAAATATAGTCAGGATCGGTCCATTTTTCGACCTAGTGACCATATAAATATAGCATCCGATATGAACTTTTTCATATCTGCATCAAACAAAATTAATAACAATGCCATTCAAATTTGGTTTATGCTTAGTTTCTAAATTGAATTTGTTGGACCGAAGAGATAGGGTCTTTAAATTATGGTATAGGGTAGCGTATAGTCGGTCTATAGTCTAGACCGACTATAATTTTCTTACTTGTTGTATCTGATGAATTTACAGTTTTTATATCTGTTTATTTTAGTTTTGTGTATAATTATATATTTTTTTGTTGTATTTTATTTTGCTGTAATTTGTTTTAATGTTTAGGAAGTTGCCTACTCAAGACGTTTGTGCTAATTTGGATATTTGACGTCATATCATTAGCGTAGAAGGTACAAAAAAGAAACTTGTCTGACGTAGCAATATTGTGTTTTCATAATACAGCCATGGAGAAATGTTCGTAATGAGACAATTCGCTTTTAGAAGAATTCGAAATGAATGTTAAAATGCTTATTTTTATATTAAACCATACACTGGCAATCCTCTTTTGTTCTTGTCCTATAAAAATAGGTTTTAAATTATCAGTAAAATAACTTAAAATGAATAAAACCGATTTTTTTTTAAGTTAATTAAATTTGATATACATAGTTAAATTTAAGATCAGTTAACGCTTTAGTCAAATAGTTTTAAAGTTATTAAAATGCTCAAAAATGAGAATTTAACTCAACTAAGCTTAACCGACATACCAAAAGATTTCAATTAAAAATGAAATATTTAAAGAATATACATTTTTTTAGAAAGCGTTCTGTCATAGTTGTACTAGTAACTATGCAAAGAAAATGACTCACTAACGGGCTAGTTAATAGTAATATTATATTAATTTAACTAAAGTATTTAGCCTGGGCTTAGCTGTTACTTTCATTTATATTTAAGTTGTATTTCCAATAATTCTACTGCGAAAAAAATAATAAAAATATTAATTACACAAAAGAGCTATGCAAAGGTAAATTAACAATTTTTTTTGCGCTACCATGGGCATAACACATTCATTCTTAACTTCGCGATGTGTTAAAATCAATGAAATAGCTGAATTTACTGTATAACACTTAGAAGTGCCGAAAGCACGTTCAGCTTTTTTTTTTTTCGATAGAGTCAATGTTTGAAAACTATTTTCGAAACAAGAGGGAATGAGAAAAAAAAATTGTGCATCATTTATAGTGAAAATGAAACGACATATGGACAATTTTCAATTTAACTTTAAAATTCTAGTGCATCTCACTTGTTAAAATAAGTAGCGGTACACCAAAAACTGTCATAATAGGGAAAAAATAAAAAAAAAAATCAACTAAGCTTAATTATTTTGTTTTGTTTAATTATGGTTTATTGCCTTTAACGAATTTTAGATAAGTAAAAATGTAAAAACCTAAAAAATTAAAAAAAAATCCGAAAAAATATTCGTACATTTTAAATATTAATACAAAAAAACTAAATATACATTAAATATAGCTTAAGTTAGTAACATGTAGAATATCCTTTGCTCTTTAGGACCTCCGTGTCCCGATTTGGCATCGCCTTAACCAACTTTAAGGTACCCTCTTTACGTATTTTACCCCATTTATATAAAATGACGCTTTCTACCATTTCCTTTGATAATATTTTATGCTCACGAATTCTAAGCTTCAACAAATCTCACAAATGTTTTGTAGGATTAATATCGGTTGACTGGCATGATGATTTCAAGTAATATTTATACCGTATGTATATCACTATATGGTCAAGGAATCATGACTTTGTGCGGATGTTTGTAACTACCAGAAATATTTGACCTAGACCCCAATTTTATTATACCGATCGATTCAGAATCACTTTCTGAGACGATTTAGCGATGTCCGTCCGTCCGTCTGTATGTCCATGTAAAAACAAGTAAGAAAATTATAGTCGGTCTAGACCGACTATACGATACCCTATACCATGCGTTTAGAGACCTCTTGGACTAATTGGATATAGAAAATAAGCATAAACCAAATTTGAGTGGCATTTTTATTAATTTTTTTTGGCTGCAGATATGAAAAAGTTCATATCGGATGCTATATCTATATGGGGACTAGGTCCAAAAATGGACCGATCCTGACCATGGTTATTAAAGTCACTTGTATTTTGCAAAAACATATACAAACAAAATTTGAGATGAATCAGTGCAATATTTTTGTTTTTTTTTATAGATTTAAGTGAAGATCGGGAAGCAGCTCTATATGGGGCCTGTGACTAAGAGTTGTCCCATAGGGATCTTTTTTGGTCTACTCTTAATGAATGTAATAAACACATGCAAACCCAATTTGACCAAGATCTATACGACAATTTGGATCTTATGGCAATTTATGTCGATTTCATAGGGGTCATTTGTAGGGGGGCTAGGTCTGAACATCGACCGATTCTCAATTTCAATGGCGGTTATCCTATGGCCGATAAAAGCTTATATACCAAATTTGATCAAAATATACTCATATTTGCGACCTGCAGTTTGACTTCAAGGTTTACATGGACACACAGACGGGCGGACGGACGGACGGACATCGTTAAATTGACTCAGAAAGTGATTCTGATTCGATCGGTATAACAAAAATGGGTCTAGGCCAAATATTTTTGGTAGTTACAAACAGCAGCACAAAGTCATTATACCCAAACCACATAGTGGTATAGGGTATAATTAGTTGGACCTAAGAGATAGGGACTCTAAACGCATGGTATAGAGTATCGTATAGTCGTTCTAGACCGACTATAATTTTCTTACCTTTTAGTATGTAACGATGAAAGTCGTGAACTTGTTTTCATCAACATACAACATGCTTCATATACTGTTATTCTTTATTTTCTTTGAACTGCATTTATTTTGGTTAACAAATGAATTATACATTTTTGTTTACAAATGAATTATATATTCTATCATTTTTGAATTCATCACTAAACAAAACATTACATTACATTACATTACGAGGTACCTACATATACACCACTACCTAATGGAACCTATAGATAGTCGTCACATGTTAAAACAAGACAGAAAACGAACACACCACACCGAGGTGAGTTCTACAGGTTCACCACCATACAACGACGTCCTGTTAAAGGTGAAACATTTTCCAAACTCGAGGAGTCGATCGTCGCCGGTGGTCGAGTACACATCGCAGTGTTTTAATTCTAAGAGAAGTGCCTTCGCAGGTTTCTCCCCGTAGTTTAAAGTAGGTTTCTCCCCGCAGTTTAAAGAAGTGCCTACGCAGGTTTCTCCCCATAGTTTGGAGAAGTGCCTTCACACGTTTCTCTCGCAGTGTAGAGAAGTGCCTACGCAGGTCTCTCTTCCGCGATCAACCCAAGTGCCTACTCAGGTTTCCCCGCAGTTTAGAGAAGTGCCTACGCAGGTTTTTCTCCGTAGTTTAGAGACGTGCCTTGGTAGGTTTCTCTCCGCAGTTTAGAGAAGTGCCTTCGCAGGTTTCTCCCCGCAGTTTAGAGAAGTGCCTACGCAGGTTTTTCTCCGTAGTTTAGAGAAGTGCCTTCGCAGGTTTGTCTCCGCAGTGTAGAGAAGTGCCTACGCAGGTCTCTTCCCCGCGATCAAACGAAGTGCCTACGCAGGTTTTTCTCCGTAGTTTAGAGACGTGCCTTGGTAGGTTTCTCTCCGCAGTTTAGAGAAGTGCCTTCGCAGGTTTCTCCCCGCAGTTTAGAGAAGTGCCATCGCAGGTTTCTCCTCGCAGTTTAGAGAAGTGCCTTCGCAGGTTTCTCTCCGCAGTGTAGAAAAGTGCCTACGCAGGTCTCTTCCCCGATGAAACGAAGTGCCTACGCAGGTTTCCCCGCAGTTTAGAGAAGTGGCCACGCAGGTTTCTCTCCGCAGTTTAAGGAAGTGCCTCCGCAGGTTTCTCTCCGCAGTTTAGAGAAGTGCCTCCGCAGGTTTCTCCCCGTAGTTTAGAGAAGTGCCTACGCAGGTTTCTCCCACGCGATCAAACGAAGTGCCTACATAGGTTTCTCCCCGCAACTAACGAAGTGCTTATGCAGGTTTCTCCCGGCAGTTAAAAAGTGCCCCCACCAGGTCTCGCTATACAACGACAAGGGTCCGGGACTTTTGACAACTAGAGAAGTACCTACTCCATGTTTCTCGCTCTTTCCCAGGAGGAGTACCAACCAACCACTATATTAATTTAAATTATGAATTACCAATATTAGTTGTAAACCATAAATTATAACCAGAAATAAAATAAAATAAGCCACGACACTCTAAACATTAAAAGAACTCGTTTTATTCCTCTCTGTCTCGTGCAAGAATATAAATTTCTGCAACGACCCTCACCCCCGCATGCTATACCCTAGCAACCGGAGGAAAACTCGTCGTTGCAAGTATAATAGAGCAACCACAGCTTGACATTGTCCGTCGTATGTTTTGGTACCAAAAATATTCTTTTAGGCACAGTTGTTTTGAGCTTTGTTTTAAATTTTGTTTGAAAATGTTTATGTAGCCAATTAATTTAAGATCTATAATAGACTCAATAAATACGAGTGTACCAACACCGTTGCCTGCCATATAATAACCACACACCATGATGCCAACTCCACCGTTTTTAAACGTTGGTCAAAGATTTTCTTCATTTAATGTAAGTCCACATTTCCGCCAAACTAACTTTTTCCTTTAATGCCGAAAATGGAAAGCGTTCGCAAAATGCTGGAGCCTTATTTACATATTAATTTACAGAGTCCAACATTGTTACTATTGACTTTAGTTGTTGTCAGATAGTTGTCAGATTTTTTTTAATATTACGCGAAAAGTATCGTCAAGGATGTCTTTGTCGAAAAATTCATTGATTTAAGAACTAATTTGGAAAGTATCAACTCTGGGACTCTATTTTACTGACTCTAATGGAGGTTGCTTTTTGGGCTCAGTTATTTTAGAGGGACGACCAGAACGAAGTTTTTAAAAAATTGAATTGGTGGATTTGCAGTTTAAAACGACGTACTGCGCTGAGAAAGGTCTTTTTGCCTATGATCCGAGCTACTTCACGAACAAATTGCAGTACGATAATCTTTCTCTCGTCAGCACCGATTTAATTTAATTTGGGACTCATCGAAATATATGGTTTCCAAAAGAAATAATTAAATCAAATCCACTTGATGCGAACAAGTTTGTCGTTGACTAAAATAAAATCGATGTCAAGGACCAGTAGGTCATTGCATAATTCGTGGAATTCCCCTAATTCGAAATGCACGAATACTTTTTCTGGCACTAATAGTTGTCATACTTCGTTTTTTGTGTTATAAACAAAAAAATTTAAGTAGACAGAAAAAAATAAAGACAATTATGCGAAATACAATTTTCATTATCGTATACCATAATGTAGTGGTATAGGGTACAATGAGTTTGTGCTGATGTTTGTTACTACCAAAAATATTTGACCTAGGCCCTTCTCTTGTTCTAGCGACTTAGAATCACTTTCTTTATCGATTTAGCGATGTCCGTTCATCTGTCCGTCTGCGTCTCCATGTAAACTTTGTAAGCATATGGCTTTTATTGGCCATAGGACGAGCGGTATTGAAATTGGTGAAAATCGATGCATGTTCTGACCCAATCTCCATACAAATGACCCCTATGATATCGACCTAAATTGCCATAAGATCCAAATTATCATATATATATTTATATATAAGTTTCCGTAGTTCCTACAAGGAGCAAGGGGCCATAACAAATTTGTTCCATTCCGCTTTGTCCGATGCAAGTGTTTTTAACTCGTTCCAGCTCTTATCTTTATTGGCCGCTTCAATTTCGATCTGGCGGCACCAGGTGTGTGATGGTCTTCCTCTTCTACGGCTTCCTTGCGTATTCCATTCTATAGCTTGTTTTGTGACATCGTCAACGGGCTTTCGTAAAGTATGCCCTAGCCAGCGCAATTTTCGTTTGCGGATCTCGCCGTATACGGTGATTTCGGAGGTTTGGACCCATAGCCTTTCATTGGATATAGTACCTGGCCACAATATTTTTAAAATTCTCCGCAGGCAGCGATTTATGAAAACCTGTAACCAGTTAACATCCTTCTGCGCTTCATTCCACGATTCACATCCATAGAGAAGACATGATTTTATGCAGGAATTAAATATGTTAAGCTTGGTTCTTTTCGAAATATGTGTTGATCGCCATATGGGCTTAAAATACCAAATGAATGCTTGCCAACTTTTATTCGGTTTATTACGTCGTCTGCAGAGTAACCTGTTGTAGTCAGAAGACTTCCGAGATAGCAGAACGTTGATACGTCTTCAAGATTCTTCTCGTCTATTGCGAATGTTGTTAGAAGCAATAATTATACCCTATACCACTATGTGGTTTGGGTATAATGACTTTATGCTGCTGTTTGCAATTACCAAAAATATTTGACCTAGACCCATCTTTTATTATACCGATCGAATCAGAATCACTATCTGATTCGATTTAACGATGTCCGTCAGTCCGTCCGTCCGTCTGTATGTCCATATAAAGCTTGTAATCAAACTACAGGTCGCAAATATTAATATATTTTGATGAAATTTGGTATGTAAGCTTCTACCGGCCATAGGATGAACGCTGTTGAAATTGGTCCATGTTCAGACCTAGCCCCCATACAAATGACCCATATGAAATCAACATAAATTGCCATAAGATCCAAATTATCATATAAATCTTAGTCAAATTGGGTTTGTATGTGTTTATTACATCCATTAATCAGTAGTCCAAAAATGGTCCCTATGGGACAACTCTTAGTCATAGGCCCCATATAGAGCTGCTTCCCGATCTTCGCTTAAATCTATCAAAAAACAAAAATATTGCACTGATTCTTCTCAAATTTTGTTTGTATATATTTTTGCAAAATACAAGAGACTTTACCAAACATAGTCAGGATCGGTCCATTTTTGGGCCTAGTCCCCATATACATAGATATAGCATCTGATATGAACTTTTTCATATCTGCAGCCAAAAAAATTAATAAAACTCCCACTCAAATTTGGTTTATGCTTATTTTTTTGGTCTGAGAGATAGGGTCTCTAAACGCATGGTATAGGGTATCGTATAGTCGGTCTAGACCGACTATAATTTTCTTTCTTGTTCTCATTGATTTAGTTTTGGAAATATTTATTTTTAGCTCAGCCTTGGCTGCTTCAGTTTGTACTGCATTGATCTTGGCCTGCATATCATTGAAGTTGGGGGAAAGTAGACACATGTCGTCGGCATAGTCGAGATCTTCTAGCCTTTTGTTGAATCCCCAAGTTATTCCTCTCTGTTCACTCGAGGCTCTTCTCATTATATTGTCCAGAACGATATCAAAAAGTAGGGGCGACTGAACACAGCCTTGTCTCATAACAGATTTAATTGTGAATGAGTCACTGATACAGCCATCATGAAGAATTCGGCAGTCTGCGTTGTGAAATAGGGCTTTAACAATATCAATTATTTTTGTTGGGGTGCCTTTGCATGCTAGCGTACTCCATATGGCTGCAATACTGTCATATACCAATAGATTCGTATTGAAGTGCTCTTTCAGAATCTATGGTGATCTTAAAAAAATGATCTCAATTCCACTGTTATTTTTCAACGAAAAAATAAAACATAGGATGAAACTCTTAAAAAGAGTGTTTTATTTTTCTTATTTTTACTTTTTTTTTATTGATATAAAATAAAATAAAACTCTTTTGAGGACTTTTGTTTCTTCCCTCTAAAATAAAACTCATTTTGTTTATCTATAGTGTGTGTAGTAATTTAAATAAAATTTTATTTATTTAATTTTACGAACAAAATTTTTCCCAAATTTCTGCGGAAAGATTTGAACACAAGTCGCTCAACACCAATTTAAGAGCAGTTGATGCTCTTTCCACGCTCACCTGGGTTGTAGGAACATACTGTACAGTTTTGGCCAGTTTATATAAATACGGATGATGTATTTTTTGTTTTTTGCCTCCCAGAACTCAAAAAGAGGTTTTTTCGGAATTGTGACCTATATTTACGATTTTAACTCATTCCAAAAGTAAAATTAATAAACATTCAATAAAAATATACGTGTAGCAGTTACGCTACTTACTTACTATAATACAAAGCGATTTTGTTGAGAAAACTGATTAGAAGACTCAAAAACAGAAGACTAAAAAACAGGCAATTTACTAATACGAATCAAAGAATAACAAATTAAAAACCCACATATATTTGGGTGTCAATTTTCATAAACTGATAGAAAAACAAAACTCCTCAAAAGAGTTTTATTTTATGACGGCAAAATAAAATTCTCTTTTTAAGAGTTTCATGCGACGTTTTATTTTAACGTTAAATAAAACAATTTTACATGATTTTTGATGTGTAAACATCTATGCGATCAGGGGGGGTAAAAATCACAAACTTCCCTTACGGAAGCGGAACTATTTACGGAAATGGAAGCTACAATTATTTAGCTGATTCATCAACCAACAGAAAGCGCCATGAATGTATAGCATACAACTGCAACCATCAAGTATGACAAACATAGCAGTTGCTTGCTACACACATGTAGATAGCGCTTACTGCTTGAATAGATGTTTTTATTCACAAACCACAATGATTTCCAGAATTGCACCAAAATATTTCGGTATTTTGTTTAGTTTTATTTGAGTTCTAAAGAAAACCGCGTCTTTACTCTATTTGGAAATGTTTTTTCTGTTTTTTTCTTTTTTTTTTTCTAAACTCACAAAATAACTTTCATAAAATAACTTTTTTGATATCACTTATAACCGTTACGGTCCCTGATAATTATACTTCAGTTAACTTTAAAACGCATTTTAAATAGTTCAAGACATTCAGCCCTGTTCTTGAAACGTTGTTATTTGAATAAGAGTGAATTTAAAATCACATGAAATTGAAATTTTGGGTTTCTTGAAACCACTTTTTTTATTTATTTAATGGAAACATATGTTTGAGTTAAGAACCATATGTTTGAGTTAAGAAGATATGTTATCTAGAAACCGAGGTGCCATATGGTTTTTTATTCAGTTCCACAAAAAACTTTTAAGTATTTTGTGCATGTTTTTTTCTTAAGTTTATAGAAAAAGTATAAAGAAAAATATTTTCTTTTAAAATAACAACTTATTTGTTCATATAATTGTTTTTGTTCTCCAATTTCATTCAATTAAAAATGACTTTTCTATTTTTAAAAAGTTAGGCATCACCAAAAAAAATTTCGATATTCAAATAAATTGGATTTGACTGGCATCACTACTGTTCCGAACATGTGCAAAAAAATAAAAATATGTGATTTGATGAAAAATGTTTTTAATTCCTTTATTTGCAATAATTAGTACATAAAGAATCTATGTTATAATTGAAAAAATTATAATGGAAAATAGATTGTGTAAATAAAAAGTTTTTATTATAGTTATAGAACAGCATCATCGCAAAAAGTGTGTTTTATTAACATCGACCACTTATTACGAGTTTTTTTTTTTTAATCAGCGCAAAATGTAGACGTTCTTTAAAATCGTTTTTTTTTTCCATAAAATTAATGTCTAATTTTTTAAAATAATGACAAGGTTCAATAAAAAACATGTTAGAGTTTAAATATCAATTAGTTTTTTTATCTCTTAAGACCTGCTTAGTAGAAAAAAAGGGCATTTGTTTGGATTTCACAAAGCCTTTTCTATGTGAATTAAAACGAGAAAAAATATTCTTATTGAAATTAGAGAACAGCAAAAAACTCGTACATTTAAGAATTTTTTCATTTACAAGTTTTTTTGTGATAGTGTTTTCAAGAACAGGGGTGATTGTCTTTTTCTAATGAGTTAATAAGAGTCAAAATGTTATTTATAAATTCGTACATATGTATTTTATTGGAGGTAAAAATTAAACAAAACCCAATTTTTTTTTTGTATATAAAAACATCTAGCTTGTTAATATGTTCGTAACCAGAATTTAAACATCTGATATTAAAATCATCAATAAGGCATGATTTAGATGATGATTTTTAACGACGTCGTTTTTCGACGTCATTTTTTGTTTGTAGGCGAACGGTGTAGAGAAGCAAGAGTGGTAAACAAAAAGACACGATTTCTGTTTTTGAAGACTTTTTTCATATTTCTCTTTACACTCACTTCTTTTTTTCTTGTTACGTTTTATTCTTTTTCGTACTTTGAAGTGGCCACTTCAGTGAGATCACTTACATTTATATTTATTATTTATTTAATATTTATGCGTAATTTCTTTAAACTGAATAGGTTTTAAGTTAAAACTTTTAAATATTGATACGTTCTGCTACTTAATTAGATATACTAAACATTCTATTCTTAATAATTTAAATATTAAATAGATTTTTGTATATAGTTTTAAAAATTATGATAAATTATTAAGAAGAAAAAGATTAAATCTTATAATAAAATAGTTTAAATAATATTTAACAAATAAATAAATTGAATTGAAAAATATAAAAAATAATATGAATTTACATCAATTCATATATTTTTTATATATTTCTTAAAGCGAAAGATATGCTGAAGCAGATTAAAAAAGACGCAACTAAAAATCATCGTCTGAATGCAATAGGTTTTTGCTAGCAGCTTCAAAAGAGAATTAAGAAAAACGTCGTCGTTAAAAATCGTCATGTGAATTGGGCCTAAGTCTAATAATCTGTCATTTAACTAATACTGTATCCGCAAGGGAATGTAATCGCTCAGTAGAATAGAACCAAGGAAGATTAAAAATCTATTTTTTTTATTTCAAAAATACATTTTAAAAATTTGTTAAGTTTCCGTAGATTTAAAGATTGAAAAAAAATTTTATAGAGTTTATAGATATTTTTATACCCTATACCACTATGTGATTTGGGTATAATGACTTAGTGCTGCTGTTTGTAACTACCAAAAATATATCACATAGACCCATCTTTTATTATACCGACTCAGAATCACTTTCTGAGTCGATTTAGCGATGTCCGTCCGTCCGTCCGTCCGTCTGTGTGTCCATGTAAACCTTGTAATCAAACTACAGGTCGTAAATATAAATATATTTTGACAAAATTTGGTACATGAGCCTCTGTAAGCCATAGGATGAACGCTATTGAAATCGGTGAGAATTGGTCCATGTTCAGGCCTGGTCCCCATACAAATGACCCCTGTTAAATCGACATAAATTGCCATAAGATCCAAATTATAATATAGATCTCTGTCAAATTGAGTTTGTGTGTGTTTATTACATCCATTAATAGTCGAAAAATAATCCCTATAGGACAATTCTTAGTCATAGACCCCATATAGAGCTGATTCCCGGTCTTTACTTAAATCTATCAAAAAACAAAAAATATTGCACTAATTTTTCTCAAATTTGGTTTGTATATATTTTTTGAAAATGTAAGTTACTTTACCAACTATCGTCAGGATCGGTCCATTTTTCGACCTAGTCCCCATATAAATATAGCATCCGATATGGACTTTTTCATATCTGCAGCCAAAAAAATTAATAAAAATGCCACTTAAATTTGGTTTATGCTTATTTTCGATCTCCAATTAGTTGGACCTAAGAGACGGGGTCTCTAAACGCATGGTATAGGGTATCGTTTAGTCGGTCTAGACCGACTATAATTTTCTGACTTGTTTAAATTTCTTTAGGTGTAATTTTTTTTTTTTAATTTCCTAAACTACATTTTACGTCTTAAACAACTGTACCCATGCGCCGCGCTGTAAATCAAAAATAATACTTATACACACTCTCTTTCGACAATTATGACAGTTTTTCTGTGTAGTACATTTTTTTATTAACAACTGAGACGTCATTTAAATATTAACCAAAAGCGTCACAACAAATGCAAAACCTGAATGAAAACTCTGAAAAATCATCATGTGAACACAGACAATAAAGTTTTTTTTTTGTGTTTTTGTTTTGCTGGAGAAATAAATATTATAATTAAAACAATCATAATTTTTAATAAAGCAACAGCTACAGATAAAACTATACAATCTTCAAGTTATTGTTAAAAATATGCATCTAAATTATTTAGTCTTAAACGTTTTGTGTATGAGTTTAAATGTGCAGAAATACAAAAATAAACAAATTGAACTAAACGGTTTGATTTATAAATATACAAAAAAAAAAAAAAAAAAAATACAACGATAAATTAAAATTTTAGTTTTTTTTTATTAAAGAAGTTTTTAAATATTTCTCCTTTTTTTATTCAAATAATAACTTAATGTCTTTTACAAATTCATCTTCACAAAATTTTACCCATTTTACTACGGCGAACGGTACAAATTGTTTTGCTTCATTTGCATTTGTTCGTCGACGTTTTAGAAGTCACGGTAAATATGTAGTCAATCCATCATCATCATCATCGGTGCTAATAACCTCATCATCGTCATCATCAACACATACGTGTGAAGTTTACGTCGAAACTAAGGTAAATAAACAACGAGAAAAACAACAACAACATTCGAAAAATAAAATTTTAAATTTGAATATCATTTCAACATTTTTTCTGGCGTTGTACGAGTTTTTTTTTTTTTTACATATAAACGTAAATTGATTGAGAAATCATTTAATACAATTTGATATTGACACATGTTTAGGTGAGCATGTGATTTTGTTTTCGTTTATATCAATTGAAGGTCCTTAAAAAAGTGTGTGAAATTTAGAAATATCTTCATATTGAAATGAAATAAAATATTATACATATGAAAAATATTTAAAATTCTGAATATTAATACAAATTTAAGCAGTCTCTAAGAATTTAACTTCAAAATAATACTGGCAGATTTGAAAGATACTATAATGAAATATTTTCAATAAAAATAAATAAAAAAAAATTTGTTTTATGAGAATTTTCTATAGCAAAAAAAGTTATCCATAGAATGTGATAATTTTCTTTAGAATACTAATGAAAGATTTGTATTTACATTAAAGAAAACATAGGTCTGACTAGCTTAAAAAAAACACAACAAAGATTAAAAACCTGACCAAAATTTAACTAGAAAGATTGAAACAATTTTTGTATAGAAAAATAATCTTTTACTGGGAAAATTTTTCCATAGATAAATTTATCATTATATCATTTATTATATCATATTTCTGTAGAAAAATTGTTACAGATTGTTAGAATTTTTCAATAGAAAAATATTTACAGATTTTGAGAACTTTTCTATAGAAAAATAGTAAAAGATTGTGAAAATTTTTCAATAGAAAAATATTTACAGAAAAATAGTAAAAGATTGTGAAAATTTTTCTAGCAAATAATAGTAGACTAATATTGGTAGATTTGAGAAAAAGTGAAATTTTTTCAATAAAAATAAATAAAGAAATAGTCAAAAAGTGTAATAATTTTCCTTTGGATAAATAAAAAGAGACTTCGAAAATTTCTCTTTAGAAACATAATCCCAGATTGCAAGAATCTTTCTGTAGAGGAATTATCCCTTAAACTAGCCCTGACTAAGATCATTTTTCTATAGAAAAAGTTGTAGATTGAGAGAATTTTCCAATAGAAAAATAGTTGCAGTTTATGAGAATGTCTCAATAGAAAAAAGTTACAAATTTGGGAATTTTTCTATAGAATAATAGTAACAGATTCTGAGAATCTTTTTATAGAAAAATACTAAAAGATTGTGAAACTTTTTAAATAGAAACATAGTTACCGATTGTGAAAAATATTTCTATAAAAAATATTCACGTATTGTGATCACTTTTCTATAGAATCACAGAATGTGAGATATGTAGAAGAATAGTCACAGATTGTGAAAGAATTTTACAGAATATTACAAAAATAGTCAAATTTTTTCCATAAAAATAAATGAGAAAATATTCCGAAGTTTTCTATAGAAAAATAGTCAACGTTTGTGATAATTTTTCTTTGTGAGATTGAGATTGTGAAAATTTTACTTAAAAAAAAATAATCGCAGATTGAAAGAATTTGTGTATAGAGAAATAATTCCTTACTGACAGAATTTTTTTTATAGAAAAATAGTAACAGATTGTGAGAACCTTTCTATAGAAACAAAGTTGTAGATTGTGAGAATTTTTCTATAGAAAAATTAATAACTGTTAATAGTAACCGATTGTGAGAATCTTTCTATAGAAAAATAGTTACAGATTGTTAGAATTTTTTTTATAGAAAAATAATCACAGATTGTGAGAATTTTTCTATAGAAAAATAGATTGTGAGAATCTTTCTATAGAAAAATAGTTACAGATTGTTAGAATTTTCTTTATAGGAAAATAATCACTGACTGTGAGAATTTTCTATAGAAAAAATATTACAGGTTGGTAGAATTTTTTTATAGAAAAATAATCACAGATTGTTAGAATTTTTTTTATAGAAAAATAATCACAGATTGTGAGAATCTTTCTATAGAAAAATAGTAACCGATTGTGAGAATCGTTATGTAGAAAAATAGTTGCAGATTGTTAGAATTTTTTTATAGAAAAATAATCACAGATTGTTAGAATTTTTTTTATAGAAAAATAATCACAGATTGTGAGAATTTTTCTATAGAAAAATAGTAACAGATTGTGGGAATTTTTTTATAGAAAAATTGTAACAGATTGTGAGAATCTTTCTATAGAAAAATAGTAACAGATTGTGAGAATCTTTCTATAGAAAAATAGTTACAGATTGTGAGAATCTTTCTATAGAAAAATAGTACCAGATTGTGAGAATCTTTCAATAGAAAAATAGTTACAGATTGTTAGAATTTTCTTTATAGGAAAATAATCACTGACTGTGAGAATTTTCTATAGAAAAAATATTACAGGTTGGTAGAATTTTTTTTATACAAAAATAATCACAGATTGTGAGAATTTTTCTATAGAAAAATAGTAACCGATTGTGAGAATCTTTCTATAGAAAAATAGTAACCGATTGTGAGAATCGTTATGTAGAAAAATAGTTGCAGATTGTTAGAATTTTTTTATAGAAAAATAATCACAGATTGTTAGAATTTTTTTTATAGAAAAATAATCACAGATTGTGAGAATCTTTCTATAGAAAAATAGTTACAGATTGTTAAAATTTTTTTTATAGGAAAATAATCACTGATTGTGAGAATTTTCTAAAGAAAAAATAGTCACAGATTGTTAGATTTTTTTTTATAGAAAAGTAATCACAGATTGTGAGAATTTTTCTATAGAAAAATAGTAACAGATTGTGGGAATTTTTTTATAGAAAAATTGTAACAGATTGTGAGAATCTTTCTATAGAAAAATAGTAACAGATTGTGAGAATTTTTCTATAGAGAAATAGCTACAGACTGTCAGAATCTTTCAATAGAAAAATTGTAACAGATTGTGAGAATCTTTCTATTAAAATAAAGTTATATATTGTCAGAATTTTTTTTTAGAAAAATAATAGCAGATTGTGAGAATTTTTCTATAGAAAAATAGTAACAGATTGTGAGAATCTTTCTACAGAAAAATAGTAAGAGATTGTGAGAATCTTTCTATAGAAGAATAGTAACAGATTGTGAGAATCTTTCTATAGAAAAAATAGTTACAGGTTGTTAGAATTTTTTTTATAGAAAAATAATCACAGATTGTGAGAATTTTCTATAGAAAAAATATTACAGATTGTTAGAATTCTTTTTATAGAAAAATAATCACAGATTGTGAGATAAGCACAGATTGTGAGAATTTTTCTACAGCAAAATAGTCACGAATTGGGAAAATTTTTATAAAAAATAGTCACGGATTGTGAGAATTTATCTATAGAAAAATATCACAGTGTATCTCGTGTGCGATTTTTCAAAGTACTTATCGAAACTAATAAAACCCCATTGGCGTTTTGCTAGTTTAGCAGCTGTTCGGATTTTATGGCCTCATGTATATTTTAGCTAAAACTTGATTTTTTCCCAAGAACATGCAAGTTTTCTCACGGCTATATCTCAAAAACCAAACAGAATTTTGTTTTCCTGTCTTCAGTTTAATAGTAGCTAAAGACTAGGAGAAAAAAGTGTTAAATAAACTAATCTGAAGAACTTCATCTAGTGCCTCAAAATTGCTAAAATGTCGAAAAGTTTTCATCCACAAACATCTCTTTTTTTAAAAACTTTATGACACATGACATTTGTATTGACCGGTAGGACTAGTTCATGCTTTATATGCACTTGCAACAACGCCATCTGTTGAAAGAAATGCACATAGTTGGTAAACTAAAATCTCGAATTGTCGAAGAATTATAGTCAGAAGAATTATGAATTACAATTACAAAAGAATTACAATTACAAATCAAAATTTTTCTACATTTTAGCAATTTTGAGGCACTAGATGCAGTTTTTTCAAGGTTAATTAGTTTTAAACTTTTTTCTCCCAGTCTATAGCAGCAATTGTGGCGAGGACAGGAAAACAAAATTCCAATTGGTTTCCGAGATATAGCCATGAGAAAAATTGCATGTTCTTCGGAAAAATTAAGCTTTAGCAAAAATATACGTGAGACCAAAAAATCCGAACAGCTGCTAAACTAGCAAAATCTAAATGGGGTTCCGATAAGTACTTCAAAAACCGTACACGAGAAGGAGTTTGCATTTTATGTGTTGCACTGTGTATTCTACAATTGTGACAATTTTTCTATAGAAAAATAATCCCTTACTGAGAATTTTTTCGTCACTGACTGAGAGTATTTCTCACAATCTGTAACTATTTATTTATAGAAAAATATTCACAGATTGTGAAAATTTTTATATAGAAAAGGAGTCACAGATTGTGAGATAATTTATTTATGCCGAATCGTTATAACCCTCCAGATGGTTTCTTATAGTTTTATTACTTGCAAAAACGATAAATATTCTTTTTTATAAGAATTTAAAAAGTACTTTTTTTTAAGAAGTAATACTTTTCAAGAAAAGGGACCTTTTAAGAAAATGTACTTTTTCGGAAAAAGTACTTTTTAGGAAAAGGTACTTTTTTAGGAAAATGTACTTTTTTGGGAAACGGTACTTTTTAGGAAAGGTACTTTTTTTACGAAAAAGTACTTTTTTAAGAAAAGGAAATTTTTTAAGAAAAGGTACTTTTTTAATAAAACGTACTTTTATAAGAAAAGCTGTTATTAAAAAAATGTACTTGTTTACAAAGATTTACTTTTTAAGGAAAACACTTTAAAATAATCTAACCCATAAAAACAAAGTCTTTATTAAAAATCCTTCTTTCCTTACGGATATGAGTTTGGAATAGTTATCACCGTGACTGTGGGTGACTGTATGTGACTATCATCTTTGGCCACAACAAGTCTAAGGACAAAGTTTCAGATCTATCGGATGAGGGGAAGTGGGGATTTAATCTCTCAGTGACTGTGCGTGACTATGTCAAAGTTAATCTTTTTTTCACAGCAAGTATATGGACCAAGTTTCAGATCGATCGGATGAAGGAAAATGACATTTACATCACTCCATAACTGTGCGTGACTATGCGTGACTGTGCGTGACTATGTCAAACTTAATATTTTTTCACCAAGTTTCAGATCGCTCGGATAAGGGGAAATGGGTTTTACATCACAACGTGACTGCGCGTGACAATGCGTGACTGCGCATGACTAAGTCAAAGTTAATCTTTTTTTCACAGCAAGTGTATTTACTAAGTTTTAGATCGATCGGATGAGGGGAAATGACATTTAGATCACCCAGTGACTGTGCGTGATTATGCGTGACTGTGCGTGCATACCCCAAAAATAATCTTTAGTCACAACAAGACTATGCGCCAAGTTTCAAATCAATTGGATGAGGGGCAATGGGGTCCACCCACGACAGACAGGGAGTATGAGTTCAAAGAAAGAGTTTAAAAAGAATTTTTTTTTAGAAAAAGGTACTTTTTGAAGAAAAAGGTTATTTTTTTAAGTGATAAACTTTGCTGAGCAAAGGTACTTTTTTAAGAAAGAATTCTTTTTAAGAGAAGTTACTTTTTTAAAAAAAGGTACGATTTTAAGGAAATCTACTTACTTAAGAAAATTTACTTTTTTAAAAAAATTTAGTGTTTTAAGAAAAAGTACTGTTTTTAGAAAAGTTACTTTTTAGGTTTTTAGTAAAAGGTATTTTGTTAGGAAATGGTACTTTTTTAGGAAATACAGTACTCTTTTAAGTAAATTTACTTTTATTTAAGAAAAGATTATTTTAAAGAAAATTTTCTTTTTAGGAAAAAATCCTTTAAAAAACTACTTATTAAATTTTTTTTTAGAAAATTAGTTTTTTAAGTCTCTGGCTGAATCTACATGCTAAAATTCATGTTTCATGACTACCTCTCTCACCGGTTTCAGCACCATATCGTAGGAATTTACATAAAGTTTCATTTTGGCCAATGGTTATGCTTTTGGCGGAACTCATTTATTTAGAATTTAAAAATTTTGCGATTTTAATTTTGAAAAAATTCTCTCTTGATGTGTTTAATTTTTCCTATTTTTTGTCGTTTTTGGTAGATGTTTACCTCTAAGCAAATTACACATTTCTAGACTCATTTGTTTACCGTATACGAAAAGATACTTTTTTACCATTCTGGCCTGTGATGGCACTTTACGCTGATAGAGGAATCTACATTAGAAATTTCAAGGTTCTAGCTCCAAATAAATCTTAAAATTACAGCGTTACAGAATCAGTCAACGAGTCAGTGATGAGCATAACAATGTATTAAGACAACATATATTTATATGGAATTTTACCTAAATTGGAACGTTTTCGTGAAAATTTTCTGTCATCATTATACCCTATACCACTATGTGGTTTGGGTATAATGACTTTGTGCTGCTGTTTGTAACAACCAAAAATATTTGACCTAGACCCATCTTTAATTATACCGATCGAATCAGAATCACTTTCTGAGTTGATTTAACAATGTCCGTCCGTCCGTCCGTCCATCCGTCCGTCCGTCCGTCCGTCCGTCCGTCTGTGTGTCGATGTAAAGCTTGTAATCAAACTGCAGGTCGCAAATATGAATATATTTTGATGGAATTTGGTATATAAGCTTCTATCGGCCATGGGATGAACGCTATTGAAATTGGTGAGAATCGGTCCATGTTCAGACCTAGCCCCCATACAAATTACCCATATGAAATCGACATAAATTGCCATAAGATCCAAATTGTCATATACATCTTACTCAAATTGGGTTTGTATGCGTTCATTACATCCACTAATGAGTAGTCCAAAAATGATCCCTTTGACCCCATATAGAGCTGCTTCCCGATCTTCACTTAAATCTATTAAAAAACAAAAATATTGCACTGATTCTTCTCAAATTTTGTTTGTACATATTTTTGCAAAATACAACAGACTTTACCAAACATGATCAGGATCGGTTCATTTTTGGACCTAGTCCCTTTATAGATATAGCATCCGATATGAACTTTTTCATATCTGCAGCCAAAAAAATTAATAAAAATCCCACTCAAATTTGGTTTTTGCTTATTTTCAATGTCCAGTTAGTTGGGCCTAAGAGATAGGGTTTCTAAACGCATGGTATAGGGTATCGTATAGTCGGTCTAGACCGACTATAACTTTCTTACTTGTTTTTTTTTAAATTCATTTAAAAGGATAAAATCACTTGCAATAGAAGTCTACAACGGACGACGTTTTTTTTAATATACGGGTAAGACTTAAGTTGCAACTAAGTTTTTAGACGCTACAATAAAAAGAATATTAGCTTGTACTTTAAATGATTAAAAAAGCTTAGTTTTATTGCTGTTTTAAGTGCTAGGAATATAAATTATTAATTATTTTTTTAATAATGTTTATTAACTTTTCTTTCGAATTTTTTATTTTTGTTTTTAATTTTAACGACAATATACTTTGTTTATATACCCCATAAAATTGTATTTTTCAACAACAAATTAAATAAAATCATTTCTTCAATCACATACTTTTTTAAACTACTTAAAATTAATTGTTAGTAACTATGTGTTTAAAAAAACGTTTAAACCCATTTAACTTAAACTAATTTGAATTTTATTTTTTTTTAACGAAGAGTAATTTGTTGTGTTGTGGTTAAGAACAAATATTTACACAACAATTCTTAAACAATTAATATAAATAACACTTAAACGATATACGCATTAAAATAAAATCATAAAAAACTTTTAAATCATTAAAATATAATGATTTACAATTAATATTGAAATATGTGTCACACGTGAAAATTATATAAAATGCAAATTGATTTTATAAAGAAACAAAACAAAATAAATAAATACTATAATAATAATAAACAACAACATGCTTATGAAAATGCTTAATAAAAAGGTTAATGCAATAATTAAATAAATGGCTTGCAATAAAATTTTATTATAAAAAAAATTATACTGAAAAGTTTACAATAAATAAAAATGAATGATATTCGCCACCTAAAGAAATGGTGATAATACGAAGCTGTTATTGAGGGAAACGTTAAATTACAGTTTTTGGTCATATTTATTAGGATGGATTAACATAATTATAGTGATTTATTTTGTCTCACTACTTTGAAATCACATTTATGTTTTTACCAAACATGTTCAAGAGGTTAAAAATGTAACAAAAATATAGTCGTTTTAGTATGACCATGTGATACTCTATAACAAGAGTTCAGAGAATTGGTCTTGGGTCCAACTAATTGGGTATAGAAAATAAGTATAATACCAAATCTGTCTGCAGATCGGAAATAGTTTATATCGGATCATATATTTATATGAGGACTTGGTGAAAAAATGATCCGATTCTGATCATATATGCTAAAGTCACTTATTTTTTGCAGGAACATATACAAACCAATCTGTTCAATATTTGTGTTTTTGATTAGTTTAAGCGAAGATCGGGAAGCTGCTTTCTATAGGGGGGCTATGACTAAGAATTGCCCTGTCGGGTTTATTTTTGGACTACTGATTAATGGGTGTAATAAACACAAACAAATCAAAATTCACTGAAATCTATACGATAAATTGGGTGTTATGGATATTTAAGTCAATCTCATAGGGGTCATGTGTATGTATTTCAACAGCGTTCGCCCTACGGCCAATATAAGCTTATATAGCAAATTTCATCTAAATATATTCATATTTGCGAGCAGTAGTTTGATTAAAAGGTTTACATGGACACACGGACGGACAAACAGACGGACGGATGGATGGACAGACAGACATTATTATTATTATTAATTCATTTATTAGTATTTATAATACTCTTAATTGACATAATTCATTTATATTTCGTTTCTAACAAAATTTATACATTCTTTATTGAAGATATTATTATTGAGTTCATTCTTAATTCTAAGTAGTTGGTAATGAGTTGAATAGTTTGAGGCCCTTGTAGAAAAGAGATCTCTGCATTGAGGATATTGTAACCCGCTGCAGTCTAAAGTTATTGGCATTCCGTAGTGAATATGGTTATGTCTCACCAACATATCTCGTTTGTTCACTTAAGTAGTCTGGTGCAGTCCCCTGTCGTATTTTTTGTATCAGTTTTATGATGTTTAGTGCTAGCCGTTGTTTTATATTCATCCATTTGAGAGTATTTGGCATGGTGTTTATTGGTGTGTATCTGTTGCATTTCAAAATCGATCGCATTGCCTTATTTTGAAGTTTTTTTAATCTTTCTATATGTGTATCAGTGCAGCAAGCGTATAATATTGTGGACCCGAATTCAAAATGTGGTTTAATTATTGAACCCCATTTTTCCGATTTTTTTAAATACGAACTCTATATGTTCATTAAATTTTAGCTTTTTATCAATAATGAAGCCAAGGTATTTGATGTGTTCAACTTTCTCTATAATTTCTGCATTTATTTCAATATTCATTTCACTTCTCATATTTATTTCCATAGTTTTCGTTTTTTTTTTTCATTTAATTTTAGTTTATTCATTTTTAACCATTTACCTATGTTATTCACATCTGTTGTTAAGTTGTCCCGACATTGTTCAGGGTTACATCCTTCTGTGAAAATAAGAGTATCGTCTGCGTATAAAACCATTTCGCTTTTTTTCGATACACTCGGCATATCATTTATATATATAATAAACAATAATGCTCCCAATATTGACCCTTGGGGAACTCCATAGTTCTTATTTATTTTCTCTGATTTTGCATCGTTAACCATTGTAAATTGTTTTCTGTTAGATAAGTATGATTTAAACCACTTTAGTTCCGTGTCTTGAATACCATACATTAATAGTTTGTTTATTAATATTTCCCTATCGATGGTTTCAAATGCTCTTTTAAAATTCAAAAATATTGCCATTATTTTTTATTCTTCTCTATATTTTTCCACCGGTTGATAACATAATTCACGGTAGTCTCACATGAAAAATTTTTTCGGAAGCCTGATTGATATTTATTTAGTATCGAACATGATTCAATGTATTTTACTAATTGTTCCTTCACGACCATCTCTAGTATTTTTTCAAAAGTTTTTAAGGCATTTATGGGCCGGAATTCATCACATTTCCTTGTCTTTGCTACCTTTTCGACCGGAGTTATCATGGCATCCTTCCAATTTTCTGGAAATATTCCAGATTTTAGTGAGTCATTTATGATTTTTAACAGTACATATATTGCCAGTTGGGATCCAGTTATTCAGTATTATTTTTGGTGCTATTTTTTCAAAGACTTTTTTAATTTTTAAGTTTTTTACGATATTTTTAAGTTCTGCAAGAGTGATTACTCGGAATTTGAGTCTTTTTTCGGTCATACTTATATGGTTTATATAATGCACATTATCAATCGATTCTCTTATAACATTAATACTATTAACAAAGTATTCATTAAAATGACTAGCTACTTGCTTGTTTTCCTTATGTTCACCGTCACTGAATATCACAGATTTGATCACATTTTGCTCTTTCTTCATCACTAAGTTTTTTATTGTGTTCCACATTTGCTTTTGGTCTTTTTGCATTCTCAATTTCTACTTTATATTTATTTCTTATTTCGGTGTAGTTTTTCCATGCTTCGATTGTATTTTCATATATGGCCTTATCATGCATTATAATTTTATTTTGCTTCATTCTATTGAGATCATCAGTAAACCATTGGTCAGAAAAAACTTGCTCCTTTACCGTTATTATTTTAGAGAATTTCCGCACAGTTTCCTCATTACATCTGTCCAAATAATTGGCGTTATCATTGATGTCTTTGCCTCCATCGTATTCCAATATTGCGCTTAGTTCTCGGTTAAAAAGCCCCGGCTTATATTTAAAAATCTCTACTTGTTTATTGGACTTTGTTTTCTTTTTATCACATTTAATCATCAGCGGTATTCACTCTTGGTGTTAAATTTACAACCCTGTTATATTTACAACGATTTTATATTACAAAGCGTGAACGTCTTTTCCGTGTATATTGTATTATGTATTGTAAATTAATGAATCAGCTGATTTTTGTTTTGTTTTCCATCAATTTGAAAACTAAAAAATATCAAAAAGCATTTGAAGATTAGAAAAATGCCGAAAATGCTTAATTTACCTATCGGTCCATCTTTATTATTAATTTATTTATTATTTTGATCCATTTTTTATTATATATTTTAATAGTGACCACAAAATTAACAATAAAATTAAACAATTGTTTTGGCAGCTCAACGATCAGCTGTTTTAGTCTTGTAAATGTTTAGTCTTGTAGATGTACTATAGCTTTTATCCTTGTACTTTTAACACAGCGTAGTAAATTTTCATTTCATACATTTTGTTGTTGCGGTGTTGTAAATAATAGTACTTTTACTATATCTACAACATTTACAAGGGTTACAAGGGTACTTTACTACCAAGAGTGAAAACCCTTATTATGTTTATTACTTCATGGTCTGATATAATAAATGCTGAATTCATTTCCACCGATACTTTATGGCTATTTGTTATAACATAGTCAATAATTGTTTTTGATAAATTTGTGACTCTGGTGAATTGATTAACTATTTGCCTTAGACCATTGTCATGCATTGAACTTTGAATTTTCATTTTGTAAAAACTATTTTTTGACCAGTCTATGTTAAAATCACCCATTATCAAAGTATCACAGTTCTTCTCACTCATTACCTCGAGGGTTTCTTGAAACGCTACGCAAAATTCTGCTTCACTACCACTAGGAGATCTGTAAAGTGCACCCATTAATATTATATTATTTTCGCATTGGGCCTCGCAAACTAATATCCAGTAGTTAGACTTCACAACTTTCTCATATAATTTTTTTACTGTCCATTCTTGTTTGTAATATATAATCACTCCTCCTGGTCGCGCTGAATTTGAGTAGCTTACAATTTGATTGTAATTTGCTAACGAAATTTCATTTTCTTGAATATCTCTTCGGTCAAATGCGTTTCAGATAACACAAGGAAATCCAGATTTTTTTTGGCGATTAGTACCTCAATTTGGTTGTAGTTATTCGTTAAACCTTGAACATTTGTATACATTGCACTTATTGTATTTGGTTGTTATTGCGTTAACCCTAGTCTTTTCTTTTTTACTGGCCAATTTGTTTTGGTACACAGGACATTTTTTATCGTTAGTCAAATGATTTTCATCTAATCCCAGATTTAATCTTCTATTTTCGCGTATACAATTTATACATTTTATCATTTGCTCATTATTACACTCATTTGGTTTATGATTACCATGACATTTTATACAAGTTTCCATATTTTTGCACTCATTTGCTATATGGTTATAGCCTCTGCATTTATAACATTGTTTTACAGACGTACCATCAAATACTCTACATCTTTCCCAACCGATGTTGACTGTTTGTGCTCTCATAATATTTTCATATGTTTCATTGTCTATATTTAATTTAACATTGTGTATTGTGTATGACATCGTTAAATCGACTCAGAAAGTGATTAGTCATAGTAGTAGTAGTAAAAGTTCTTTAATATAGAATTAAATTTGTAAATGTTTATAAAGAATTTACGACAATGACAATAGTCGTCTGTCGAAAGTGGTTATGAATCGATCGGTAAATAAAAGGTCGGTATAGTTCAAATATTTTTAGTAATTACAGACATTAGCACAAACTCATAGTACCCTAAAAACACTGTAACCATAATATTGTTGGCCGATCCGCCTGAAGAAACTCACTGTTTCAACTGTTCTTTGGTCTATGTTGTATTATGTTGAATCCAGGTTTCATTCAAAGTTTTAAAGTCACGCACCATAAAACCTTTTTTTTTTGCAATTCTCTTTCTCAATGTACAACATGTCGTGAGTGTTGTATCAAGTAAATCGGATCGAAACTTAAGAAGATACAGCGTTTCCAGTGACCGGTCTCATACGGTATATCGTATATAAATCAGTTTTTAAAAAACTTTAAATCGATTTTCTCGCAAATAAATGTTCGAAGTCCGTCTTTTGAAATTTTTCACGCTATATCTACACATAAATCGTCAGGTAACCGCGAAGAGTTTTTTTTTTCATTTTTTAACAACAAATTCCAGAAATTTTATAGCAAAAATCGTATTTTTCACTTTAAAATGCTGCAAAAAAAAAAAAATAATTAAAAAACTCTTCGTCACTACATGATCACATGATCACATGATCACATGATCCTGTAACGAATTATGATGTTCACCGCAAAACAACAACGCCTCCGGAGATTCGCTGCCACGGAGTTATTTATTAAAATTTTTAATTGCAAATTTTTTCAAAAAGTCTTCAAATGTTATGCTACAACGTGTATATGAAATAAATAGTCCAACATTATTCATATCTTCAAGAAAGAATTATGAAAATACAATTTTTTTTAACTTTTAAAACCTTACGCCCCCCTTAAACTCATTCACCCAATTGTCAAAAATTTTGAACCCTAATGCAGATATGCCATAAACGTCATTCAATCTTTCGCGATTTTGCCTTTAAGATAGAACTTTTGAACAAACTCTTCGCGGTTACCTTCATCGAAATACATAATGTACTTAATTTAAATTGAAACAAATTTGGTTTTAAACAAACATTTTACGAAAAAAAAAAGAATAAAATCATTATTAAGAATATTTTTTTGAGATTGAAAGAAAAAATTTTAATTAACTGAAATTAAGAAACGACATATAAAAATATGATAAACATAATAATTTATTTTCTACAACTATTGAAAAAGTTAAAATAAATAATGATTGACTTGTAAATTAATCAAGCTCAAGATCAAATGTTTTTACTTTACTTTAAATATTGGCACATTCGTTCCAAAAATTGTTCTATATTCAGCCAGACAGCTGTGTAATCTGTTTTGGGTGAAGTTATCAACCCCCCATCAGCAACCAAAAGCAGTAGATATTTTCTTTGGTAAAAAGTTTAATTCATATATCTTTGCTGTTTAGCCAACCTAATGAGAATCCAAGCAAAGAGTAAAATATAAAACAACTTTGCAACAAATACGATTGTTTTATCATGAGCTTGATAAATTTTCAATTCAATGATTAAAATGGTAAAGATCGAAAATAAGATTTTTTGTTATATAAAATATAAATATAATATATATATAAATATAATATATATATTTATTTATTTATTATATATTTATATTTAATTTATATAAATAAATGGAATATAATGAGATGAAATAAATATTTAATCGAAAAATAACTGCATTTTCATTCAAAATTAATTGTACTGAAAAATGTTTGATTGAGTAGCTGTTATCGTAAAAATTGTATGAGTTTATACAATTATGACTTCAGCAAAGTTGGATCTAAGACCTTTCCTTATAACTCCTATTTTCTTATGTGTTTGCTTTTCTTTTTAATTTGACTGCAATATTAATATTTTTTTGTCTATTAGTATTAATGTTTTTCCTTTTTTTTTTCTTTATTTCCAGGTATTTTTCCAATTTACATAAATATAAATCGTAAGTAATATAAACAATTTTATATTCGAAATACTCTGTTGATTTAGTGCTGTAAATTAATTGAAAGAGGTTGTAAAGGGAACCTTGTTTCTTTTATTATAAGTTATAACGCAAATCTATTAAAGTGATATGCATTTTATTACAATATGCGATATTACGCTCATACGTCACACAAAAACAGTGAAAACTTATGACAATAAAATGGAATAAATTTTAATTTTTTTTTAAATTCCATGTTAAGGGAATTTCTTTATTAGATGTTGTTTTAAATGAAGAGACACTTTAATATAGAAAAAAAATATTTTAAAGTGGTCTTACAAGGAACATCTAACGGAATCAATCGCAGGATATATTATATAATATGAAAAGATACGTGAATCCTTTGTTTAGCTGCCCAAAAAAGGTACAAAAAAATTCCCGTTTTTCACAATTCATCCAAAGAAACCATATACAGAGGCAGAGAATATTATTCACACATAACTTTATAACTACTAGCAGATTCCAACGCTCGAAGTTCGAGTGCAATTTCTAGGCAGCTTAATTTTTCAACTTAGCCAATTCACAAACCAACACTTTTACGGTTTATTATTGTGAATGAAGATAACAAACTCATTAACAAACACATTAACAAATTTAATAAAACATACATAGCATATGTATAATTCTATGTATGTGTTGGTAGCAACTTTTAATGCAATTTACTCAAAATAAAGGAAAAAATTAAAAAATCTGTAAATCTACGAAACGGCGAAAGAATACCTTTCAAATAATATACGTTTGGTCAAAATCGAGATAAAACGGTAGAACAAAACATCGGTCACAAGAAATCGCCTAGCCTATTAATATTACCGATAGATTACATCAAGCTATATCTTCCTATCAAATATATTTAGCAATCTATGTTGTTCACAGCAATTATTCTTTTATTAATAAGGTACTTAAAAATAAAAAAGAAATAATCATATCTATTATTAGCCTAATTATTATATTACACCTATTTGAAGGGGGAGAAAATTCTTCACATAATTTAGTGTTGTAAAATTCAAGCTTTAAAATAATATGACAGCACTTTTTTTTAGAGAAATAACAGTTACAAATTGGCGTCTTTTAAATTTACCTATTCAGCTTTTATATCATTTCATTCTTTATAATAACCTATAAAATGGCCCGTAAAGGAGAATAATATTGAAGCTGTATAAACAGAAAAAATCACGTGCATAAATTCGAGAAATTGTTAAGAGAAGTCGATTTACCGTTTATAGCATCAAACGTTTTAAAAATGATTCAAAGTCGTTCGCACACTAGAAGACCTTGAAAGCTTACTACAAAGTACAAGATAGAACAATCGTAATAAAAATTAAGAAAAAGCCAAGGTTCAGAAAATACAGACATGAAACACACAATGTTCTGTTCTAAAGCAGCCAACACATATATTTTTATTTTCATATCAATTATGTGTGTTTCTAAATTTTGTACGGTGCCGAACACATCATGACTGTGTTTCGTTTGAATATTTCGTTATATACACGAACATTTTTCTATCACGTGTTTTTTGTTTCGAACACACATAAACCACACAGATTCGTGTGTAGCTTTATTTTAAGTTCGTGTTCTGGTACGTGTTCAGCGAATAAACAGAACATGAACAATAAACAGGTTCGAGTTCAGTTATATTTTAAGTTCGTGTTCTGGTACGGGTTCAGCGAATAAACAGAACATGAACAATAAACAGGTTCGAGTTCAGTTATATTTTAAGTTCGTGTTCTGGATTGTGTACTGTGAAAAATTAAAGCATCAATTCGCGATCTGATACACCCCGATAAAAACGTCGACAATTGTTTCAACCGAATATATTCAAATTTTATTGATCCTTTTTTATGATTTACGTTGAAATTGTTTATAATTGTCCACAAAAAATCGTTGAGAAAGGGATTGTGCATTGACCCTAATTGGTTCGCAAATTAAGGGTGGGTGATTGTGTTAATACATGCAAAACATCCTAACAACCAGCAAGTGTTTTTATGATGCAAAATTGTGTTTGTGTCTAAAATTATTTGTTACAAAAAAAAAAAATGTTTGCAAAAGATCCTAACAACCACAAGTGTCTTATATGCCGCAAAATTTGGATTTTCGTCTACGAAATGAAATGAAAATTACGAGAAAAAACCAATTGTAAACAATTGCAACGAAAATCATAAAAAAAGGATTTGGAAAAAACTCATGAAGCCTTAACTTAAAAAAAGGATTGTAAATATTGTTTCTATTGACACTCATTGGTTGGCAAAATAACAGAGGGATATTTGTGCTAATGCATGCAAAATATCGCAAATAACCGAAATAATAAAAGCAGTATGTAATTTTAGAAAAGGATTGTAATTGTTTTTGTAATAGGCTTCATAAAATTCTTTTCTGAAGAAATTACACATGTGAAATTTTTATGAAGCTAAATTGCGTTTTTGTTTTAAGTCGTTTGTTACGAATTTAATACACAAACAGGAAAACAAACAATTGTTTAGTACATCATAAAAAATGGTCAAAATAATTTCACAATTAATTCTATTGACACTAAGTAAGTGGTTGCGAAAATAGGGGGTGGGTAATGTAAAAAAACCTAACAACCAACAAGTGTAACTTTATGACGCTAAATTGTGTTTGTGTTTTAAGTCTTTTATTACCATCTTTTATTAAAATGAAAACCAGCCAATAAAACCAATTGTAAACAATTTCATCGTAAATCATAAAAAAGGGTCAATAAAATTTGAATAAATTCGGTTGAAACAATTGTCGTCGTTTTTATCGGGGTGTATCAGATCGCGAATTGATGTTTTAATTTTTCACAGTACACGAGACAGAACATGAACTTAAAATATAACTGAACTCGAACCTGTTTATTGTTCATGTTCTATTTTCCGCTGTACACGAGCCAGAACACGAACTTAAAATATAACTGAACTCGAACCTGTTTATTGTTCGTGTTCTGTTTTTCGCTGAACACGTACCAGAACACGAACTTAAAATAAAGCTACACACGAATCTGTGTGGTTTATGAGTGTTCGAAACAAAAAACACATGATAGAAAAATGTTCGTGTAGATAACGAAATATTAAAACGAAACACAGTCATGATGTGTCCGGTACCGAATAAAATTTAGAAACACACATAATTGATATGAAAATAAAAATATGTGTTTGTTGGTCTGTTTGTTTACATATATGTACGAGTTTTTTATTCAGTGTGTGTTTTTTTCTGAACTCTGATAAAATCCTAAACTCTGGCAACTCTGTGTAAAACTCATGGAGAACGTGAGTGACAAATGATCACCTCTATTTAATAATTATTCACAATTTCTAAAAATGGAGTCGTTTCAAACTTTTTCAAAATATTTTCTCGCAGGCTAGCAACTCTTGTGTAAAAAAATATATATTATGGATGTCAAATGAGAAAATTATGACAGGCTCCCAAAAAAAAATAAAAGATTTTAATATATAAATAGCTGAATTTTCGAAATTATGTAAGTGTAATCCGGAAAACATATAATTTAAACAAATAGTTTAATTTCTAAGTTAATTGAGTATTTCAAATATCGAAAAGCTAAAGCGGTTTTTGAATAAGCCGAAAATTTTTTGGAATCGTCATAAAATAAACCAGTGTTTATAAAGTCGACTCATCTTATAGTATACATCATTATTCGACATTCGTGATAAGATTTCAGGCTTTGAGGACATAACAGAGGAGGTGATTGATTCTTGGCTAGAAATAATAGTTTAATAAACAAACAAAAGGGAAAAGAAAAGGCTGACTCAAAGAGAAGTGCAAAAGTGTCTAATATTCAAGTAGATGACAAGGTGTTATTGAAAAATATTATTTGTCCAAACAAACTCACTCCGAATTTTGATAAAAAACATATAAAATTTCTGAGAGAAATGGAAGTGAAGTTAAAGTTTTTGGAGGAGGACGAACATATACTAGAAACCTAAGCATGGTAAAAAGGATTCCAGACATTCAATGTACAGATAACACAACAGCATGGAATAGTCTTCCATTAACAATCAACATTGATCGCCCGCCTTGGATCCACCGGAAGCGTTAATTATCCCACAGGACTGCAGCGAAGGTGATGGCTTTGAGTCGGAGAGTTCGTCGTTTCCAGATCAAGGACCATTGAAAGTAAAACTGAAAAACGTAAAAGGGATGTAGCAACACTGATCTTTATCGAAATATTTAACTCATCTCTCTTGAAAAAAAAAAAAATTATTAATTGTGCTCTCTAACAGACAGATATATTTCTAGAACGAAAAGAGAACAATTCAAAGTCTAGTTCATTCTAAAACCAAATAAAGCGATGTGGCTAATAACAATTAGATACTTAATTTTAAACTTCTTAAATAATAAGATATAATTACATTTACCTATCCTTATTTTGTATTTTATGTTTTAATACGGGCTTGTTCAAATTTGATGTCAAAAGTATATTAGCCTCCAATTTTGAAAATTACAATTTTCGAGGTACCCGATCTTATTTCTATATAAAATTATCTAATTGATGAAAGAAGAATTAATACTAAATTCGTTAATTTCCCATTATTGCTTTGTCGTAAAAACTCGAAAGTCAAAATGGGGGTGTGCTTTACTTTACGAACTTACCCTGCCTACCTTCAACGTATTTAAAAAATCTGAAAAAAATTCACAAAAATCTTCATAATATTATTCTTTAAGTGAAGAAAAATCAAAAGGAAAAATGTGGCTTTGGCGCAAATATCTAAAGCACATAAATGATTTTTATGTTACAAAAAAAAAAATGTTTAAATTTTGTTCTGTCATATTTAAACAATTTTGTCCAATTACAAACTGCAAAATTTCAAATCAGTATCTTTTCAGACCACTGTATCTATAACATGAACCTCATGCATGTTTTTCAAACTATTTGACACAAACCATTTATTGTGGCAGTTCCAATAAAACCATATGATACGACTACAATAACCACAGCAATAATAACAACAACCCCATGAATTAAATTGTTTAAGAACAAACAGAAGCGCTTTTATTCGCCTTCGCAAATAAATTTTTATAAAGTTAGAAAATTTAAACGCCACCGCTCAATTGGCTTTAGGATGCAAATTTCGTATGCAAATATTTTTGATAAACATCATGGCAAAACGACATCAGAAAACTCTGTATTGATTGTTTAGATTATAGACTCAGACAAAGACGCATTTTCACATCATTTCAGCGGCCGATTAGAAACACATTCATACTCTTGAGTCTGGTTAGCAACAATGTTGTAGATTCTCTTTATCTTCTTTCAATTTAAATAGAAAAAGAGAATATAAAAATAATATAGTTAATTGTAGTTGTCTATGTTTTTTTCTATTTAATCTTCTTATGAAGTGTGTTAACGTATCTTAGTCTTAAATTGTGGTTTATTGTTGCATGATTTCATTTAATGACGTACTATGGAATTTTCTATATAACAAAGATGTGGGAGATTTTTTTGTACAATTAAGAAATCAAGTTCATGGCTGGCTCATATGTGTGTGAATGATACAGTTAATATAAATATAAATTTTTCTAAGTTAAAAAAAAAAAAACAATGGATGAAAAATTAAATATTGGAACTAATGACAGAAAGTTGCAAATATAAAAATTTAAATTATAAGCTATACCGTGAATTAAATATAGAGATAAAAACGCATTGCAAAGAACGCAAATAAACACACAAAAGAAAGATTGCTTGGAAAAGTTTATTGAGATAATAAGAATTTTCATTGTAATTCTATGTATGCATGAATGTAACTACAATAACAAAAAAAAAAAAAAAAAATAATAATAAAAAACAAGTAAGAAAATTATAGTCGGTTGAGACCGACTATATGATACCCTATACCATGCGTTTAGAGACCCTATCTCTCAGGCCCAACTAACTGGATATAGAAAATTAGCCTAAACCAAATTTGAGTGGGATTTTTAATAATTTTTTCGGCTGCAGATATGAAAAAGTTCATATCGGATGCTATATCTGTATGGGGACTGGACCCAAAAATGGACCGATCCTCACCATGTTTGGTAAAGTCTCTTGTATTTTGCAAAACTATATACAAACAAAATTTGAGAAGAATCAGTGCAATATTTTTGTTTTTTGATAGATTTAAGTGAAGATCGGGAAGCAGCTCTATATGGTGCCTATGACTAAGACTTATCCTATAGAGATCATTTTTGGACTACTGGTTAATGGATGTAATATATACATACAAGCCCAATTTGACTATGATTTGTATGATAATTTGGATCTTATGGCAATATATGTTGATTTCATAGGGGTCATTTGTATGGGGACTAGGTCTGAACATGGACCGATTCTCACCAATTTCAATAGCGTTCATCCCATGGCCGATAAAAGCTTATATACCAAATTTCATCAAAACATATTCATATTTGCGACCTGCAGTTTGATTACAAGCTTTACATGGACACACAGACGGACGGACGGACGGACGGACATCGTTAAATCGAATCAGATAGTGATTCTGATTCGATCGGTATAATTGAAGATGGGTGTAGGTCAAATATTTTTGGTGGTTACAAACAGCAGCACAAAGTCATTATACCCAAACCACATAGTGGTATAGGGTATAACTAAACCATAAAAACCAAGTTTTTATTATGCTCTCGCTTTCTTTGTAAATTTAGGTTACGATCATGCAATTGATTGACTGAGAATAAAAAACCAATAAAATTTCGAAAAATCCAAAATTATACTATAATTCAATTTTTTAAACGAAAATTTTTAACTCATTTTGATCGTCGCCGCGGGTCTGCATGCAAAATTTCAGCTCGATTGGATCACGGGCAAAGGGTTAAAAATAAATCCAAAGTTTTTTCGGCAGACAGACAGATACTACGAGCTAATATAAAGGGACTAAAATTAGTTCTGTTTAGCAGTTTACTCAACAAGTTTTTCTGAGGAAATCTAATAAACCTAATCCTTATTACACTAGCTAACAAGGTTTTGGACTGGCGCAGCCAAATATCCTTCCAAGGGTAATTTGGTGGGCTGAATTCGAATCTGTAATTGGTTTCTCTCTATCACATCAGGTTTTCGAGACACAAAAAAGAAATATATTTATTCGTTTTTTTTTACCAAAAAATCATTAGTTTATTTAAAAATCAATGAATATTAAAAAGTGAATGACGTTGGTTCGGTCTCACGTATTAGAGTCCAGCAATAGTCTCCCAGAATGCTTTTGTCCAAAAATCCTTGATAATTCCTTGTAATGGTACGGTTTGGTGGAATATTCCGCTTCCGTTTCCCTGAGCCTTTGCTGGTCGCACGTGCTGGCGTGGGGCCTAGCTCGCCGGATGGGTGGGGTCTTGCTCAGGCCCAGGGAAACCGCAGTACAGTATTTCACGTGCGATTTAAAAAAAAAAACTGTCAAAAAACGGACCTCTATTGGGATGGATTGCCACACTTACCTTGGGATTGGGGACGAGGTGTTCTGCCCCTTTTGCCCTCCCTACCTTGTTACCACTATTCCATCTGAATTGGATGGTAACCCACTTAAATGATAAGATAAATTTGGTTTGGTTTGGTTTTCTACATAGGGTTAAAAAAATTTATTTAACCTTCATTTTAAAGTTTTTAATTTTTAAATTATTTTTTTTTTCTTGCAACATTTTTAATTATTGTTTCTTTGTTTTCAGAAAAATTTTAATTTTAGGATACTTCTTTAAATTTTTAGCAAATTTTTCGTTCTAACTCTCGTATGAAAAGAAAGAAAAAACATTTCTCATGTTCTTTTCTTTCTAATGTTGAGTTAAATAGTTGATCAAGCATGAGTTGAAGCAATAGGCAGAAGGATGCTGAAGATGAACAAGTCGCTTTGTTCGAAAGTAGCTACTCCATCTAGCGCTGTCTTCAATTTTTTCCAAATTTCTCTTACATTGCATAAAGTATTATCTTTTCTAGTATTAGAAAATTATACATGATCTCGAACCGAACTATAAATAACTAATTATTATTACAACACAAGATCGACAATACATAAAAACTAACAGAAAAATATTAATGTTTAGGAAAAATTTACAATTTTAGCAAAAATTTTAAACATATTTAGGAAAATTATTTTAATTTAGGAAAATTTTAATTTTAACAAAAATTTTAACTTAGCATAATTTATATTTTAGCTTAAACTTTTAATATTTCTTCAAGTAGTAAAATTTTTAGTTTAACTTTATGACTAGAAAAATTTTATATTTAGTAAATTATTTTTTTTTTAATAATTAGAAAATTTTTATATTTATAAAAATTTTATATTTCGAATATTTTATATTTTACGAATTTTTATATTTCGAAAATTATATATTTATTTAAATTTTATAATTAGAAAATTCCTTATAGTAGTAAATTTTTTTTTGTTTAATTGTATAATTAGAATTATTTATTTAGGTAGGAAAATGTATTTTTTTTTAGAAACTTTATTTCTATTTAGCTTAAATGTAGTAAAACTTTTAGTTTAATTAGAAAAATTGATTAATTTGGTAAAATTTAATAAAAATTTTTAAATTTAGAAAATATTTATATTGTACAACAATTCTTAATATGGAAAATTAAGGGTATTAAGAAATAAAAATTACCGCCTTATCGCTGTCGTTGAAGAGGTACCGATGAAGCTGCTGCCGCCGGACGCCGTGGTTGTGTCGCGTAATATGCTTTTCAGTTTTGGCATGTAACTTTCTTAAAACTCCTTCACATTTCATTAGGGTTTCCATTTTAAGATTTTTTTTAGCTTTATTTGTCAGCAAATCATGCAACATTTCCATTTTTTGTAACTGCGCTTTGCGCGGATTATCGGCTTGTTGTACATAGTTAACTTGGAGTTGTCAATAACATATACATATGTATATTTTAGATATTTATAATTTTATATGATTTTTGTTTTGTGTTTTTTTTTTTTTTAATAATTATAAATTTTGTTTAATTGTTTTATTTTCATCAATTAATCAATTACATTCAACACTCAACGAAACTTAATTTAAGAATTAAATGATAACTACAAAATATATTTGTTCGATTTTTAAATTTACATTTTTGCCTAGAACGCTTTCTTTAGCACAAACAGAAATATTATTAATTAACACAAAATTTTATTTTTTTTTCTTAAAGTTTCTAAGATTAAATTAATTTTATTAATTTTAAGAGGTTTTTCCTAAACCTTCTATTTCAACGACTACATTTCAACTCCTAAAAACTACATTTTAAATTTAATTTTAATTTAAGGTTTTTCCTCAACCTTTACTTTCCATTTCGACTTTCAGAATTCAAATCCCCAAATCCAAATTATTTTCTTAACATTCAACCTATCTTCATTCATTCCATTCATCATAAGATAAAAACCTCTTTAAAAAAAAAAACTCGCAACCATTCATTGCGACCATTCACACTCATTCATAATACTCTCTAGCATTGAAAACACGCTCACTCATGTATGACGACGAGAGTACGTGAAATCAATACAAGAACAAAAAAAAGTGGTTTGACCAGACTGATTGAGTGAATGGACATACAACAATAAAACAGGCAGTTGGTAACAAAGAAACCCACATCAAGTGTTTTAGTAAAGTGTACTGAAAACACAAAACAAACATTTAAACAAATCACATACAGACGAAACGGTATTTTTGCAAAAAATTATACATGGCAAATAAATAACGTTTCATTTTAATGTGATTTGTACAGTCATCACCAAAAATAACCGGCAGTCACATCCTTTCAATTTTCATTAAATCTTGATGAGCACGCTCCCCTAGTTCGTCGCTCATCGCACCTAGGTTTTGTGGAAAAAAATCTAAATGCGAATGAAGAAAATGCATTTTGACTGCCATTCGTACATCTAATTCGTGATAATTTTTCAATAATTCAGCAACAATTTGTCTGTAGTTTTCACTCTTATTTATTATTTCCAAGAAAACTGTCCACCATGCTCTTGAAAGATTTCCAGGCTGCATATTCTTTCTCCAATAAACATTATGAAAAATTGTCATCATTCAATAGCTTCCTGATCTGAGTTCCAACGAATATGCCTTCTTTGATTTTAGCATATGAAATTTTAGGAAAAACCACTAACAAATATTTAAATGCTGCACCATCTTTGTCTAGAGCCTTGACAAAGTTATAAAAAAGGCCCAATTTTATGTGCAGCGGCGGAAGAAGAACGTTATTTGGATCAATTAATGGTTTATTTGAAATGTTTTGTTTTCCTGGTGAATACTCAGTTCTTTTTGGCCACTCACTTCTGACGTAATGATGACATATAGCGCGATTATCCCATAGACAAAGGAAACAATAATATTTTGTGAAACCTTCTTGCATACCACTCAACAAACCAATGACCTGAAACTGATTAATTTACAGTTATTTACGATGGTCTATACCATATATACAAAGAAATTGATCATTGAATTTGAGTAATGTCAAAATTTCAGCCATAGAATCGTAATTTTCCTATGTATTAATGCCATGAGCAATTGTTATGGATGGTTTTTCATTCCCATTATGCCAAAAAGAGCCTTTAAACTGTACTTAGAGCCATCAGTAAATAATCTCCATTCAGTTTTGTCATATGGCTGGTTCATTTTTTGAAATAAACCATGAACATCAGTACAGTGTAAAATAGAGTGTTTCTTTTCAAAATATGCAGCCAATTCCAAGCTTCTATCTCTATAGAGGATCATTAGAAACATTGAAAACACTGAAGAGCAGAATCGATACTGCGATAACAATCGATTGCACAGCTGAATACCATGCTTTTATACCGCTTGTCTATGGAAGACCCAAGTTTTCTGCCTCCACTCAATGCGATTTCTTTCCAAAGCCAAAAAGAAACCAGCAGCTGAATCTAGTAATGCCAAGAAAAGATTGGCAAAAAAGCGGCAAATAAAGGCGATATATAAGCTGGATGAAAGACTGGGTATTTAAAAATTTACTTCAACTTAAATACTTCATCAGCTACTAAATTAATTAAAAAATTGTTATGTTATAAATACATCTAATGTGAATAAGATTAGATTTTATTAAATTATTTATTTTTATTATTTTTATTATTATATATTAATTTTATTATTATTACAAATAAATAAAAAAATAATTTTTCAACATTTCTATAGAAACAAAGTGATTTTTTCCTGACGTTAACATATTGCGGGTATTACAGTATCGAGAAGGTATGAAATATTAGTCAGGTATGTTACATACCGTCGGAAAGGGTAATTTGTCTACTTTCTCAGTATATGTTTAATTTTTAAAGTTTTAGGAATACTTACACACAAATAGGAAAAAAACATTCAAATTAGTACATATGCTGAAAATTGAAAAACCGTTGCCTTAAGTTACAAAACATTTTTTTGATAGATATCCCGCTTGCATCATACTAAGCGACCAAAAAGCTCTTAAAGGAAAAAACCTAAGCTTTCTTTTGAACAAAAAAAGGGCCTTTTTATTTATTTATTATTACAAATAAATAAAAAAATAATTTTTCAACATTTCTATAGAAACAAAGTGATTTTTTCCTGACGTTAACATATTGCGGGTATTACAGTATCGAGAAGGTATGACATATTAGTCAGGTATGTTACATACCGTCGGAAATGGTAATTTGTCTACTTTCTCAGTATGTGTTTAATTTTTAAAGTTTTAGGAATACTTACACACAAATAGGAAAAAAACATTCAAATTAGTACATATGCTGAAAATTGAAAAACCGTTGCCTTAAGTTACAAAACATTTTTTTGATAGATATCCCGCTTGCATCCTACTAAGCGACCAAAAAGCTCTTAAAGGAAAAAACCTAAGCTTTCTTTTGAACAAAAAAAGGGCCTTTTTTGAAAAAAAGTCAAAAAAAATTTTTGATTTTGCAAAAAAAAAAGTCACAAAATTTTTTTTTTCCGAAAGATTGAAGAAATAGCTATCTAAACTATTTGGGACAACTTTTGCTAAGAACAATAGGTAAAAAGTTACATGGATGAGAAAAAATACCTGTTTGGTCAAAATGTCAAGACCTATCTAGGAATGGTCAGTTTTGCTATATGCAGTGGAGGTAAGGACCATAAAATCAGTGGATATAACAAATCTGGAAGCCTTTGAAATGTGGATTTATCGACGGGAGCTCAAAATGGATCCCTTTATATCTAACAGCGAGGTACTGAGAAAAATACATCGCAATAGAGAGCTCTTAGCAACTCAAATATAATATAATCCAATGCAATTGCATTGGTCGATAACATTCGGAAAACGAATAGGCAAATAAAGAAGAAGGAGAAGACAAATATTGTCAAAATTCATTTTAATAGATAATTGATCTTTCAATTTCCAAACCAATATTGAATGTCAAATTTTATATAAGGTGTTTGATTGCGTAAATACCAGCACGTGCCAGTGGTACCACTAGGCTATCACTTCACATACCGAGTTTGCAATCTGGCTTTAGAAAACATGCGAAGTAAACAAACAAGGCGTTTTCCAAACGAATTTCATAACAATTTTTGCTAAACAACATTTTTCAACTAAACCAACCACAACTAAATTTGTCAAAATTATTGTAAGCGACAACAATTGTAAAACCAATTTAAGACTGCAATGGAAAAATCAATATAAACAAGTAAGAAAATTATAGTCAGTCTAGACCGACTATACGATACCCTATACCATGCGTTTAGAGACCCTATCTCTGAGGCCCAACTAACTGGATATAGAAAATAAACATAAACCAAATTTGAGTGGGATTTTTTTTCGGCTGCAGATATGAAAAAGTTCATATCGGATGCTATATCTATATGGGGACTAGGCCCAAAAATGAACCGATCCTGACCATGTTTGGTAAAGTCTCTTGTATTTTGCAAAAATGTGTACAAATAAAATTTGAGAAGAATCAGTGCAATATTTTTGTTTTTTGATAGATTTAAGTGAAGATCGGGAAGCAGCTCTATATGGGGCCTATGACTAAGAGTTATCCAATAGGGATCATTTTTGGACTACTGATTAATGGATGTAATATATACATACAAACCCAATTTGACTATGATTTGTATGATAATTTGGATCTTATGGCAATCTGTGTTGATTTCATAAAGGTCATTTGTATGGGGGCTAGGTCTGAACATGGACCGATTCTCGCCAATTTCAACAGCGTTCATCCCATGGCTGATAAAAGATCAAATACCAAATTTCATCAAAATATATTCATATTTGCGACCTGCAGTTTGAGTACAAACTTTAGATGGACACACAGACGCACGGACGGACGGACGGACGAACGGACATCGTTAAATCGAATCAGAAAGTGATCGGTATAAAGAAGATGGGTCTAGGTCAAATATTTTTGGTAGTTACAAACAGCAGCACAAAGTCATTATACCCAAACAACATAGTGGTATAGGGTATAAAAATTACGAACCCTAAGCACGTTCTAAGAAAACTATTAAAAAAAAAATTCACTGATTTTAATTGTTGCCTAGAAATCTCATAACAATCAAGCGAATTTTGTTGAAATTGTCATTTGGCCAAACACCAATGGTGGTCTTTCTATTTCGTTTTTTTTCATCTTAATTTTACGTTTATACTCCTCGTTTTTTTAAATTAAAAAAAAAAAAAAACAAGTAAGAAAATTATGGTCGGTCTAGACCGACTATACGATACCCTATACCATAGTTTAGAGACCCTATCTTTTCGATTCAACTAATTCGATATAGAAAATAAGCATAAGCCGAATTTGAGTGGCATTGTTATTAATTTTTTTTTGGCTGCAAATAAGAAAAAGTTCATATCGGATGTTATTTTTATAGGGGGACTTGTCGAAAAATAACCCGATCCTGACCATATTCGGTAACGTCGCTTATATTTTGAACAAATATATACAAACCAAATTTGACAAAAATCTGTGCAATATTTTTGCTTTTTAATAGATTTAAGTGACGATGAGGAAGCAGCTCTATGACTAAGAATTGTCCTATAGGTATTATTTTTGGACTACTGATTAATGGATATAATAAACACATGCAAACCCAACTTGACTGAGATCTATGTATATGCTAATTTGGATCTTATGGCAATTTATGTCGATTTCATAGGGGTCATTTGAATGGGGACTAGGTCTGAACATGGACCAAATTTCACCAATTTCAATAGCGTTCCTGTAGTTTGATTACAAGGTTTACATGGACACACAGACGGACGGACGGACGGACATCGCTTTATCGACTCAGAAAGTGATTCTGACTCAGAAAGTGATTCTGAGTCGATCGGTATAATAAAAGATGGATCTAGGTCAAATATTTTTGGTTGTTACAAACAGCAGCACAAAGTCATTATACCCAAACCATATAGTGGTATAGGGTATAATAAAATAGAGATTTTCTCCTCTAATCAAACCTAAAAATTAAATTGTGTTTTTATTTCTATATTTTCTTACTACATACGCAAACACAGTGCTTGTCTCGAACTTCGTTTAGTTCAGTCTCTAATGATTCAAGATCATGGAACGCTTCTGCAAAATTCATGAATGAAAGTTATGAAACTAAAAGTAATGTATATTTTGAAACAAAATTGTAGCTTCACTTATGGTGTCACTTGTGGTGGTAGTGTCTTTTGCTAATTTTTTTTTAATAGTTCTACTATATTCTCTAGCCCATCGACGATAACGTTAACCGTTTGTGTTCTGGCGCTCCATTGTGTTTCAGAATCATGTTGTGACAGTTTTTGTTAAAGCATTTTTTAATAATTTCCATCATAACGTTGAACGTGCGAAAAAGAGATATATGTTTTCAATTATTCCAAAACATATCAAAATGATTGGATCTTGTTTAGCTGCAGTAACTTCTACTAAATTCAATGAATGGTTATCACAATTTACAAATAATGCTTTATGATTTTTTTTCCATTATTCTTTGTTGAACGCCAATTCTGTAACCTGCCATCATTGCCAGCATTATCGTAACATTGTGATCTGTAGTTTGTTAATGAAATTTCATCGGAATTTAATTTCTCTAAAATTGTATTCTTGATCGAGGCGGCATCTTTAGTATGTATTTCAATAAAAACCAAAAAAGATTCTTTGATGGAAACTTTCTTATTGATAAAAATCAATATCTAGATACCTAACGACTTGGGACATATGTTCTCGATGAGACATATCGGGAGCTGAATCAAGCAAAAGGTCATAATATTAATTTCTTTTTATATCGTTTATTAGTTGATTTCGAACCGTAGATGCCGGTAGATGTCTGTGGCATGTTTAAGTTGAATTGCCAGTAGCCATTCAAACTGACCTACAAGGCTAAGTAAAGACAATAGGTGTCCTACGTAGAAGGTTCCCACGTAGAAGAAGATTTTGTATTATTAAATACCTCATGCAAGCTAATATTCTTTGCAATATATTTCGCAACCATTCTTTTTCGGACTGAATGTTCACTTCCAATGGTACATCAATTCCCGTTCTACTTATTAATCTTCGTTTTGTTTCTTTCCAAGCCGTAAATGATTTTCTGTGATTAGGACTATTTTTCATGGCTAATCAATTTATCTTTTTCCTACCAGTTATTAAAACCAGCAGATATTACGAAAGATGATTGTGTGGCGGAATTTGATGTAATAAACAGTAAGTAACAAACGCAGCATTAGTTTCTGGTGAATGTAATAACCAAGGTCGGTTAAGTTCAGTTCCCTCCTTTTCATTACCAACCCGTCGAGAAAACCGAGATTTTGGCATTAGACGATTAGTTGATGTTGTTTGTTGCTGCATTTAAACTGACTTCATTTTGAAATGTGCCAGATATACGAATAATCATTTCTTTTCGAAGTTGTTTCGATATTATTGGAAGATTGTTGCCTAATTTTAAATAAGCAACATCCTTGAGCTCCGGAACGTCCAGAGTTACAGCAAGTGTTTCTGTTGTGTTTTCTGTGCTTTTTATTAGATGTGAACATGGATTTATCATTTCTGATGTACTTGGACCACCTTCTTCAGAGTTGAGTTGTGTTGTTAGTACATAAAAGTTTACCAGCAGTAGGTGTACAACCTGAATCTGGTTCTGACTCTGAATCTGATTTTACATATTCATCCTCTTTATCTTCTGGATTTTCTTTTTGCGATATTTTTCCTAAGTATTATTCCATTATTACTCTAGATTTCAGAGCTTCTTTTTCTTTTTGCTGTAGGTTTCTTTTCCGATTCTGGGAACCGCTTAGTTTTTTCCTTTTTTTTACTACCTTTAAACGTTAATATTTCGGGTAGGTATTTCCCTAATTTGTTGCGGACTTCCACAACCTGTTATTGTTATCGTTTTAAAATAACAAGCGTAAGCTACATTGCGTTTCAGCAAATCCTGAGAAAAGGTGAACACCAAACAAAAAAAATTTTATTTAATATGCACATGTCATACATCAAACTAAAGCACAAGATCTCTACTTCAATAATCTAACAAAATAATTCAAGAAATGGTACTACTAAAGGAATATCTGTGATGATTGTTCTCAACATTTTTTAATTATCATATTAGTTGCAATCTGGTAACAAGTTTTTCTCCAAACGATGCAGTCCAAAATGAATTGATGTTCCAAGTTGGTAGAGACATCAGTGGTGTTTTTTTTTTTATCAAAGGAATTGCAAAATCTCAAGTTTAAAGGTTAATAATATTCTTTTTAGAAAAACTAATTAGCATGTCACATCCGTAACAAAAAGTATCCTTTTTGTTACAATAAAACGGATTCTGTACTCATTATTGTTTTGTAAGATGTGTAATATATCATATGTAATACTGGCCATGTATGCAAACATAATATAAACAAAAATGCTATTTTGCCCAGTTATAACTATATTTAATTAGTGTTACGGTTGTGACACAAAATGTTTTTTTTTTTTTTTTTGGGGTAAAATTTAGTTTCTACACACGTGTAAAAACAACAATCATACACAATGCAAATCAATCACACGATGTATTAATAACACTCATACACAATGTAAGAACACACATATATTATTGAATTAACTGAATTTCTTAATTCAACAATATATATTGGATCGTACAAAGAAGGGTTAAGAAGATCGGTAAGTGTTAAAGGGCGATGAGTGCAGAATAGCAGACGGAGAAGTGAAATTGAAACAGACGGACACTGAGAGATATAGCATCACAAAATTGACGTTTTTTGTACTCAAGGGAGTACAGTGGAATCGAATGGGTTAAGAAATATGTAGTCATTCAATATAATATAAGTCAATATAAATATAAGTCAGTAGATAATAAGTTAGCAGACTTAAACAAATCATTATATTGTCTTGGGTACTATAATGACGTGAAAGATGCCAAAATTTGCATTCAGTACTTAAGAAAAAAGAGGGAAAGTTGCCGCTTTATGTTTAACCTACTAATGATGATTTAGACACTGATGTTGGAATAGAACAGATTAAAAATTATTTGCCTATTCCTAAAGAAGTTCGGGGAAATTGTATTTCAAAGATAAGTTTTTAAATTTAGTGTATTCATAACATTGTAATATCAGTATTGTAATAGCTATACAGTTACAACTAACTCCAAGGGATCGCTAAGATGTTTCATAATAACGAGATTTTCGTTGTAATGGAAATTGTTTATAATAAAACTAATGCCAATTCATTTGTTTTTTTCATCCTTGATAGTTTCTCGCTTGTGGGTTACATAAACTCTATGATAAATGCTGAATTTCTATTTATTTCTGTACTATGTCACAATCGTAACAACTTTTTAATATATTTTTTCTAAGGGACCAAGAGAGAAAAATTTTTGAATACAACTCTAAATAGTTAAATATATATCTGTTTTGACAATTACATTTTTTTGATTTCTGTATTTTGCTCAAGGGGGCACAAAACGTGAAATGATCATCAAGGGAAAAAATATGTGTCACAACCGTAACAACAGCAAATTAATTTTTTGCAATAAGTACAATATTAAATTGGATAAGTGAAGGTTCCATAATTGTACCTTTAGGTGAGTGCTAAACCCCAAAAATTTTTCATAATGTTTTCATAAGACACAGGATAGCTGCAATCACCCGGTAAAAGTGTACTTTGTGTCACAACCGTAACCAGGATTTGCTGGTTTATAGAAATAAAAATAGTGTTCTGAAAAAAAGAATGTTTGTACTTTGTACACAGTAAATATTTTTTATACCATATTATTTGATCAGACAAATCAAGAGAGAGGATATAATTTATGTAACCACTCAGCGTAGATGTCATAAGGAAGTCAGTCCTACCAGTAGAAAAGACATGACATTTCTATGAATATATTATTACATTTTGACTTAGTCTATTAATGTTCCTTTTTACTTACGAATTAACATTTATTATATAACACTGGCACTAAATTTAAAACATATTTTCCAGAAATCAATTATAATAAAAATAAAAATTATCCAGCAATTTTTTGTTTTGCGGACCATTTGGCGCTCCTTTGTAAGTAGCGGCAGGGGCATGCTGCCCCCTTGACCCCCTCGCTACGCCACTGCTCTGTATAGTCGGACAGTGGAATAGCTGGATACGATCGTCCACTTGCGGAACTATTATCGTCATCGCTTGCTAAGGTCTTAGAAAATTGCTCCTGCCACAATGTTAGTGTACCTTGTGCGTCCGTTATTAGATCTGTTAGTTTCTTTGGAAATAAGCCTTTCTTGTTCTTCTTTATTGTGGCTAAATGATTTTCCCTATACAACTAATTGCAATTCCATCAACATTAAATTGACCAACCATTTTGCGGTATTACCCCGTTTTTGGAGCTGTATTCATGTCTTTATATCCAAATCCCATAAAAGAAAAGTCTGCTAAACATTTTTGGGTATTATAATTTCCATACATTTTGGCGATATTAGAGCTCAATGTAAAATTATTTTTTTTATAATTTTTTTTAGATTAGGAATGGAAAAATTTCAGCTATACGATGTGAGATTTATAATGATCACACAGCTTCCTAACGGTGTGTTATTAGAAAAATTTACAATGTAATTTGAAAAATTATGATATTTGATAACTAAGAAATATTATGATCTCAATATCTATTTTGTTCCAAAATCTGATATACAAATCACATGGTGTTAGTGTAAACAAAATGTTTGTACTTGTAGCTCATTGTTATGCGTAAACTTTACTATGATCATTTTACTACACGATCACTATCTGTTTTCTTTTTTTTTTTTGGAATAAAAGAAATGACCAAATCGTCAGTTAGTTGTTTTTGTTTAACAGCATTTGAATTGACGTCAATGCAAACATGCTATTGTTGTTGTTTGAAAACCATATTAGACATTTGTAAACACTTTATGAATCTTTAATTTACTAGATTTTGACAAAAAATTTCTTGCATTTTTCAACTCATTTTAGCCGTCTGGTTGGCGTAAAATACGCAATATTGTACAATGGACTCCCTTCTTTCAAACCTACAAAAAACAACGTTATCCTTGGGTGCAACTGGCTGGACATCAAGGTAATTTTAAGGCTGGCCCAGAGCAAGGAACTGTCTTAAAGAAATTATGCCCCAAGGAGGAGGATTGTTTTCATATATTAATGAAAGATGTGCTAAGGCCATATGTGCCGGAATATAAGGGTCATGTAACCAGTGAAGATGGAGAATGTAAGTGTTATTTAACTAAAATCATTATAACAAACCCCATATCTCTAACTTGTCTTTTACTAGTATATCTCCAACTACAAGATCTATTAAGTGATTTCTATCAACCTTGCGTTATGGATTGCAAAATTGGTGTTCGCACCTATTTGGAAGAAGAATTATCCAAGGCCAAGGAGAAACCCAAGCTACGGAAAGATATGTACGAAAAAATGATACAAATCGATCCTAATGCTCCCAATGACGAAGAACACAAAGCCAAGGGTGTTACGAAACCTCGCTATATGGTTTGGCGGGAGACTATATCAAGCACGGCTACTTTCGGTTTTCGCATAGAGGTAAAAAAAGCTACTGTGGCCAATTTCTTAAATGACAAACATTTAAAAACTCATATTTTTGTTTTGTTTTAGGGTATTAAGAAAAGTGATGGCACCAGTTCGAAAGATTTTAAAACCACCAAATCTCGTGAGCAAATTAAGTCAGCTTTCCGTGAATTTATCAGTGGTTTTCCACATGCCTTGGTAAGTGAATAAGAAAGAGTAGCTAAAAAAAAATTGACTTTTAAATCTATATATTAAGAAGACGTACATACTTCTCTTTTTCACGAAAAGCTTTTTCTAGAAAACGTGTTTTCTAACAAAGCGTACTATTTTTTCTATAAGGTACTTTTTTTTTTAACACATAATACATTTTTAAAAAACGTACTTTTGCAAGAAAATTTATATTTTTATGTGTATTTTTAAACTCTTTCTTTTAACTCAATCTCTCTGTCTGTCGTAGGGCAACCCCATTACCCCTTATCCAATTGATCTGAAACTTGGCCCATAGTCTTGTTGTGACTATAGGTTAATTTTGGGGTAGTGACGCACAGTCACTCATGGTCACGCGTGGTTACGCACAGTCACGGAGTGATCTAAATGTCTTTCCCCTCATCTGATCGATCTGAAATTTGGTGCATGCACTTGCTGTGAAAAAAGATTAACTTTGACTTAGTCACGCACAGTCACGGAGTGATATAAATGTCACTTACCCTCATCCGATCGATCTGAAACTTGGTCGATATTCTTGCTGTGAAAAAAGATTAACTTTGACATAGTACACACAGTCACGCATAGTCAAGCACAGTCACAGATAGATTAAAACCTCACTTCCCTCATCCGATGGATCTGAAGCTTTGTCCATAGACTTGTTGTGGCCAGAGATTAATTTTAAGATAGTCACACATAGTCACGCACAGTAACGGAGATATTCAAAACTCATATGCATAAGGAAAGAAAGAGTTTTAATAAAAACTTTGTTTTTATGGGTTAGCTTATTTTAAGTTCTTTCTTTTTAAAAATTACATTTTAAAAGGGGTTGGTACCTTTTAAAGAAGAGATACATGTTTCAGAAAAGGTGATTTAAAAAACTCTTTTTTAATAAAAGTTTTTTTTTTAAAGTAAATTTTTTTAAGAAACGGTCCTTTTTAAGAAAATTCCATTTTTAAGAAAATTTAATTTTTTTTAAGAAAAGGTATTTGTTTTAATAAAAGTTATCTGCTTTTTAAGGAAATAGTTCTACATTAAAGAAAAAGAACTTTTATCAAAAAAAAGTAATTTTTAAGAAAAGGTACTTTTTAAGAAAAGGTACTTTGTAAGAAAAGATACTTTTTTAAGAAAATGTAAATTTTTAAGAAAATATACTTTTTTAAGAGAAGGCACTTTTTGAGAAAAGGTACTTTTTAAAAAAAAGATACATTTTTAAGAAAAGTTTCTTTTTGAGAAACGGTACTATTTTAAGAAAATATGCTTTTTTAAGAAAATGTTCTTTTTTAAATAGAAGGTACCTACTTTTAAAGCAAATTCACTTTTTTAAGAAAATATAATTTTTTAAGAAAATGTGCTTTTTTAGAGAAGGTAATTTTTTTTTAATAAAAGGTACTTTTTTATGAGGTATTTTTTTTAAAAATTGTACTTTTTTTTTAGTACATTTACTTTTCTAAGAAATGATACTTTTCTCAGAAAAGGTACTTTTTTAAGAATGGTACTTTTTTAAGATGATTAACTTTTTTTTAAGAAAATGTACTTAAAAAAATATTTTTTACAAAAGTTACTTGTTAAGAATGGGTATTTTTTGAGAAAAGACCTTTTTTTAGCAAAGGTACTGTTTAGGAAAAGGTAAACTTCTTAAGAAAGTGTTATTTTTTAAAGAAAAAGTACTTTTGAAGCAAATGTACTTTTTTCAGAAAAGGCACTTTTGTAAGAAAGGTGCCTTTCAAAAAAAATCTACTCTTCTCAGAGAAGATACTTTTAAAGATAATTTTCTTTCTTTTAAGAAAAGATAGTTTTTTAAGAAAATTTACTTTTTTAAGAATAGGTACTTTTTTTATAAAAGGCGCCTTTTCATAAAAGGTACTTTTTAAGAAATGGTGCTTTTCTAAGAAAAGGAACTTCTGAAAACAATTTGTGTTTTGAAGATAATTTACTTTTTTAAGATGTTATTTTTTTATAAAAGGTACTTTTTCAGAAAAGGTATTTTTTCAGCACTTTTTAAGAAAGTGTTTTTTTGAGCAAATGTACTTTTTTTAAATGATTTACTTTTTAAAGAAAATGTAATTTTTTAAAAAAGGTATTTGTTTTAAGAAAATACACAGAAAAGAATTAATGTAATGGTACTTTTTTGCCGAAAAATTATAAAAAGTATTTTTTATTAGATATTAAAAAAAGTTCCTTTATTTCAAAAGGAAGTAAAAGTACCCCTTTTTTCAAAAACAGTCGTAAAAACTGAAACTTTCATAATTTCTTCGAAAAACCCTTAAAATATGTATAACTGTTCTAAAATGAATTTTAGTTCAATAAGTTGTTGTATTTTTAATATCTTTCGATCAAAAAAAATAATATTTTAATTTTATTAGATAGAATTATTATTACAAATAGGTTTTTTCTACGCAAAAATATAAAGTTAAAAATACATGAGAAATTTTACAATATAACATTTTTTAAAAATAGTTGTGATAGAATGTAAAACTGAAAAAATTTTTTATTTTCCCTTTACTTATCCTGCGGCCTTCGTATATGCATTTATTATTACTATTTCCATTTTTTAATTTAAAGCTTAAACATTATTTCCAAATCATTTCTTTTTAGGCCCGTTATATACAACGTTTGCGTGCTATTAGTGCCACCCTGCAATGTTCAGACTTCTTCCGCAGTCATGAAGTTATCGGCAGTTCTCTGTTATTTGTTCACGATCGCAAACAGGCTAATGTGTGGTTGATTGATTTTGCCAAAACCGTTTTATTGCCGGAAAATCATTGCGTCGATCATTCTAGCACCTGGAAGGTGGGCAATCATGAAGATGGCTACTTAACTGGCATAAATAATCTCTTGGAAATATTTACGGAATTGGAAATGGAAATAAGTACAACAACAGAATCAGCAACGTCATCAGCCTCATCGTTAACACCCTCTACAGCAGGATCGTCGCCAAATTCATTATCACCGAAAAGAAGTACAAGTGAAACGAATATACATGAGTTAGAAAAGCCGGAATGTACCGCAGCACTGGGAGATGGCGATCAACAAAGACAAACACAACAACAACTACTACAGCCCTTAACAAATACTACAGAAATGCCAGAACAAATAAATAATTTACATGATTTAAAACAATTGGAAAAGAATTTTGAACATTTTCTAAATGAAGCTGAAAGCCAGGCTAGACCTAGGGAAAAACATGAAATGGAGAATAATGAAAAAAAGGATATATAAATTTTAATTTTTTTTTTACCAGACATAACAATTTTTTTCTGAGTGTATACTTTACATATGTAGATTACAAGCCTCAATTTAGTTGTAGTTAAAAATAATAATATTGATACAAACAAAAAAACCCCAATTTCTAAGCACTTTAAAGACTGAAATTTAGTAATTAATTATTGTTTTTTAGTAACATTATTTTTTCTAATAAACAATAATTGTTATTAATATAATTTTTTTATTTTTATTTTTTAATTCTAAATATTACTTTTTAGTTGGTAAATATGTCTTATACATTTTATGTTTTATGTTCAAATATATTTTTATTCATATCTCTAATTCTAAATTATATTTATTGTTAATTTTTCTCTAAAGTTTAGTTAATAAGTTAAATTTCTTTCAAAAGAAAATTTAATCCATACTAATAAATTATTAAATATATTTTATTATATAAATAAAAGAAAAAACAAAAATATTGTTGAACTTTTCTTATAAAAATACATATATTTTCGTAATCGTTAAAAAGAGCCTACAACCGCGAAAATTTCACAGCGATATCTCTTCTAGTTTCCGAATTATAGCCTTAATTAGAAGCTTTTAGAAAATTTTTCAAGTTCTTTCAATTATTCCAAACAGGCCCTATTGCTAGATATGCCAAAAAATATATTTTAATAAAACAAAAGTAGGGAAAATTCCACCATATTATCTTATGAAAATTTCAGAGCAATAAGTAGTACCTTAACCAAATTGCATAGGTGATGACAACCCTGGTAAAATAAGTTATCGAATTATTAAAAACTTGCTTTAAATATCACATAGTTTCGACTGAAATTGCTTGAATGGTTTCCAAGATATGGTCCTTGTAAGAACCTTCCGCAATTGTTATTGTATAACTCAAGGGAAATAGTGAAATAAGTTTTTAAATTATTTAAGGTCGGATCTATAAGATGACATAAAGCTGGCCTAAATCGCTTGGGTAGTTGCCAAGATATGGGTCTTGAATAAGTTTCACATTCCCTATAGTGCAAATCACTTCAGAAAGCATGGCAACCCTGGTGGAATACGTTTTCAAATTCCAATGTTCTCTCTTTAATAATTTACTTGTTTTAAGCACAATCCATTCAGCGGTTTCTGAGATATGACAGCTTTTGTCGCTGTAAGAAATACTGTATTTTTAACATTATAAGATAAGACGGAAGACATGGCAACCCTGGTGAATTAAGTTTACAAGATGACATAGTCTTGACCGAAATCCATTAATTGGTTTCCAAAATATAGCTTATGTAGAAAAGCCCACTTTTGTTGCCTTGTAACTCTATACAGACAGCCTGGCAACCATGGCGGAATAAATTTTCAAATGCTCACATTCTCTATTTACAAGTTGTCATTGCTTTGGGCAAAATCCATCCAGCGGTTTCAGAGACGGTTTTTAAAAATCCCTATTTTTTGAAATTTTCGAAGCTTGGCAACCCTGGAAGTGTATTATTACAGCGCCATCTAGTGAGGGCATGTTTTTTCGTCGGAAAATTTTTGGTCAATCGAATTTTTTGTTAAACCAATGAATGGTATTGAAGGCTTTAAAGCGAATAAAGTCGTTAAATTTAAAATGCAAACATTAAGACATTAACGAAAATGCGTATAAATACGAAACTATATCATATTTTTCAACAAATGAAGTATCTATAGAAAGCTAAAGAAATGTACTTACCAATTAAGTAAAAAAATTAGCATTTAATTGAACATAATAGAGATTCCATTTAAATGCAAGAGAAAATTGAAATTTTCAATTTAAATCTAATCACAAAATAAATATTTACTATAAATTATGACTCTTTAAAACCAATTTCACAATATATTTTAAAACAACAGAAATGAATTAAATGCAAAACTTTATTAATTAATTGGATATATTATTTAGTTTGTTTTTTATTTGTTTAATAATGATTTAGCGGTGAGAAGTAAGGAACGAAATATAAGCAGTTTGGAGTCTGCAACTGTTTGAAAATAATTATTGTTTAAATGAAGCAGTTGATTCTGTTTGTTTAGGAGATGATTTAATGCTTTAATAGAAGAGACCCGCAAACAGAAGAAAACATTTTTAAGATTTAAGTGTAACAAAATATACATATACTATACATTAGAATTCTTAAAAAATTATTGCATTATATATTTAATGATACATCACATTAAAATAATAAAATTTGTTTTCTACATCAACGTTATTGTAATGATGATGATATTTTCAATAAAGCTTTACGTTTTCAGCAATAATTATTACTTAAAGGCACTGAAGAGGCGCAGAATGTACCTAAAAGGAATTTAAAACAAATGCCAAGGTGCATTAGGTGCAAAATCGCTTAATGGTAAAAAAAAAAAAAACATGTGAGTCCGATCACAGGGGAGATGTGTAAACATCTAGTAATTAAAGATTTTTTATGTCACTTTTTTAAAATCAAACAGAAAGCGTCATCCATGTATCACTTATAGCAAACTTGTGGGGTTGTTGAATTATGTATATGTTATACGTTTATATTGTGAAATTTTTAACATTTTAGAGTAAAGGGTTGTTGAATTAGCTGAAACAATTTTATATCACTATTTTTTCACCAATACAATCATAAGTCACACCGATTTGTCTTACGGCTAACAGCGTAACATGTAAATTCACATGTTACGCTGTTTTTGTGATTGTATTGTGAATTAGAAATTTACCGCCCTGCGCGTATAGTTGTTTACACATCGAAAATCAGGCATTCTGGTAAAATTTGCAAAAACAAAGAATTGCAAAAAATTTACTAATTTACGATTTAAAGAAATTAAATTCTATCTTCCATATTGTTATTATCCTAATACGTAAGTATGTGTTTTTAAATTTTATCAAATTGGGGACTTAAGCAGCTTTATTTAGATACGAGTATAAGTAAACAAATTTATTGCATGTTGTTGTTTCAAAAATGTGGGTCAATCATCAATTAAGAACTCTAAAAAATAAAAAATACAAAAATTGGCATTTTGTGTTTGGTTTAGAGTTTAAGGCCTAAGTTTTCCCTATGCTATTTTCAAAGACAATTGGTGCCAGTTTTATGAAAAAGGGTTGTAATATTGTGTCCAACAACATTTGAAATCTAAAGCAAATAAGAAAATTATAGTCGGTCTCTACCATGCATTTATAGATAGGGTCTTAGTACCAACTAATTGGATATAGAATACAAGCATAAACCAAATTTGAGTGGCATTTTTATTAATGTTTTGCCTGCAAATGTGAAAAAGTTCACATTTATATGGGCACTAGGTCGAAAAATGGACCGCTCTAAATCATTTTTGGTAGTCATTTATTATTTGCAGAAACATACGCAAACCAAATTTGAGAAAAATATTTTTGTTTTTTTAATAGATGTAAGTGAAGGTCGATAAGCAGCTTTGTATGGGGGCTCTGATTAAGAATTTTCCTATAGGGATAAACAATCTGCCATCTTTCATTTCTGGCTTCAACGTTTGCGTGCTACAACTGGCCACCCTACAATATTCAGACTTTTTCCGCAATCATGAAGTTATCGGCAGTTCTCTGCTATTTGTGCACGATCGCCGGAAAATAATTGCGTTGATCATTCTAGTACCTGGTAAGTGCGGAATCATGAAGATTAACTGTCTTAAGTAATCTGCTGGAAATATTAACGGAATTTGAAATGGAAATA
>OY821520.1:247579479-247619479 GCA_963682025.1 Cordilura impudica | reverse complement strand
AAATCTATCAAAAAACAAAAAATATTTCACTGATTCTTCTCAAATTTTGTTTATATATATTTTTGCAAAATACAAGAGACTTTACCAAACATGGTCAGGATGGGTCCATTTTTGGGCCTAGTCCCCATATAGATATAGCATCCGATATGAACTTTTTCATATCTGCAGCCGAAAAAATTAATAAAAATCCCACTCAAATTTGGTTTATGCTTATTTTTATATCCAGTTCGTTGGGCCTGAGAGATAGGGTCTGTAAACGCATGGTATAGGGTATCGTATAGTCGGTCTAGACTGACTATAATTTTCTTACTTGTTAATATTAACAAATTAATTTCCTGCTTAATTCTGATCGCCTATTGCTTTTAGAAAATTTTTAAATTTTTTTGTCCTGTGCCCCGATATTCTAAAATATGTATTCAAACCAAAGAAAAGTTAGTTCTGAAGCAAAATGGCAAAATTTAAACGATTTGTAAAAAATAATCCATGAATTACACTAAATGTGCGTGTTAAAGGGTGTATTTTTTCAAAATCTAGAGCAAATTCCATTCTTTAATCTTCTGAAAATTGCTGAGCAATATCTCTTCTAGCTTTCCAGTTATAGCCCAAATTATATGTTCACTATTAACAAATTCACTTTCTGCTTAATTCGCGCATTACTTTTAGAATTTTGAAAGGTTTTTCAATTGTATTGCTTCGAAAACTCATCTAAATGGATGTAATAAAGGGCGTACATAGTTTCCTGCAATATATTTCATCCCTGCAATAAATCTTAATGAAATCGGACTAGACAAATCCCAATATGACAATTTTTTTTGCGTTTTGATACGGGTTTGGCCTTTACGCTTTTTGACTTAACAGTGAATTCTCTTGTAATTCTCAGGTACCAGCGAATATTGAACAATTGTTGTGTTGACACTACACAAACAACTGCTATCGTAAACAACGAAAAATTAATTTATTTTGTTCACAGTAAAGCGCAAAATACTGCTTTATCAATTATTGGCTTTTCAAATGTACATACATTTTGTAGCCTCGATAATGCAGTGAACAGGTCTGTGTCCTCGCTGAAAGCTTAGCATACTTTCTATAGCTTCATATAATATTTTGCTAAACTTTTTACTGTTAGAATATATTCCACAAAAGGCACAAATGCCAGGTTTGCTAGTGATAGGAATTTCCCATGGGAAGATTTTTAGGCATAATTTTTTACAACAAAGGAAATTGTTTATTTCAATAGTTTTTCATACGAGTATATTGTTTACAAACATGTTTAAGGACTCATTAGTTAAAAATTTAATTTCTTTATATATTATTGACATATATTTGCAATAAAAGAAAAGCTTTTCTTCAACAAATGCACATGTGGACAGAAAAATAGGTGTGAATTTTTTTATTTGAATTTATATTTTCTTAATATCATTTTATGTTTCAAATTAAATTATAAAGTTAATATATTCCGCATATTTAAAAGTTATTTGAGACTTAAGATTGAACTAAAAAAAAACTTAAAATAACATAAAATCAAGAACTTCATGGATTATTATGTGGACACTAAAATAGGTGTATATAATAAAACTTAAAAATAACATAACAATTTGTGCATGAATGGCAGTGTTTTGAATAAATATCAAATTGGACAGCTAACAAACGGTATATCCACCATAATTTTAAGGACAGATGTGTCTCTCTTATGCATGGATGAAATTAGCTTACGACAAGTCTCTACCGGAAGTCTGTATCGTGATTTTTGATTATTTTTCCCATAATTCTTTTTTCTTACTGCAGGGAAGCTTAGCAAATTGGTGCTTCTGTTCACTTCAAAGAATCTCTATGGCAGGGGAATGACTCGGCCACTCAACAACGCTCAAATTATGTTCCCGGATCATAAACTCAGCTTTTTTTTATGAGTGCATTGGGTATTATCTTGTTGAAATTTGCATACTTTTGGCACATTTTCCTCAGCATATGGTTTCCAACAACTCCTTGTATACAAATCTATCCATTGTGTTTTCAATAAGATGTATTGGATCTATTCCCTCCCAAGAAAAACAGCCCCAAACCATGACATTTTCTCCTCTGTGTTTAACAATTTTTTTTTGGTAAATCTTATATGGAAATCCTTTCTTTTTGGTCGACGTACATTTCCTTCCGCTCCAGTACCAAACAAATGAACTTTAGTTTCGTCGCTCCAAAGGATATTTCGCCACTTTTTTCGCCTTCTGGTCCACACCATGTTTCAGGAGCCATGGCAAACTTTTCCTCTTCTTAAAATTAGCCTACCTGAGCAAAGAAACTTTCCGAGCTATTCTACCCGATAGTTTTGCAGCCACCAATCTTCTCGGACCGTTCGGGATGCTTCAACATTCCCAATTTCATTTGAAATTACTTTAGAGGTTTTAGCTAAAGTTACAATGCGATTATCTGTTACTGAGTTTTTTTTTTCCAGCCCCGTGTTTTTCAGTATTTTTATACCCTATACCACTATGTGGTTTGGGTATAATGACTTTGTGCTGCTGTTTGTAACTACCAAAAATATATCAAATAGACCCATCTTTTATTATACCGATCGACTTAGAATCACTTTCTGAGTCGATTTAGCGATGTCCGTCCGTCCGTCCGTCCGTCTGTGTGTCTTGTAAACCTTTTAATCAAACTACAGGTCGCAAATATAAATAAATTTTGATGAAATTTGGTATATGAGCCTTTATCGGCCATAGGATGAAATCTATTGAAATTGGTGAGAATCGGTCTATGTTGTGACCTAGTCTCCATACAAATGACCCCTATTAAATCGACATAAATTGCCATAAGATCCAAATTATAATATAGATCTCTGTCAAATTGGGTTTGTATGTGTTTATTACATCCATTAATCAGTAGTCCAAAAATAATACCTATTGGACAATTCTTAGTCATAGACCCATATAGAGCTGATTACCGGTCTTTACTTAAATCTATCAAAAAACAAAAAAAAATTGCACAGGTTTTTCTCAAATTTGGTTTGTATATATTTTTTGAAAATGTAAGTTACTTTACCAAATACGGTCAGGAACGGTCCATTTTTCGACCTAGTCCCCATATAAATATAGCATCCGATATGGACTTTTTCATATCTGCAGCCCTAAAAAATTAATAAAAATGCCACTCAAATTTGGTTTAAGCTTATTTTCTATATCCAATTAGTTGGACCTAAGAGATAGGGTCTATAAACGCATTGTATAGGGTATCGTATAGTCGGTCTAGACCGACTATAATTATCTAACTTGTTTTTTGTTTTAAGGCATCTGTAACGAAGTTTTCTGACCGTTCAACGATACAGAAATACATTTACAAATTTTTCCTTGCTTTTGCAATTGATGAACTAGTCGTCTTTCTTCTTCACTGCTGTGATGTCCACGATCAATCCTTAATTGTTTTAAATATAATGTATAATATAATTTTAATTTTAATTTATTCCCAATTAAAACAATTGTATCTGATTACTTGCTTTTGTCACAAAAAACTTGAGTTTTCACAACTTTAAGCAAAACGCACCTATTTCACTATTCACGTCAAACTGCAACTAAAGCTAAAAATCTTCTCTGCATATATTACTACATGCGTTTCAATTTTAAACAGCGATGTCAGTAGTAAAAGTTTATACACCCCTGTTCTTGAAACCACTATCAAAAAAAAAAAAAACTCGTAAATGAAAAAATTCTTAAATCTACGAGTTTTTTGCTGCTCTCTAATTTCAATAAGAATATTTTTTCTCGTTTTAATACACATAGGAAAGGCTTTGTGAAATCAAAACAAATGCCCTTTCTTTCTACTAAGCAGGTCTTAAGAGATAAAAAAAACTAATTGATATTTAAACTCTAACATGTTTTTTATTGAACCTTGTCATTATTTTAAAAAATTAGACATTAATTTTATGAAAAAAGAAACGATTTTAAAAAACGTTTACATTTTGCGCTGATTTAAAAAAAAACTCGTAATTAGTAGTCAATGTTAATAAAACACACTTTTGGAGATGATGTTGTTCTATAACTATAATAAAAACTTTTTATTTGCATAATCTATTTTCCTTTATAAATTTTTCAATTATAACATAGATTCTTTATGTACTAATTATTACGAATAAAGGAATTTAAAATAATATTTCACTCAAATCACATATTTTTATTTTTTTTTTTTTGCATATGACTGCCACAACTTTGTTTATGTTGGAAACAGTAGTGATGCCAGCCAAATCCAATTTATTTGAATTTCGAATTTTCTTTGGTGATGCCTAACTTATTTAAAAAAGAGAAGTCATTCTTAATTGAATGAAATTGAAGAATAAAAACAATTAAATGAACAAGTAATTTGTTATTTTAAAAGAAAATATTTTTTTTTTACTTTCTTTATAATCTTAAGGAAAAACATGCAAAAAGGGTTTTTTTTGTGAAAGAGACTAAAGAACCATATGGCACCTCGGTTTCTAGATAACATTTGATAATAAAAAATACGATTTCGAAAAATACTTCGTGGCGTTAGTCGGAATTGAACCGTTTCACCTAGTGTACGTATCTGTTCTCGTCGACGCGCTTTATTAAAAGAACTTCCCAAGTTATTTTTTATGTTAACAAGTTCTTGTTACACATTAAAAGTGATGGGTTCTAATGAAGAAGGTAAGAATATTACAAATTACATTAATAAAGTCATGGTAAACTACAAAACAACATTATTATTTCAACTTAAAAAAAAGGCTTTTTCGTACCCCGATTTCCTTCAATATTTTTCTTTACTAGTGTTTTTGTTCATGTATCGGGGTAGATCGGGCTATGGTTATCATTACAGGTTGTTATACGATCCTTTTCCTTATAACTAGTAAAAAAATCGTGTCCGGGAACTTAATGTTTGTTTGTTTTAGTTTCAGAGGGTGCATCAGGAGTAAAGATTGTCACTCGACAATACTTATTCGACCGCATGAAGAAAGAAAATTTGCCTAGTTTAGATACTAAACTAAACTATCTAAAAGATAAACTTTTGTCATGTGAAAATTATAAGGAAGACCAAATTATTAAATGGAAACATGGTTTTGCCCTTTTCAAATCAGAACTGAAGCAGAGGTGGGTCAAAGCTCATTATAAAGAAGCTAATTTTCTAAAATACAACCAAACCTGGTTAGAAGGTACTTTCAAAATATGGAAATATTTAACATTTTTACCTGAAACTTTGCCGTGTTTGCACCTGCAGACCCCAATATATCAGAAAGTTCATCGGAGAGTGATGAAGAATGGCAATAAACTAGCATATTTGCATTATTTTCCTTTGTACAGACTGAAAATTTTATTATTTTGCTTTTTTGTAAATATATAATGTATATAAACTTAAATATATATATATACTAGCAGATTCCAGCCCTCGAAATTCGAGTGCAAATTCTAGGAAATTTTATTTTTTCATTAAATAAAGACCCTTAAGGTATGCTTATCAATTATAGCCAATTCACAAATCAACACAAAAAACAAACTCATTTTTATAAAAAATGAAAAATAAAAAATTAAAAATAAAATATGAAAATTGAAAAATAAAAATTGAAAAATAAAAAATGAAAAAAGAAAAATAAAAATTGGAAAATGAAAAATGAAGAAAAAAATTTAAAATGAAAAATGAAAAAAAAAAAAATTAAAAATTAAAATTAAAAAATGTAACATGAAAAATAAAAAATTGAAAATTAAAAAAAAATTTAAAATGAAAAATGGAAAACGAAATACGCAAAATGAAAAACGAAAAATTAAAAATAAAAAACGAAAAATCAAAAATTAACCGGTTAAAATAATAAATAATAATATTAATAAGTGATACGCTTTCTGTTTGATTTTAAGAAAGTGCTATAAAAAAATCTTTAATTACTAGATGTTTACACATCTCCCCTGCGATCGGACTCACATGATTTTTTTTTATAGTGGACCTTGCAATAAGTCTAAATCAAATTTGAGTGTCATTGTTTTCAAGATATGAGAATTTTTTATTATTTGGCTACTAGATCGAAAAATGAATCGATTATGATCATAGTAAAGTCAGTAATATTTCTGAAAACTAAAAAAATTTAATAAGATACATTCTATTCGGTAGCAGCAAAGTATATTTTTGGACTGATAATGGGTGTATAAATAATTCTAAAACAAATGATAATCTGAATTTTTGATGAACTCTTAGGGGACACATAGATGGACGAACGGTCGGACATCGATCGCTAAACCGACGTAGTAAATAATTTTTAGTTCATTAGTATAACAATAAGTTAGTTTAGATAAATTTTTTTCATTAGTAACAAACATCGGCACCAACTTATTTTATTCCGACCACAGAACAGTGTAGGGTAAAAACAGTATAACAAAACTTTAACCAAATGTATGCTGTGTTTTGTTCGAATAACTTTTCCTTGTATTTAATAAGCTTATGAATTCATATTAGTGTGGCTCAAATTGTTCGGGTAAGGAAAAAAGCGATAGGCGTATCGCAAAAACGAAATCTACGAAAATTTCTACGAAATTTGCCCTAAGAAATTAAGGGTCTAAAACTAGTACCTACATATTTTCAAAAACTGCATGGTTTTGATGGAAAACAACATATTAGTTCGGACTTGCTTGCAGAAAAATTGTATTGGCTTTAAGAATATGTTGCCATTTTGCTAAAATTTTTCATCTAACCCATGTTTTATTAAATGCTCGCGAAAAGTAAGGAGAAACTGGCAACTACTGCCCATATCATACCAAAACCCAAATATACTACATGGAATGAAAACTCCGTGGCGTAATGTAGAGATGGCGTGACAAGTGCCAATTTTTATGTTTTTTCAGTAGTCAAAATTTCATTAATTAGAAAAAAAAAGTTACAGTTATAAAAATGACGTTGCTTTGTAAATTTTGAGAAAACATTGTTTTTATAAACATTTTTGTTGGGAAAAATATTATTCAAACCAAAAATGGATTGATAAACATTATGATGAATATTTGCCGTCATAATCAATGGTTAAAAGGTGGTATTCCGAATGCAAACGTGGTCGTACGAGCACAAATGATGCAGATCGTCCTGGTCGTCGAATTTAGTTTCATCCATTAATTTTATTTTACACCATGTTGTGAAATTATTTATATCTAACTGTAAACGAGATTGTTCGTCGATAAGTTTTGTTCGGAAATAAGTTTTTCGATGACAAACCTATATATACCCTCTGCCACTGACGTGTGGAGGGTAGAAAAATGAAAAATAAAAAATGAAACATGAAAAATAAAAAATAAGAAATGAAAAATGAAAAACTAAAATTAAAAATGAATAGTGAAAAATAAAAAATTAAATATGAAAAATGAAAAATAAATAAATTAAAAATAAAAAATGAAAATTGAAAAATAAAAATTAAAAAATGAAAAATGAAATATGAAAAAAGAAATATAAAAATTGGAAAATGAAAAATAAAGAAAAAAATTAAAAATGAAAAATAAAAAATGAAAAATTAAAATTAAAAAATGAAAAATTAGAAATAAAAAATGAAAAATAAAAAATTAAAAATGAAGAATGAAAAACGAAAAATTAAAAATTAAAAATTAAAAATTGACCGGTTAAAATAATAAATAATAATAAATATTTTTGTATTAACAGAGCCCCTGCAGTTGATTGCTATAAGTGATACGCTTTCTGTTTGATTTTTAGAAAGTTCTATAAAAAATTCTTAAATAACTAGATGTTTACACATCTGCCCTGCGATCGGACTCACATGATTTTTTTTGCTTTCAGTTCTGATCCTGACGATTTGATAAAGCCAGTTATTTTGTGCAAAAACATATGCAAACCAAATTGGAGAAAAATCTATGCACTATTTTTGTTTTTGATAAGTGTTAATATAGATCGGGAATCAGCTTTATATGGGAGCTATTCCTAAGAATTGATTAATGAATGTAGTAGACACACATAAACACAATTTGACCGATATCTATATTACAATTTGGTCTGAAAGTGAAGTGATTTTCACCTATTTTAGTAGTCTATGGCCGGTAGAAATTTATACATTAAATTTCATCAAAATATATTCATATTGGCGACATGCAGTTGGATTACAAATGAACACATAGACGGACGGACGGATGGACGGACATCGCTAAATTGACTCACTTATTTTTGAAAATAATAATTTAGCCCCACTTTACCCCAAGTTGACCTTTCAATAAAATGAAAGGTGGGAATGTCTTACGTTTAAAAAAAATAATTCTGAGAAATTTCCGGGAACTGGAAGAAAACTATAACTAAAAACTATAAATAATAAAGGCATGAAACTTGTCATAAAATTTTTGCAAACAAAAACTATTGCATATTTTTAGGGCCAGCTATTTATTGAATATTGAATATAATAAAAATTGTTAACTATTGCGGCGTAGTTCCAATATACTTTTCAATGAATAAACAGCGTTTTCGTCGCTCCAAATCTTTCTGGTAAAAGAAAACACGTTGCGGTTATTATTTTTTGAGCCTCGTGGTTACTGCTGGGCATGCAGTTGGGTTATATACTTAAGTGCATGCTTTCTGGTTATGTTAGTTCAGTTTGATAGTTTTAAGGATTGAAATCATATAGCTCTCCCTAACCTCACTTGCGAAGGCATAGGTTTTTTGGGGATCTATATGCCGAATATTCTTGTATTAACCTAAATCACAAAAAAAAAAAAACTGTTGGGGCGAAAAGTGCATAGAGACAATGAAAAACAAAACCATATGATTATTAGGTTTAGCAAATGATTATTGTATCATTTTGTCACAATACAAAATAACAAAAAGAAATATAACAACATTTGCGAAATTAATATGGATATTAATATTAACTAGCAGATTCCAGCCCTCGAAATTCGAGCGCAAATTCTAGCAAATTTTATTTTTTTATTAAATAAAGACCCTAAAAGTATGCTAATCAATTATAGCCAATTCACAAATCAACACAAATAACAAACTCACACATAGCATTGTATAATTTTATGTATGTGTTAGTAACAACTTTAAATGCAATTTACTCCAAATAAAGGAAAATATTAAAAAATCTGTAAATCTGCATATCGGCTAAAAAGATATACCTTTCAAATAATATCCGCTTAGTCAAAATTGGGATAAAATGGTAGAATAAACCATCGGTCACAAGAAATCCCCTAGCCTATTAATATTATAGATTTATTGTGAAAAAATGTTTTTGAATTTATTTACATTGTTTAGATACCAATTCAGCATAAAAATATTTTTGGCCGCGTAGATCGTGCAAATGCGACTTTGTGTGTCATTAGGCAGAAAAGTCGGTTATGGAATTCATATTTGTTTACTAACATTTATAGTTTTAAAATTAATGATTGTAGTCATTGTATTGTAAAGCTTCAATATTTCAACAAGATTTTCTTTCGATATTGTTAGACAATTAAAATTTTGTAGTCTAAAGCAATTTCATATCAGGCATCTACAAATAGAATGTTGTATATTTTCAATTTCTCTCATATTTTATAAGGAGCATTCTTGGGAATTAGTTCTAGAAAATCGTAATCCATTTAGTTTACTAAGACACAACGAGCTTTAAAAATCCACTTTACAGTTTTTTGGTTGGCAGTATCCATTATGTAGTGTAGTATCCTCAATTAAAGTTGAGTATTTGAGTTTGAGCGGCTCTCTGCAAGCGATCTTGTTAATATTTTATATTCAAAGCATTCAATAAATAGTTTTGTTTTTCAACCCACTCCGGCAAGGCTTTGATGTGTTATTTCCAAGTCAGTCTACTATCCATATGGATCCCAAGGTATTTAATACAAGTTTTATTAGGAATACCATCCCCATTTATTTTAACTGGTGGACAATTACCATGCCTCATAGAGAACGTCATGTGGTTTGATTTGCTGGTATTAATTGTAATCTTCCATTTTTTTACCAGAACTCTAGATTTAGGAAATGATTTTGGGTGGCAGTTGAGGCATCGTCCTTATCGGTACTAGCGCGGATAAAATTGCTGTGTCATCAGCAAATGTAGCCAATAGTACCATTATCAGCAATAGGTATATCTGATGTGAATAGGGTGTAAAGAAAAGGTCCTATAACTTTTCCTTGCGGTACTCCAGCAGATATGCCATGTGTGTCAGAATAAACAGCATTATGTTTTACATAAAAACAACGATTGGCTAGGTATGATTTGAACAACAAAAATTATGGTGTTGGCAATAATCGTTTAATTTTGTAAATAATCTATGGTGCCATGCGCGGTCAAAAGATTGTTGAACATCAAGGAAAACTGCATAAGAGTATTTTTGATGTGTAAACATCTATACGCGAAGGGGGGTAAATTTCTATTTCACAATACAATCACAAAAACAGCGTAACTCATATCGGTGCGAGCTGAAGCAGATAACGCTGGGTGACTTATGATTGTATTAGTGAAAAAGTTATGATATAGCATTGTTTTTTTACGCCACTTTTTTAAAAGCGTCATCTATGTATCACTTATATACGTTTATATTGGGACATTTTTAACGTTTACAGCAAAGGGTTGTTGAATTAGCTGAAACAGTTTTTGCTATAAGTGATACATAGATGACGCTTTCTGTTTGATTTTAAAAAATGACATAAAAATCTTAAATTACTAGATGTTTACACATCTTCCCTGTGATCGGACTCACATGATTTTTTTATTCTCCAGAAAAACAGTTATGTAATTTACAATCCGATGGCACTGTTCTGGTGTCCCGTGTTTGTGTCGGAATCCAAATTGATTCTCTGGAATAATGGCAAATTTTTCGGCTCCTGGTAAGACTCTTCTAAGAAGTATTTTCTCAAATATTTTAGAGAAAATTGCAAATCAATCCGACAGGATATTATTTCTTTTCCGATTTATTGGGTTTAGGAATCATTACTACTTCAGCACATTTTCAGTGCATGGGATAGTAGCTTAGTCTTAAGATATCGTTGAATATGTATGTAAGTAATACTACACTCTGTTCGGGTAAAGATTTGATAATTTTAGCACTATTTGGTAATTTGGTTAAAGAGAGTTCCTTAATTTCACACACAGTTTCCGAAGATGAGACAATCCTAATGGGTAAATCCATGGGCAAGTTGCAGTTAAGAATTCGTTAATATAATTTTCGTGATGTAAGCCAAAATTGATATTAAAAGGTTTAGTGTTTCTTTTAAATGTTTCACGATTAGTTTTACAGCACACACCGTTTGTATCATTAAATATTGGGTCTCTTTTCTGAGGTCTTTTGAGGTATTTGAGTGTCTTCCACAAGGAGTAATCATCATTTCGTGTTGAATTTAAATTCTCAAGAAATTCTCCTAATGATTTGTTTTTGAATTTTTGCAGGTATTTTTGAAGATCTTTGGTAGCTTTGTTTGAATTTCTTTTGTCTTGTGGATGACGACTCCTTTATCATATTTTTCGCAATTATCTTTTTCTTCTAATCTGATCTCTTATTTCTGTTGTTGTGAAAATTTGATTCGTGTTGAGATTAGTAGGCTCCGGTGTAGATAAAAAAAGCGGATTTTACAACCAGATTTGAAAATCATTGTTCTGCGTTTTCAATTCCCAATTTAGATTTTAAAGATACATTTGGGTTGGTATTATTTTTTAACCAAAAAGCAAATGATTTAAAATTTGTAACTTTTTTTTTTTTAATAAAAAACACTTCCATCCATTAGTTCTTATGTGAAATATTATCTAAAAGTTTAACATAGTTTTTGAGTTATTGCAGCTCAAAGTAAGGTTTGCATGTAGCATCTACAATTTAGGGAAAAAACCTAAAATTTACATGTGTGTGTTGTAGTTAAAATTAAATTCTGTTTTGGTAATTTAATTGTAAGCCTGATACGTATTTCTAATTGCAACACTGCTATTGTTTTTTAATCATACGCGAAATAGCGTTAGCCAAATGACAGTTTTTAGTTTTTTAGTAAAGTCAGAATTTTGATACATAAGTTAATATTAAATTAAATAAAACGTTTCGATATCATTTATAAGTATTTTATACATATTTTCTTGCTACAAGTGTGCACAAATGTTAGCTGCTACTGATTGCTTTTAGTTGTTTTGTAAATTCTTTTTAGTGTCAATATCATTACAGTTTTCACACAAAATATTGTGAAATCACACAAAATATCGTTACTCCCCGATTTATATTGCTCAAAATTACGAAGCTCTCCCTGTCATACAACTGCCGAGATGTGATATTGAAAATTCACTTTTATTATTCTGCTATGCGGGGCGGAGACGAATCCAACAAATCAAGAATCATTAAAATCAGTCCAGCCGTTCTTGAGTTATAAATGGTGCAACAAAACCGGACTTAATTTTTTATATATTTATATAGAAGATTATGGCGCGATTTAATACTCTTAAACAATATTTTCTCTTTCATATTAATAAATAAATAAATCTGTATTATTACGAAGTAAATAAAATTTATTTATAGCCTTCTTTTTCCAAGAAAAAGAAACCAACTAGAAAGATGAAAAGTTGAATAATTAAAAAATAATTTAATACTTATATGATTTCGTTTCGAATAAGTGAAGTGAAATTAATTCAATATTGTTGTTGCTTCACATGAAAGAAAAAGCACGCACAAATAGGTTTTGGTTCATTAAAAACTTTTTCATTTCACCAACATATACATATATCATATTCATAAATGTTAAGAGAAATGACTGATAGCAAAAAAAAAATAAATAAATGATTAAAAAATGAAAAAATAAGAGCGATATTAATATTTATTTTAACAAAACATATTCTTATTTTCTGATGATGTGCATCTGTCTGCAGGTATGCAAAGCATTGATGAACAAATAAATCTAAAATAAAAAAAACAAAGTAAGAAAAAGAATCCCATACCATGAGATTTTGTAAAGGGTCTAAGGTTTTTGATGTGTAAATATCTATATCTGTAAGCGTAACATGTGAGTCGTAAGACAAAATGTGATTGTATTGGTGAAAAAATTATGATATTATGATAATCAGTTTGAAAATTACAAATGAAAAACGAAAAAAAAAAAAAATGCAAAATAAAAAATTAAAAATAAAAAATAAAAAATGAAAAATGAAAAATTAAAAAAAAAATGAAAAATGAAAAATGAAAAATGAAAAAAAAAAATTAAAAATAAAAAATGAAAAATAAAAATTAAAAATGAAAAAATTAAATTGAAAAATAAAAAAAAAAAATGAAAACTGCAAAATTAAAAATGAAAATTGAAAAACGAAAAATTAAATATGAATAATGAAAAAGGTAAAATAAAAAATTAAAAATAAAAAAATTAAAAATGAAAAATAAGAAGTGTGAAATAAAAATTAAAAATAAAAAATGAATAATGAAAAATGAAAGATGAAAAATAAAAAATGAGAAATGAAAAATGAAAAATAAAAAATTAAAAATAAAAAATGAAAAACGAAAAATGAAAAATAAAAAATGAAAAATGAAAAACGAAAAATGAAAAAAAAATGAACAATGGAAAGTAAAAATAAGAATAAAAATTAAAAATAAAAAATGAAAAACAAAAAACTGTAAATGAAAAATGAAACATAAAAAATTAGGAAAAATAAAAAGGAAAAATTAAAAATAAAAAAGAAAAAATGAATAATAAAAAATTAAAACTAAGGAATTAAAAATAAAATATGAAAAATAAAAAATGAAACATGAAACATGTAAAATAAGAAATGAAAAATGAAAAACTAAAATTAAAAATGAAAAAAATAAAAAATTAAAAATTAAATTAAAAATTAAAAAATTAAAAATAAAAAATGAAAAATAAAAAATAATGCTGCTATCTGCAAATGAAAAATAAAAATTAAAAATGAAAAAAAAAAATTAAAAATGAAAAATAAAAAATTAAAAAAAAAAAATGAAAAATGAAAAATAAAAAAATTAAAATTGCAAAATTAAAAATGAAAAATAAAAAATTAATAATGAAAAATGAAAAATAAAAATTAGAAATGAAAAATGAAAAATTAAAAATAAAAAATGAAAAATGAAAAATAAAAAATGAAAAATGAAAAACGAAAAATGAAAAATGAAAAAAAATGAAAAATGGGAAATACAAATTAGGAATAAAAATGAAATATAAAAAATAAAAAATAAAAAATGAAAAACGAAAAATGAAAAATAAAAAATTAAAAATGAAAAATAAAAAATTTAAAAAAAAATAAAATGGAAAACTGAAAAAGAAAAAATAAAAAATGAATAATAAAAAATTAAAACAAAGAATTAAAAATAAAATATGAAAAATAAAAAATGAAACATGAAAAATAAGAAATGAAAAATGAAAAACTAAAATTAAAAATGAATAATGAAAAATAAAAAATTAAAAATAAAAAATGTAAAATAAAAAAATGTATAATGAAAAATAAAAAATGAGAAATGAAAAATTAAAAATAAAAAATGAAACCCGAAAAATGAAAAATGAAAAATAAAAAATGAAAAATGAAAAACGAAAATTGAATGGAATGGAAAATAAAAAATTAATAATAAAAATGGAAAATAAAAAATGAAAAATAAAAAATGAAAAAAAAATTAAAAAAAAAAATAAAACGGAAAAATGAAAAAGAAAAAATAAAAAAGAATAATAACAAATTATAACTAAAGAATTAAAAATAAAATATGAAAAATAACAAATGAAACATGAAAAATAAGAAATGAAAAAGGAAAAACTAATATTAAAAATGAATAATGAAAAATAACAAATGAAAAATAAAAAATTAAATATAAAACATGAAAAATAAAAATGAAAAATAAAAAATTAAAAATAAAAAATGAAAAAAGAAAACCAAAAATTGGAAAATGAAAAATAAAGAAAAATTTTTAAAATGAAAAATTAAAAATAAAAAATGAAAAAGAAAAAATAAAAAATTAAAAAAAAAAAATTTAAAATGAAAAATGAAAAGGAAAACGAAAAATGAAAAACGAAAATTTAAAAATAAAAAATATAAAACGAAAAATTAAAAATTAACCGGTTAAAATAATATATAATAACATTAATAAGTGATACGCTTTCTGTTTGATTTTAAGAAAGTGCTATAAAAAATCTCTAATTTCTGGATGATTCAACATCTCCCCTGCGATCGGACTCACATGATTTTTTTTATAGTGGACCTTGCAATAAGTCTAAATCAAATTTGAATGTCTGTTCAAGATTAGTTGAACATGTTTTATGTTATATTATATTTAAGTAGAATTATGTAGACTAATTGTATTTCCCTAATTACCAATTGTTCAAGATTAGTTGAACATTTTTTATATTATCTTATATTTCAGTAGAAGTAGACTATTTGTATTTCCCTAATTACCAATAGAAATGCAAGTATTCATAACTGCATTCTGGAAAAAAGGGACATAAAATTATCACTCGAAAATTATGATTATTAAATGAGTTTGTATGTTTAGGTCTTAGCATGTGGTACGCACATGTGTGAGGTACTGAGATACTGATAAGGCATATTACATATAGATATAGCAAAAAATAAAAAAAGGTTTTATGGTTGCTTCGCTTATTGTAAACTCATTAGAATTCATCCCTTAGAGGATAGTAAATATAGCTAATAGGTAGCCTAATTTAGTTTTAAGAAATTTATGTTTAGTATTTAAGGAATTGTATTTTCAATAAATAAAACAGTATCATACAAATACTCAAAAGAGACGGTAGTTTCTAAATTATTAAGTTGAGTGTCTTACAAACATTCAAAGAATATAGTTTAACTTGATTTAGTTGAGTTCAATTATAGAGTATCTTACAACTACTCAAACGGTACGCGTTTTATTTTAATAGAATTTAATTCGTACAATGTCATTGTTTTCAAGATATGAGAATTTTTTTATTATTTGGCTACTAGATCGAAAAATTAATCGATTATGATCATAGTAAAGTCAGTAGTATTTCTGAAAACTAAAAAAATTGAATAAGATCCATGCTATTCGGTAGCAGCAAAGTATATTTTTGGACTGATAATGGGTGTATAAATAATTCTAAAACAAATGATAATCTGAATTTTTGATGAACTCTTAGGGGACACATAGATGGACGAACGGACGGACATCCATCGCTAAACCGACACAGTAAATAATTTTTAGTCCATTAGTATAACAATAAGTTAGTTTGGATAAATTTTTATCATTGGTAACAAACATCGGCACCAACTTATTTTATTCCGACCACGGAACAGTGTAGGGTAAAAACAGTATAACAAAACTTTAACCAAATGTATGCTGTTTTTGTTCGAATAACTTTTCCTTGTATTTAATAAGCTTATGAATTCATACTAGTGATGCTCAAATTGTTCGGGTAAGGAAAAAAGCGATATGCGTATCGCAAAAACGAAATCTATGAAAATTTCTAAGAAATTTGCCCTAAGAAATTAAGGGTCTTAAACTAGTACCTAGGTATTTTAAAAAACTGCTTGGTTTTGATGGGAAACAACATATTGTATTGGCTTTAAGAATATGCTGCCATTTTGTTAAAATTTTTCTTTTAACCCATGTTCTATTAAATGGTCGCGAAAAGTAAGGAGAAACTGGCAACTACTGCCCATATCATACCAAAACCCAAATATACTACATGGAGTGAAAACTCCGTGGCGTAATGTAGAGAGGGCGTAACAAGTGCAAATTTTTATGTTTTTTCAGTAGTCAAAATTTCATTTATTAGAAAAAAAGGTTACAGTTATAAAAATGACGTTGCTTTGTAAATTTTGAGAAAAAATTTATTGCAAAGAGTATCTTGTTTTTATTAATCATTGTTTTAATAAACATTTTTGATGGGAAAAAAAAATAATCCAAGCTAAAGAATGGATTGATAAACATTATGATGAATGGTTAAAAGGTGGTATTCCGAATTTAAACATGGTCGTACGAGCACAAATGATGCAGATCGTCCTGGTCGTCGAAATGAGGCAGTTATCGATGAAAACGTAAGAAAAGTGCATAAGGTAGTATTGGATGATCGAAAGATTAAAGTGATTGAGATTGCTGGTATCATGAAGATATCAACAGAGGGAGTTCAGCATATACAACATGATTATTTAAATATTAATTCAATATTGTTGTTGCTTCACATGAAAGAAAAAGCACGCACAAATAAGTTTTGGTTCATTAAAAACTTTTTCATTTCACCAACATACATATATATCATATTCATAAATGTTAAGAGAAATGACTGATAGCAAAAAAAAATAAATAAATGATTAAAAAATGAAAAAATAAGAGCGATATTAATATTTATTTTAACAAAACATATTCTTATTTTCTGATGATGTGCATCTGTCTGCAGGTATGCAAAGCATTGATGAACAAATAAATCTAAAATAAAACAAGTAAGAAAATTATAGTCGGTCTAGACCGACTATATGATACCCTATACCATGGTTTAGAGACCCTATCTTTCGGTCCAACTACTTCGATATAGAAAATAAGCATAAACCAAATTTGAGTGGGATTTTTATTAATTTTTTTGGCTGCAGATATGAAAAAGTTCATATCGGATGCTATATCTATAAAGGGACTAGGTCCAAAAATGGACCGATCCTGATCATGTTTGGTAAAGTCTTGTATTTTGCAAAAATATGTACAAACAAAATTTGAGAAGAATCAGTGCAATATTTTTGTTTTTTAATAGATTTAAGTGAAGATCGGGAAGCAGCTCTATATGGGGTCAAAGGGATCATTTTTGGACTACTCATTAGTGGATGTAATGATCGCATACAAACCCAATTTGAGTAAGATCTATATGACAATTTGGATCTTATGGCAATTTATGTCGATTTCATATGGGTAATTTGTATGCGGGCTAGGTCTGAACATGGACCGATTCTCACCAATTTCAATAGCGTTCATCCCATGGCCGATAAAAGCTTATATACCAAATTTCATCAAAATATATTCATATTTGCGACCTGCAGTTTGATTACAAGCTTTACATGGACACACAGACGGACGGACGGACGGACGGACGGACGGACGGACGGACGGACGGACGGACGGACATTGTTAAATCAACTCAGAAAGTGATTCTGATTCGATCGGTATAATTAAAGATGGGTCTAGGTCAAATATTTTTGGTTGTTACAAACAGCAGCACAAAGTCATTATACCCAAACCACATAGTGGTATAGGGTATAAAAAACAAAGTAAGAAAAAGAATCCCATACCATGAAATTTTGTAAAGGGTCTAAGGTTTTTGATGTGTAAATATCTATATCTTTAAGCGTAACATGTGAGTCGTAAGACAAAATGTGATTGTATAGGTGAAAAAATTATGATATTATGATAATCAGTTTGAAAATTACAAATGAAAAACGAAAAAAAAAAAAAAATGCAAAATAAAAAATTAAAAATAAAAAATAAAAAATGAAAAATGAAAAATTAAAAAAAAAAATGAAAAATGAAATATGAAAAATGAAAAAAAAAATTAAAAATAAAAAATGAAAAATAAAAATTAAAAATGAAAAAATTAAATTGAAAAATAAAAAAAAAAAATGAAAACTGCAAAATTAAAAATGAAAATTGAAAAACGAAAAATTAAATTTGAATAATGATAAATGTAAAATAAAAAATTAAAAATAAAAAAATTAAAAATGAAAAATAAGAAGTGTGAAATAAAAATGAAAAATAAAAAATGAATAATGAAAAATGAAAGATGAAAAATAAAAAATGAGAAATGAAAAATGAAAAATAAAAAATTAAAAATAAAAAATGAAAAACGAAAAATGAAAAATAAAAAATGAAAAATGAAAAACGAAAAATGAAAAAAAAAATGAACAATGGAAAATAAAAATAAGAATAAAAATGAAAAATAAAAAATGAAAAACAAAAAACGGTAAATGAAAAATGAAACATAAAAATTAGGAAAAATAAAAAGGAAAAATTAAAAATAAAAAAGAAAAAATGAATAATAAAAAATTAAAACTAAGGAATTAAAAATAAAATATGAAAAATAAAAAATGAAACATGAAACATGTAAAATAAGAAATGAAAAATGAAAAACTAAAATTAAAAATAAAAAAAATAAAAAATTAAAAATTAAATTAAAAATTAAAAAATTAAAAATAAAGAATGAAAAATAAAAAATAATGCTGCTATCTGCAAATGAAAAATAAAAATTAAAAATGAAAAAAAAAAAAATTAAAAATGAATAATAAAAAATTAAAAAAAAAAATGAAAAATGAAAAATAAAAAAATTAAAATTGCAAAATTAAAAATGAAAAATAAAAAATTAATAATGAAAAATGAAAAATAAAAATTAGAAATGAAAAATGAAAAATTAAAAATAAAAAATGAAAAATGAAAAATAAAAAATGAAAAATGAAAAACGAAAAATGAAAAATGAAAAAAAATGGAAAATACAAATTAAGAATAAAAATGAAATATAAAAAATAAAAAATAAAAAATAAAAAATGAAAAACGAAAAATGAAAAATAAAAAATTAAAAATGAAAAATAAAAAATTTAAAAAAAAATAAAATGGAAAACTGAAAAAGAAAAAATAAAAAATGAATAATAAAAAATTAAAACAAAGAATTAAAAATAAAATATGAAAAATAAAAAATGAAACATGAAAAATAAGAAATGAAAAATGAAAAACTAAAATTAAAAATGAATAATGAAAAATAAAAAATTAAAAATAAAAAATGTAAAATAAAAAAATGTATAATGAAAAATAAAAAATGAGAAATGAAAAATTAAAAATAAAAAATGAAACCCGAAAAATGAAAAATGAAAAATAAAAAATGAAAAATGAAAAACGAAAATTGAATGGAATGGAAAATAAAAAATTAATAATAAAAATGGAAAATAAAAAATTAAAAATAAAAAATGAAAAAAAAATTAAAAAAAAAAAATAAAACGGAAAAATGAAAAAGAAAAAATAAAAAAGAATAATAACAAATTATAACTAAAGAATTAAAAATAAAATATGAAAAATAACAAATGAAACATGAAAAATAAGAAATGAAAAAGGAAAAACTAATATTAAAAATGAATAATGAAAAATAACAAATTAAAAATAAAAAATTAAATATAAAACATGAAAAATAAAAATGAAAAATAAAAAATGAAAAAAGAAAACCAAAAATTGGAAAATGAAAAATAAAGAAAAAATTTTAAAATGAAAAATTAAAAATAAAAAATGAAAAAGAAAAAATGAAAAATTAAAAAAAAAAATTTAAAATGAAAAATGAAAAGGAAAACGAAAAATGAAAAACGAAAATTTAAAAATAAAAAATATAAAACGAAAAATTAAAAATTAACCGGTTAAAATAATATATAATAACATTAATAAGTGATACGCTTTCTGTTTGATTTTAAGAAAGTGCTATAAAAAAATCTTTAATTACTATTTGTTTACACATCTCCCCTGCGATCGGACTCACATGATTTTTTTTATAGTGGACCTTGCAATAAGTATAATTCAAATTTGAATGTCACTGTTTTCAAGATATTAGAATTTTTTTATTATTTGGCTACTAGATCGAAAAATGAATCAATTATTATCATAGTAAAGTCAGTAATATTTCTGAAAACTAAAAAAATTGAATAAGATCCATGCTATTCGGTAGCAGAAAAGTATATTTTTCGACTGTATAAATAATTCTAAAACAAATGATAATCTGAATTTTTGATGAACTCTTAGGGGACACATAGATGGACGAACGGACGGACATCGATCGCTAAACCGACGTAGTAAATAATTTTTAGTTCATTAGTATAACAATAAGTTAGTTTAGATAAATTTTTTTCATTAGTAACAAACATCGGCACCAACTTATTTTATTCCGACCACAGAACAGTGTAGGGTAAAAACAGTATAAGAAAACTTTAACCAAATGTATGCTGTGTTTTGTTCGAATAACTTTTCTTGTATTTAATAAGCTTATGAATTCATATTAGTGGGGCTCAAATTGTTCGGGTAAGGAAAAAAGCGATAGGCGTATCGCAAAAACGAAATCTACGAAAATTACTAAGAAATTTGCCCTAAGAAATTAAGGGTCTAAAACTAGTGCCTAGATATTTTAAAAAACTGCATGGTTTTGATGGAAAACAACGTATTAGTTCGGACTTGCTTGCAGAAAAATTGTATTGGCTTTAAGAATAGGTTGCCATTTTGTTAAAATTTTTCATCTAACCCATGTTTTATTAAATGCTCGCGAAAAGTAAGGAGAAACTGGCAACTACTGCCCATATCATACCAAAACCCAAATATACTACATGGAGTGAAAACTCCGTGGCGTAATGTAGAGATGGCGTAACAAGTGCCAATTTTTATGTTTTTTCAGTAGTCAAAATTTCATTAATTAGAAAAAAAGTTACAGTTATAAAAATGACGTTGCTTTGTAAATTTTGAGAAAAAATTTATTTCAAAGAGTATCTTGTTTTTATTAATCATTGTTTTAATAAACATTTTTGATGGGAAAAAAAAATAATCCAAGCTAAAGAATGGATTGATAAACATTATGATGAATGGTTAAAAGGTGGTATTCCGAATTTAAACATGGTCGTACGAGCACAAATGATGCAGATCGTCCTGGTCGTCGAAATGAGGCAGTTATCGATGAAAACGTAAGAAAAGTGCATAAGGTAGTATTGGATGATCGAAAGATTAAAGTGATTGAGATTGCTGGTATCATGAAGATATCAACAGAGGGAGTTCAGCATATACAACATGATTATTTAAATATGAAAAAGTTTACTGCTCGAAGGGTGCCGCGATTTTTAACAGCTGAACAAAGTGTTCATTATTGAAAGTATGCTTTGGAGATGTTTGAAGTAAATTGAACTGAATTTTTACGTCGATTTATAGTAAAGGATGAGACGTGGATTTCCTATTATACACGGAATCCAATAGATAGTCTGCGGAGTGGTTACAAGAGTGCGAAAGCCAATCAAAGTGGCCAATACACCAGCAAAAAGAATACAATGACCGAATGCGTGCTAAATATCGTAGACCAACAGTGAAGTCAACTTACAGCTTCATATAAGCCCGACTTTGCAATGCCAGTGCAAGAGAGCCGAGGGAACCATATTCTTAAAGATGCGACACAATACGCATTTCAGACAGAGTTGCCTCGTTATTACCTACAGCTGTATTTCAAGACATTGCTTTTCTGATGAAACTGTGGAACCAATTATTATGGATAAATCTTAAGTACTGTGAACTTCAAAATAAAGTACACAAACGACTTAGTATACTCAAAAAAACAAAAAAGTTATTAACACAAAATCCAAAATACATATAAGGTATTCAAGAATTATCTATAATATTAAAAGGTAAGGCGATTTCTTGTAATTGATGATTTGTTCCATAAATTTCTCCCGATTTTGACCAGACGTATCTTATTTGAAAGGTATTTCTTTTAGGATGTCCATCAGATTTATAAAATTTCTTATTTTTTATTTATTTTTATTTTATTTATTTGTTTAGTAGTCTATGGAAATATAATCCTTACAGACTATTTAACATCAAACAAATTTGGAAAGAAATATAGAATTAAATTTAACACAAAATTAATTTAAAATTGGCAACAGCAAAACTAAAAATTACATATTGTTTAGATAAAGTATTATATCCTTTTGATCAAATCTAAACTTTTTTAAAAGTCAATGATATTATAAAGTTGGTTAAATTCGACATAGACTCGACGAAAAGGATCAGAGTTAGCATAATTTGTGCGAAAATACTTTACAATCAGGAACTGGAAATACCATGATGTGCGCTGTGAAGTATTTATATTGATTCTGCTGAGGAGAAATTTGGAATTTAAATTACCAAGAATTAGATTGAACAGAAAGGTTACTTTTAACATTTTGCTTCGACTTTTAAGCGTAGGAAGCTTAATAAGAACGAGACGGCTTCTATAAGAGGGTAGTTGAATATTCGGGTCGCAGCCAAGTCCGCGAAGGCAAAATATTAAGAATTGCTTTTGAACGGATTCAATTGAGTTAGAATGTACAGTGTAAAAAGGGTCCGAAACTACAGATCCATATTCTAGAATAGGTCTTACTAGTGTAGTAAAAAGATGTTTTGTTGTCTATGGATCAGAAAACTCTTTCGCCCAACGCTTGACAAATCCAAGTACACCAGATGGCTTGTTAATTATTATTGAGATATGCTTTCGGAAATCCAGACGTTTATCCAATAAAACACCAAGATCATTAAATGTTTCGATCATTTCTAATTGTTCGTTGTTCATTATATATAAGCCGTTAATGGGAAAAGATCTTGTAAACACCATATATTTAAATTTTTTTACATTAAGGTCCACTAATTTTATTTTACACCAGGAATACTTATAAGAGGTGATTCAGATGACGCAAAAAAGTCTGCAAACATTTCACTTATGGAATTATCGTCAGAGTTTTCAATATTGTTTAGTTTCATTGTAGTTGGGAAATGGAGCGATCTCTTTTTAGAATATACAAATTGGGTCGTTTTTTAGGGTCGTTTTTTAAGTTATTTTTAATTTTTATCACATAATTATTATATGCAGAACGATTCGCCAAATTGTATTCAGATCTTGATATAGAATAATATATAATAATTTATGTAATTTAAAGATGATCCACGTTCCTTATATTTCTTGAACATTTTGTTTTTCTTGTTTTTAGGGCGAGAAAGAAGTTTCGTATTCCAAGGAGGGCCACTTGATTTCGGTGGATACGATTTAGGCACGGATCTTAAAAAACACACTTCTAGTAACTAAGTTATGATTGTGACGCGCGAAAACATCAGTTCAGTTAATTTGTGACAAAGCAGAAGTAAGTGCATTATAGTTTGTTCTCTTAAAACAAAATATTTTATTTTGAGTATGAACTTTACTGCAGACAGGAATTGAAAAATAATAATTAATTAATATTGTTGAATGATACCGATCTTCTGGATTTGAGATAGGCATTCTTCGTGATATGCAATATGCAATAGTCAGTTGGTTCACTAAAAAAAATTAAATCCAATAAATTACCGAAGGTATTAACGTCATTTTTAATTTTGTGACGGCCGTTTATTTTTGGTGATGACTGTACTTAACAGCACATACAAGTCATATTAAAACGAAACGTTAATTATGTATTTTGCCATGTAAAATTTTTGCAAAAATACCGTTTCGTCTGTATGTGATTTGTTTAAATGTTTGTTTTGTGTTTTCAGTACACTTTAATAAAACACTTGATGTTGGGTTTTCTTGTTACCAACTGCCTGTTTTATTGTTTTATGCCCATTCACTCAATCATAAACTTTGCAATCAGTCTGGTCAAACCACTTTTTTTTGTTCTTGTATTGATTTCACGTACTCTCGTCGTCATACATGAGTGAGCGTGTTTTCAATGCTAGAGAGTATTATGAATGAGTGTGAATGGTCTCAATGAATGGTTGCGAATTTTTTTTTTTGGGAACAGGTTTTTATCTTGTGATGAATGAATGAATGAATGAATGAATGAAGATAGGTTTGATAGAAAGAAAATAATTTTTGATTGGTGAGTCAAGTTTTGGAGTTGAAATGTAGTCGTTGAAATAGAAGGTTGAGGAAAAACCTCTTAAAATTAAAAAAATTAATTTAATCTCAGAAACTTTAAGAAAAAAAAAACTTTAGATTTTATTGACATGTGAATAAATAAAATTTTGTGTTAATTAATAATATTTCTGTTTGTGCTAAAGAAAGCGTTCTGAGCAAAAATGTAAATTTAAAAAAATCGAACAAATATATTTTGTAGTTATCATTTAATTCTTAAATTAAGTTTCGTTGAGTGTTGAATGTAATCGATTAATTTGTTGAAAATCGAAAACACAATAAAGATAAGAAAAAAAAATAGACGTGTTTCTTAAAAATGGCGCCACCGCGGCCCGATCAAAAGTTTTATCATCCAGTTGCAGTTGCACAGTTGCCATTGCCGCCGCAGTTTCGGAATCCATTTGATTTGTTTTTTTGACGAACATGCTGGTGCAATCAACTATAATTACATACAACCATGTGGCAGTAAAGTTTGCTTAATTATTAAAAAAAAAACCGGCTAGAAATATAAGGAAAATTTGTCTATATATAAATTTAAACTAAAAAAAAAATAATTTTTACTACATTAATAAAATTTTCGAAAGATTAATTTAACTAAAAAAAAAATTTTCCGCATTATTAAAATTTTCTATATATAAATTTAAACAAAAAATTTTTTCTACATTAATAAATTTTCCTAGATATAAAATTAAACTAAACATTTTACTACATTAAGAAATTTTTTCGAATTATAAATTTAAACTAAATATCACATATTTTTTTTAGATATGAAAATTGCTAAAATTAAAATTGTGCAAAATTAAAATTGAGCTAATATTAAAATTGTTCTACTATTAAAAACTTTTCTAAAATTTAAAAATTTTCCTAAAAATTAAAAAGTTTCCTAAAAATTAAAAATTGTCCTACAATTAAATAGTGCTAAAAGTCAAATTTTGTTAAAACTAAAATTTTCATGAATTAAAATAATTTTCTTAAATATGTATAAAATTAAAAATACTTAGCTGAAATTAAAATGTTGCTAAAGTTAATCTAAAATTTAAAACCCTTAAAATGAAGGGTTAATAAAGATAATTATATAACCCAATGTAGGAAACCAAACCAAACCAAATTTTCTTATCATTTAAGTGGGTTACCTCCAAAAAGGGCAGAACACCTCGTCCCCAATCCCAAGGTAAGTATGGTCATCCATCCCAATAGAGGTCCGTTTTTTGACAGTTTTTTTTTAAATCGCACGTGAACATCTGTAGTGCGGTTTCCCTGGGCCTGAGCAAGATCCCACCCCTCCGGCGAGCTAGGCCCCACGCCAGCACGTGCGACCAGCAAAGGCTCAGGGAAACGGAAGAGGAATATTCCACCAAACCGTACCATTACAATTTGAAAAAGACAACTCGAAGACAATCCATTGATAAAATCAGCATTTGATTCTGATGAAAATACTGGAACTAAATGATTGGTATCAGATTCAGACTGCCAAGATATTGAAGGAATGTTGAAATCACCAAATAACATGAACTAAACGGATGGTTTCAATTTCTTTATAATCAAATCAACAGCTTTTTTGTGCCCCTCATAGATATCACTGGAAGACTTTGGAGGGATATAAGAGCACATGATATATAACAGCTTATTTTGTAATTTCAATACAACACAATTAATTTCAGTGCCGGGAAGCTCATTTAAGAATACTTTATCAGCTGAGAAAGTGTTTAATACGGCAATTAAAACTTCACCCCCTTTACGATTTCCATCATTTCTGTCGCGTCTAAAAATTTGATACTGACTGGCTATGCGATACCCTATACCATGCGTTTAGAGAATTGGTCTTAGGTCCAACGAATTGAGTATAGAAAATAAGCATAAACCAGATCTGAGTGGAATTTTTATTATTTTTTTTTGCTTGCAGTTCTGATCCTGACGATTTGATAAAGCCAGTTATTTTTTGCAAAAACATATGCAAACCAAATTGGAGAAAAATCTGTGCATTATTTTTGTTTTTGATAAGTGTTAATAAAGATCGGGAATCAGCTTTATATGGGAGCTATTCCTAAGAATTGTCCTATAGGGTTAATTTTTGGACTACTGATTAATGAATGTAATAAACACACATAAGCACATTTTGACCGAGATCTATATTATAATTTGGTCTGAAAGTGAAGTGATTTTCACATATTTTAATAGTCTATGGCCGGTAGAAATTTATACATTAAATTTCATCAAAATATATTCATATTGGCGACATGCAGTTGGATTACAAGGTTTACATGAACACATAGACGGACGGACGGATGGACGGACATCGCTAAATTGACTCACTTATTTTTGAAAATATCAATTTAGCCCCACTTTACCCCAAGTTGACCTTTCAATAAAATGAAAGGTGGGAATGTCTTACGTTTAAAAAAAATAATTCTGAGAAATTTCCGGGAACTGGAAGAAAACTATAACTAAAAACTATAAATAATAAAGGCATGAAACTTGTCATAAAATTTTTGCAAACAAACACTATTGCATATTTTTAGGGCCAGCTATTTATTGAATATTGAATATAACAAAAATTGTTAACTATTGCGGCGTAGTTCCAATATACTTTTCAATGAATAAACAGCGTTTTCGTCGCTCCAAATCTTTCTGGTAAAAGAAAACACGTTGCGGTTATTATTTTTTGAGCCTCGTGGTTACTGCTGTGCATGCAGTTGGGTTATATACTTAAGTGCATGCTTTCTGGTTATGTTATTTCAGTTTGATAGTTTTAAGGATTGAAATCATATAGCTCTCCCTAACCTCACTTGCGAAGGCACAGGTTTTTTGGGGATCTATATGCCGAATATCCTTGTATTAACCTAAATCACAAAAAAAAAAAAAAACTGTTGGGGCGAAAAGTGCATAGAGACAATGAAAAACAAAACCATATGATTATTAGGTTTAGCAAATGATTATTGTATCATTTTGTCACAATACAAAATAACAAAAAGAAATATAACAACATTTGCGATATTAATATGGATATTAATATTAACTAGCAGAAATTCGAGCGCAAATTCTAGCAAATTTTATTTTTTTATTAAATAAAGACCCTAAAAGTATGCTAATCAATTATAGCCAATTCACAAATCAACACAAAAAACAAACTCATTTTTATTACAAACACATTAACAAATTTAATAAACACACACATAGCATTGTATAATTTTATGTATGTGTTAGTAACAACTTAAAATGCAATTTACTCAAAATAAGGGAAAATATTAAAAAATCTGTAAATCTGCAAATCGGCTAAAAAGAAATACCTTTCAAATAATACACGTTTGGTCAAAATCGGGATAAAACGGTAGAACAAAACATCACTCACAAGAAATCGCCTAGCCTATTAATATTATAGATGTGGAAAAGTTAAAAATCTATACTTGGGATACGGCAAAACTGTTCGTTGACAAATATGGTTGGCATATCATGCCGGTCACTATCCATAAAATACTTATGCACGGAAAGTTCATCATGAATGCAGCAATTATTCCTATTGGTATGCTAAGTGCAGAAGCGGAAGAAGCAAGATATAAGGACTGCAGCAAGTTTAGGTTAATGTTATTTTGGAAATGCTACAAAATTTCGAAAAACACTGACATTATTCGGCACTTACTGAATTCATTGGACCCTTTTATAACCAGTTTATGGCATGAGCCATCCAAACACGATTTGGAATCTGACGATATGCAGAAAAAATAGTTTTTTGTCGAATGATAAAAAAAATATTTTTTCAAAAATTTTTATTTATATTTTTTTATGGGTTTCATGGGCGGTGGGCACCGCTGTGTTCCATATTTGAAGACTTTTACTTGGATAGGAAAAATGTTTTTCAAAAAAAATCGATTTTGATTGGCGGTGGGCGTGGCCGATTTTAATGAAATTCCATTTTTTTTCTTAGTTTGGTCAATATAATTCTCGGTGCCAACTTTCAACGATCTAGGCCCATTTAAGGTATGGTTAGTTTATCCTAATGTACATAATACATATTTACGAACATAAAAAAAAAATTGAACAATTATTTGTATGGACTCAAAAATAAAAATAATGAAAAATAATGTTTGAAATTTATAAGCAATTAAGAACGAATTCGAAGCACTCTTTAGAAAAGACAATTGATTTTTTTTAACTGCAATGTATTGACAAAACTACATGGAAAAATGTACACAATTAAAAAAGTAATAAAGAAGAAGAAACATTTTCAATTAAACTTTTATCTGTTTATATGATCCACTCAACTACGAGGGCGGTCACAGTACAAACCGATTTGACATATAGATGGCGGCAGTAGTTTGAAAAAAATCACTTTGGTGAAAAGCGGCAACCTTATAAAACATACATTTTGAGTTTCTAGTCGCTACGTTGTATAGTATTTGTTTTTGGAGCCATCAAAAGTAAACAATCTCATGGATATGTGTACTATGAAAAAATTGGTCACCGTTATGCAAGTTAATACTTTCATTTGAATGGTCTCAGTATAACCAATATTGCAGATTGTACACGGGGGGAGACTACTCTTTCTTTTGCGACTATAAAATATTCGATGGTGTTTAAACTAGGCCGCATGAGCAACCAAGACGAACAACGTAGTGGTCGATCAATTGAGGTGGCCACGTCCTGAAACGGTTAAGAAATTCTACAAAAAGGTATTGGTTGATTGTCGGTTGAAAGCTAGATGAGGTGATAGACATTTCAAAAAGTGCTATACATCGCATATTGATCGAAAATTTGGAGATGAGAAAGCTGTCCGCAAGATAGAATAGAAAGAGCGCGTTTCTGCGTTTGTTTGCTATTTTAAGGAGCTAGATAGTTTTTACTACAAACAGCTATTGCATATAGATGGGAAAAGTGTATCGAGCTAAAATGTTGAGAAATAAAGAAAATCATTCTCCAAATTTGTTGTGTTTTCTATGTCAGGTTGGGTTGTTGTGGGACCGCCCTCATAGTTGTTTAACTAAATTATAATCAATGAATTTTAATTTGGTTTTCTGCATTTGAAATGCAATCAATAAACAAGTGACATTTTTTTTATATTTAATTTTTGTTGTTTTTGCCACTAAAAAAGTAATTTTTAATAGTGTTCGACTTTGGCTTCGAGTAACTGTAATTATTTTACTTGCGTTTTGTATTACGCATGAATTTTCTTTGTAATATTTAAATTGCAAAAAGTATCAGTTACATATCTTACTTAGTAGATTACTAAAACATTTATTTATTGGGTTACAAATTTGTAATAACATTGCAAACTTATTCAAATATTTCCAAATACAATTCATATTTAATTATAATATTAAATATTAAATTTAACAAAACTGAATATAGGAGCTTTGCCAATGGTTTTTTATTGATTTTTGCTGTAATAATTTGTAATATGTGTAGTGCAACTTGTTAGGTCATGCAGGGTGGCAAAGAGTATTGAAAACAAGCTTAACTTGGTATAGGTTTACAAAACACACACAGACACATACATATATACATATATTTACAGATAAAGGAAACCCTCCTACAACGCGGTACTTCTATAATGTGGTTTCGCTACAACGATGAAATTTTCGCACAATTCGATATTCCTAAAACGCAATCTTCACGTAGATTTTCTTGTAATGCAATTTTTTCGAACATTTACTATTTTTATTAAAAAAAAGGGGGAGTTGCGTTCCCGTAAATAAAATTTCAAAAGTCGTCTTTATCTTTAACTAAAAAAGGTTAAAAAAAGTCGTTTCTGAAATTTATCTTTTTCATGTCATTCATTCACAACAAAGAAGTCGTAAGAATCACATCACTAAATACTAAACTATAAAAAGCTTGCGAAAGAATATTTATTATTATTACTATTTTTAAAGCTTTTATAAAAATACTTGCTGTAACCCGACATGCTTCTATACACCCCTCGTAGCGAAATAGAAAATTGGGAATACATTTTGTAGAAATTTATTTTATATATTTTTGGCGATTTTTCAATTTTCGTTTTTTGCGATTTTAAATTGTCGCGATTTTTGTTTTTGCGATATTAAATTTTCGCGATTTTTGTTTTTGCGATTTTGTTTTTTGCGTATATTGATTATTGATGTTTTTTGATTTTTGGCGATTTGTATTATTCATGATTTTCGGTTTTGGCCATTTTTGAATTTTGCTTCTTTACTATTTTCGATTTAGACGATTTTTTTTTTTAGTGATTTTTGATTTTTGGCGATTTTTGATTTTAGCGATTCTTGATTTTGTCGATTATTGATTTTTGTCGATTTTTGGCTTAGCGATTTTTGTTGTTTTCGATTTTTTATTTTGGCGATTTTTGTTATTCACGATTATTGAATTGGCAATTTTTGTTTTTTGTGATTTTTGTTATTGGAGATTTTTGGTTCTGGTAATTTTTGTTTTGTCGATTTTTGTTTTTTGTGTTCTTTTTTATTCGCGATTTTCGGTTTTGCCGACTTTTAACTTCGACGATTCTTGTTTTTTGTGATTTTTGATTTTGGCGAGTTTTTGTTTAGGCGATTCCCTCATATTTTGCACGCCTGGTCCCATGGGTAATTAAGGCACTTCATATTTTCTTGCATAGGAGATGTCAAGGCAATTGATCCAGCCCGCCCATTTTTGTGGGCAGCTGCTCACATTAATATATTATGAACTCAGGCAAAGTCCCAAGGGTATTTCTACAAAATCTCCAGTTATATGACATTAAATATTTACTATGTATGGGGGTGCCACGCCCATTGGTCTGATCCCGCCCATTTTTGTCCGACTACTCACATTAGTAATCCGTGAATCCATTTTTATATATAAAATTAAACAAATTTTCGTAGAAAGTAGAGACTGAATATAGGAACGTAGGAGGCTAGTACGCGCAGAGGAAAAGCAATGGATCTGATGAAGTAAAAATGGATGATAATCAAGAATTAATTGCAGAAAGTTGTGCCTTTATTTTTGTTTTGATTTATTAAATCTTTCAACTTAATATGTTAAATAGATGTGGAATTTAATTATTGTTTTGTTTCGTTTTTCGAATATTGTGATTTAAAAAAAAATCTGATATTTGTATGGAGTTAACGCCTACAATAACGTGATTTCTTACAACGCGTGATTTTATAGGAACCAATTTAACGCGTTATTGGAGGGTCAGCTGTAGTTTTTTTAAACTACCATTGTTGTAATTTTTTTTACCAGACAATGTTAATGCTGGGGGGATACAAAGGAAATGTACTTGTATGCTTGTAAATTTTTCAGTTAATAAACATTGTTACAGGTTGTTTCAGAAATTCCTTGGTTTATTGATTGGTTTACTGTTAATTTATTAAATTAAAACATTAATTAAAATGTTCACTAGTTATACATAGTTACTATGGAAGTTTGTTTGCAATAGCGCGATACACTATTATTAAGAAGTATTCCGAAATTGTTCCTATTAAATATGGTTGCTGCCTCGAAATGTTTTGTTACACTCAAAATCAACTCAGAACAGAATTATTGCATTTGATAGTTAGGACAGTATACTAATATTTCAAATACTTTAAGATTTTGAATGTAGCCTTTATTGAGAGAAATGTAAAGCAACATTTTAAAAAATTATTAATATCTCACAAACTTCAAATTCAAATGACTTATTATAACTTTAACTCCAGTGTAATGAATGGGGCGTGGCTGGTTCCAAACGGACCTCAAAATTTAACGTGTATTGTAGATAAATTGAGTCTAGAGTTTATTGACATTTTCCAAATCAACAATAAATCGCAATAAATCTCCAACTGACATTCATTTCAGTTCTGATGACTTTCTTTTTACCCTGACTACCAATGTGACAGTAGCAACCATCTCCATACTAAATTGGACAAATATAGAAGGACTTATCGTAGATAAATAACATTGGTAGTCTATTACATATTGTCTTTACTAGATGGTCTCTTTAGTTTATTAAATGTTAAAATATCACATCTTAAAATCTTCATGAGTTCAAATTGGTTCTACGGTGGTAACTAAAGGAAACACCTATTCCCCCTGTGGTAGCACTAACGATTAAAGGTTATGAAGATGTGCAAAGTGATTATGCACGGAAAATAAGCGGTTTAACAAGAGTATATGGGTCATTTAAAAAAAAAAAATTTTAAATTTAAATTTGATCCTTAGCAAAATTATATTTTCACAATAATTTTGCACTTCAGTGATAGTCAAGACTCTAAACTTTATCATGATATAAATTTTAACTTTGTCAAAAAAACTATAATATGTTTTTTATAATGTTTTGTGATGAGGAAGGAAATATTTTGTCCACTCTGTTACATGAATAAACTTTGTTTTCATATGTAAATTATTCAGTTGAATTTAAGTTTTTTGATTTTATATCTTTGCAAGTACTCTTTATTTTTATACCCTTTACCACTATGTTTTGGGTATAATGACTTTGTGCTGCTGTTTGTAACAACCAAAAATATTCGTCCTAGGCCCATCTTTGATTATACCGATCGACTCAGAATCACTTTTTGAGTCGAAATAGCAATGTCCGTCTGTCCGTCCGTCCGTCCGTCTGTGTGTCCATGTAAACCTTGTAATCAAACTACAGGTCACAAATATGATTATATTTTGATGAAATTTAATATACAAGCTTCCATCGGCTATGGGATGAACTCTATTGAAATTGCTGAGAATCTGTCCATGTTCAGACCTAGTCCCCATATGAAATCGACATAAATTGCCATAAGTTCCAAATTATCATATAGATCTCAGTCATTAATCAGTAGTTTAAAAATAATCCCTAAAGGAAAATTCTTAGTCATAGGCCCCATATAGAGCTACTTCCCGATCTTCACTTAAATCTATCAAAAAACAAAAATGTTGCACAGATTTTTCTCAAATTTGGTTTGTATATATTTTTTCAAAGTATAAGTGACTTTACCAAATATGGTCAAGATCGGTCCATTTTTCGACCTAGTCCCCATCTAAATATAGTATCCGATATGAACTTTTTCATATCTGTAGCAAACAAAAATTATTAAAAATGCCACTCAAATTTGGTTTATGCTTATTTGCTATATCCAATTAGTTGGACCGAAGAGTTAGGGTCTCTAAACCATGGTATAGGGTATCGTATAGTCGGGCTATACCGACTATAATTTTCTTACTTGTTATACATATAACATTTTTTTTAATGATATTACAGTCTCTTTTTACAAATTGTGGAAAAATACTTGATGAAAGTTTATTTAGGTAATGTGTTAATATAACAAATATTATTTTTATCTGTCAACCCAATATCACAGTTTCTAAGATAATACTAGAAAACTTTGGCTTCACATTATTTAAGGCATTTTTATCTTAGAATGGAAAAAAATGTTATGTAACAGAGTGGACACTTTTGTATAAGAATAGGCAACTTTGTAACAGAGTGGACAATTATATTTTCTTAGTAAAATATCAACAGGTTTATATAATATAAAAAAAAAAAAATCATGTGAGTCCGATCGCAGGGGAGATGTGTAAACTTCTAGTAATTAAAGATTTTTTTATAGCACTTTCTTTAAATCAAACAGAAAGCGTATCGCTTATAGCAATCAACTGCAGGGGCTCTGTTAATATATAAATATTTATTATTATTTATTATTTGGACCGGTTAATTTTTAATTTTTCGTTTTTTATTTTTAATTTTTTGTTTTTCATTTTTCGTTTTTCGTTTTTTATTTTTCCTTTTTTATTTTTAATTTTTCATTTTTATTTTTAATTTATTTTTAATTTTTTATTTTTCATTTTTATCTTTCATTTTTCATTTTTTATTTTACATTTTTTTGTTTTTCATTTTTTATTTGTCATTTTTAATTTTTTTTTTTTAAATTTTTCATTTTTCATTTTTAATTTATTTTTCATTTTTCATTTTTTATTTTTCATTTTTCATTTTTCATTTTTCATTTTTTATTTTTCGTTTTTCATTTTTAATTTTTTATTTTTCATTTTTAATTTTTCATTTTTAATTTTTCGTTTTTTATTTTTTATTTTTAATTTTTTTTTTTATTTTTATTTTTTCATTTTTTATTTTGAATTTTTAATTTTTTGTTTTTCATTTTTTATTTTTATTTTTAATTTTTAATTTTTAATTTTTAATTTTTCATTTTTCATTTTATATTTTTCATTTTAATTTTTTATTTTTCATTTTTTTTTAATTTTCAAACATCTTATCATAATATCATAATTTTTTCTCACATCTTACGCTCACATGTTACGCTTACATGTTACGCTGTTTTTGATATTTACCCCCCGTGCGCCTATAAATGTTTACACATCAAAAATAAAGACAGCCTTACCTTGCACCTAATATTTTATTTTTCATATTAGACTTCAGACAATAGACTTTAATCTAAGCATGTGATATTTTAAATTAAAAATTTAAAATATAATTCCTTTTGTATAAAATAGAAAGAATAATATGTTTTACCTGTCCTGCTCCGTCTTAGCCCCGATCCTACATAAATTATAATTATAAAATATATTTTTAGTAAAAGAAATAGCATGTTTGTTACAAATTGTCCACTCTGTTACATTGTATATGTAAAATTTGTTCTTTAAAATACGGTTAAAAAGTGGTTCAAACAATCACTCTTCTATCAATGAACTGCAATATATTCTAGCGGGTTTCATTTCAATAAAAATAAAATCTTTCGAATATAATTCAGTCAATAAAAATTATAAAGACGACAACGACATCATGCTGGAATGGACAACAGCAAATCTTAATATTTAAATATCAATGGATGAAGCGAACAGTGACAATGATACCGTTGTTATTAAACAGAAAATTGAAATGGATACATGAGAAAATTGTAGTACCATCTGAATATTACTCAGATCTTTCTTTGATTTTTTTTCTCAATTTAGAAGGAGTTTTTAGTTAAAAATTACCACATTATAAACCTGAGGCAGACAACAATTGATAAAATCAATCGGATTATGACATTGCGGTTCTTTGCATGGGTCGGTGAAAGCTGTAACGAACAACTGGAAATCCCTTGATATTCACGGGGCTGCACACCTAGCCATGCTTCGGTCTTAGCTCAGGGAAATGGGAGTAGGCTGTGAAATCAATATAGGGTCCACGTTACGGCTATTTAAGATAGAAATTGTGTGCAGTAGTAAGAATAAATAGGAGAAAAAGATATAGAGAAAATTAGTGAAAATAGAGTTTACTTTTAAGTTGCATCATCGTATGTTTCAGAGGAAATAGGTGGTTAGTTTCCTCATGGTCAATATACCCGCCCATCCTGATGAGGACCAATAGGTTTTTCAGCCCACATGTATTACGTTACCCTACCCTTGTTTTTTTCATTAACCAATAACGCCAAACTTTACTGTTCCATTATTATTGTTATACAAGATTTATTAATTCGTATGATTTTCCATTTTTATTTATAAAAAACTAATAAATACTAATTTGTAATCGAGCATAGTATTAAGTAACTATTATTGGATTGGTAAGGTGGGATTACTTCCCTTACACAGCAGATACAAAAAAAATATATATGTGTTTAAAGTAGAGGTAACCAGATCAAAATGCAAAACAAAAAAATTACAGGTTTGAATTTATGTAGATTAAACAAACGCAAAAAAAATTTTTAGCTTTGACACCAGAAGAGAGTGCAGATGTTATGAATGGAAAGCAATCACCAACATAAACATATAATAATGGTTATTTTATGGTTTAATCTAACATAGGCATTCTCTTGAAAGTGTCTTGCTGTTAAAATTATTACTTTTGGTACTCATTCACTTACATGATCATTGTCCATCGATGTCAAACAGGCCTGATGAATCTGATGTTATCAATGATGATTACTTGCCTAAGATGTAATGATTGAAATTAGGGTGTATTGAATATAAAAATTTTTCATTTTGGTGTGTTGGTTAAACAAAACTACCTCTAATGAATATTATAATAATTATAATAATTCTATGTTTATAGTTTTAAATTTAACATTATATATACTAAAAAAATTTTTAATTTATATATATATATATATATATATATATTTTATTTGTTGTTGTTTAATTTTCTTTGGTTGTGCTTAACTTTTAGTTTGATTTAAATAGGGGACAGGCTACATATCTAGGTAAGAGATTAGGATCCCTAGCAAGTTCTAAATACACCCCGTGTTAATATCTATGATCACTTATCTGTGGCAACAAAGATTATTTGTCCGGGTTGGAGTCTGGTGGTGTTGAAGATTATTGATTATAGATGTTAAGTGCCTTATTAACGTTCAATAACGAGTTATACCGTAGTGATATTGAAGTTTAGGGTTATGATTTTAATTAACCCCAGTAGACATGCGTTTTGTGGTAATTTAATAAGAGGTTGAACACCCTGCAATTTAGTCGCCTCCCTAAAAGTTGTTTGAAGGGCAATGTTTTAGTTTCTTCCAATTAAAAATTCCAATAGTGTGGGATACTTACGTTATCCTATTTAGATAGTTCCAAATCAAAAAAAAGTATTCCCACGTGGGTGTACACCTTGCCGGCACTTATGACTCGTCGGACTTGTAACCAAAAGTTTATTTGTGTAAAGAAATCTTCTTCCTCTATTTCATTCACTTTTAGAATATTTTAATGAATAACTATTTCACAATTAGTACGTAATATGGTATTGAAATATCACTTGGAGTAACTATTCGAATTACCTTATTGAAAAACTTTGAAAGTTCTGTTGGTTTCTTTTGTACTGCTGTGCTCGCTGAACAGATTTTAATAGAATGTGACTATGCTTTTTAGTAGTTGTAGCACAAAACTATGATATACGTTTGATTTCACGTATGTAAAATACTTGTAGTTTTAAGAAACCCGTTACTTTTATCATGCATATATTGGTTGATAACTACTAAGTTTATAGTAATAGTAGGGCTGTAACTATGTAATTATATGTTTTGGGGATGCTTGAAGTAAATCATATCTCTTCAAGCATGTAAATCAATGAATGAAGTAATTATCGTTAATTGTTTTGATTTCTCAATCACTGCGAGTGTAAATAACATTTTCACTCATTTTTAATAAATGATTTACGCAGAAATGTAATACCCAATTATTGAGCAGCTTTGTCAACCATCACAAAACGACCACTACGTGTTACATCGCAAACGATTTTTTGAATTTTATATTACTGTTCTGTTGTCTAAAAACTCTTTTTTCAAGTTTTTTTTTTCGGTATTCAAGTTTATTTTCAAAAAAAAAAAGGAAATTTTACAAAAGATAGAAAGTGCCTCAGCGCCACTTGGACATTATTGGGGCGAATTGTCAAAGAATATCACATAGGATTTATAATGCAAAAAAATAATTATATTTTATGTTATATTATTACATATCAAATGAATTTAACAATTTTGAAGGAGACACTCTTTTAAACTATTATAAAAATAGAGATTTTTTCAATGTTTTTCAAATTCTGAGGAAGATTATTGAACTCAAAACTACCCATATGTTCAACTCTTTGCTTCGTTGTTTCCAAACGACATTTTGCAATTCGGAGATTCATGTTATTTCTTGTGTTAAATACGGTTTGATTCCTAAAATGCAACTGCATTTTAAACAATACGTACATATGTAGAATGGTTTTTGATATATCCTTATACAATGACATTTTGGAATGTACTATGGGCTTATTAAAAACGACTTTCAATGATTTATTTTGAACTTTTTGTAACAATCTTAATTCATTGCTTTTTTAATATGCATATATAATGTGCAAATAATTTAACTGGCTATGAATTAATGACTGGTATACAATAAACTTCGTTTTATCATTAAACTTGTTCTTTTTTTTTTCATTTTTAAATTCATCTTTATTTACAGTTTTTATTTTCATATTTACATTTTCCGAGATTTTATCTATAGATATTACAGCGAATGAAATTTATAGTCAAAGATATTGAATATTTAATGTTTAAATATTTTTAAAGGAAAAATAGGAAAACCTTTATATGACAAAAATAGAGTATTTCAAATATGGTTAGAAAATATATATGCATATAATTGGATTATCCCAAGACGATAACAAATTACATACATACATATTATTTCAATTTGGTGATTTATGTTTTATAGATGCCATTACGCCGATTTTCCACATTCCCTTATCAGCTGATAAGGAGAATTCTCTATATTTTCGAAGTATTTATTATTGAGCCTTTTTATGAAGTCGTCGATACGCTCATAAACAGTTTCGCTGTGTAGAAGTTGCGTAGAATATCTCCAGTGCTTGTTAGTTATAATCTTTAGACACTTGGTTTGGATTATTTGAAGTTTTTTCAAATGTGTTTTTGCAGCTTTATAACAAATGGGACTTGCATATGTCAATGTTGGTCTAATGACACTTTTGAATATTAAGTTTTTATTTTCTGTCAATGTTGGTCTAATGACACTTTTGAATATTAAGTTTTTGTTTTTTATGTTGAGTGATAAGCATTTGTTTATTATTGGCCACAAAGCTCTAATCGTGTTTAGGGATTTTCTACAAGTTTCGTTGATATGCTTTGCAAAATTTAGTTTCTTGTCCAGAATTACACCAAGATATTTAACGTTATTTTGGATGCAAATACTCTCATTTTCCAAATTTAGTTGACGGTTTGGTAAACGCTTGGGAGAGTTGTTGTAGGGAAATACAATGGCTTGAGCTTTGCTAGGGATAATTTTAATTTTCCACTTGTAAAAATATTTTCTGCAGGCAACAAATACCTTTTCCATTTTCTTCAAAAGTGCCCTAGTGAGTTTGCTTGAAGTAATGAGGGCAGTATCATCTGCATAGTAAGCAGTCTTCAGGTAAGAGGGAAGAGAAAAATCTGACGTGTAAATAGAGTACAATAAGGGCGATAATATTGAACCTTGTGGCAGACCAGTCGTCATAGATTTGGGAGGAGATAATGTATTATTGGATGCGACAACAAATGTTCTATCATCAAGAAAGTCAGCAATAAGCTCGCACAGATATCTCGGTATATCAGCCGTTATGCCAAACGGTGTCAAATACCTTTTCTGTGTCCAATATAATTAAACCTGTAGATTTTTTTGTTCGTTTATTAGCTTTGATTATATTTGTTATACGGTTAACTTGGTGCACTGCACTGTGCTGTTTTTTAAAACCAAATTGTTCGTTGGATATAATCGACGTATTTGCCATGGAGTCGCAGATTCGATTTTGTATAATTTTCTCATACAGTTTTCTTATTAGAGGACCCCTGCTGCTCCGCAGCATTATATCATATTATATTATATTATATTATATTATATTATATTATATTATATTATATTATATTATATTATATTATATTATATTATATAATATTATATTATATTATATTATATTATATTATATTATATTATATTATATTATATTATATTATATTATATTATATTATATTATATTATATTATATTATATTATATTATATTATATTATATTATATAATATTATATTATATTATATTATATTATATTATATT